>CM060897.1:167326576-167926576 GCA_030762935.1 Hymenopus coronatus
TGTGTCTGAATGTGTGTGTCTGTGTGTCTGAATGTGTGTGTCTGAATGTGTGTGTCTGTGTGTCTGAATGTGTGTGTCTGAATGTGTGTGTCTGTGTGTCTGAATGTGTGTGTCTGAATGTGTGTGTCTGTGTGTCTGAATGTGTGTGTCTGAATGTGTGTGTCTGTGTGTCTGAATGTGTGTGTCTGAATGTGTGTGTCTGTGTGTGTGTCTGTGTGTCTGAATGTGTGTGTCTGAATGTGTGTGTCTGTGTGTCTGAATGTGTGTGTTTGTGTGTCTGAATGTGTGTGTCTGAATGTGTGTGTTTGTGTGTCTGAATGTGTGTGTTTGTGTGTCTGAATGTGTGTGTCTGAATGTGTGTGTCTGAATGTGTGTGTCTGTGTGTCTGAATGTGTGTGTCTGAATGTGTGTGTTTGTGTGTCTGAATGTGTGTGTCTGAATGTGTGTGTCTGTGTGTCTGAATGTGTGTGTCTGAATGTGTGTGTTTGTGTGTCTGAATGTGTGTGTCTGTGTGTCTGAATGTGTGTGTCTGAATGTGTGTGTCTGAATGTGTGTGTCTGTGTGTCTGAATGTGTGTGTCTGAATGTGTGTTTGTGTGTCTGAATGTGTGTGTTTGTGTGTCTGAATGTGTGTGTCTGAATGTGTGTGTTTGTGTGTCTGAATGTGTGTGTCTGAATGTGTGTGTCTGAATGTGTGTGTCTGAATGTGTGTGTCTGAATGTGTGTGTCTGAATGTGTGTGTCTGAATGTGTGTGTCTGTGTGTCTGAATGTGTGTGTCTGAATGTGTGTGTCTGAATGTGTGTGTCTGTGTGTCTGAATGTGTGTGTCTGAATGTGTGTTTGTGTGTCTGAATGTGTGTGTTTGTGTGTCTGAATGTGTGTGTCTGAATGTGTGTGTTTGTGTGTCTGAATGTGTGTTTCTGAATGTGTGTGTCTGAATGTGTGTGTCTGAATGTGTGTGTCTGAATGTGTGTGTCTGAATGTGTGTGTCTGAATGTGTGTGTCTGTGTGTCTGAATGTGTGTGTCTGTGTTTCTGAATGTGTGTGTCTGTGTGTCTGAATGTGTGTGTTTGTGTGTCTGAATGTGTGTGTTTGTGTGTCTGAATGTGTGTGTCTGTGTGTCTGAATGTGTGTGTCTGTGTGTCTGAATGTGTGTGTCTGTGTGTCTGAATGTGTGTGTCTGTGTGTCTGAATGTGTGTGTCTGTGTGTCTGAATGTGTGTGTTTGTGTGTCTGAATGTGTGTGTCTGTGTGTCTGAATGTGTGTGTCTGTGTGTCTGAATGTGTGTGTCTGTGTGTCTGAATGTGTGTGTCTGAATGTGTGTGTCTGTGTGTCTGAATGTGTGTGTCTGTGTGTCTGAATGTGTGTGTCTGTGTGTCTGAATGTGTGTGTTTGTGTGTCTGAATGTGTGTGTCTGAATGTGTGTGTCTGAATGTGTGTGTCTGAATATGTGTGTCTGAATGTGTGTGTCTGTGTGTCTGAATGTGTGTGTCTGAATGTGTGTGTTTGTGTGTCTGAATGTGTGTGTCTGAATGTGTGTGTCTGAATGTGTGTGTCTGTGTGTCTGAATGTGTTTGTCTGAATGTGTGTGTCTGTGTGTCTGAATGTGTGTGTCTGAATGTGTGTGTCTGTGTATCTGAATGTGTGTGTCTGAATGTGTGTGTCTGAATGTGTGTGTCTGAATGTGTGTGTCTGTGTGTCTGAATGTGTGTGTCTGTGTGTCTGAATGTGTGTGTCTGAATGTGTGTGTCTGTGTGTCTGAATGTGTGTGTCTGAATGTGTGTGTCTGAATGTGTGTGTCTGTGTGTCTGAATGTGTGTGTCTGTGTGTCTGAATGTGTGTGTCTGAATGTGTGTGTCTGTGTGTCTGAATGTGTGTGTCTGTGTGTCTGAATGTGTGTGTCTGAATGTGTGTGTCTGTGTGTCTGAATGTGTGTGTCTGAATGTGTGTGTCTGTGTGTCTGAATGTGTGTGTCTGTGTGTCTGAATGTGTGTGTCTGTGTGTCTGAATGTGTGTGTCTGTATGTGTGTGTCTGTGTGTCTGAATGTGTGTGTCTGAATGTGTGTGTCTGTGTGTCTGAATGTGTGTGTCTGAACGTGTGTGTCTGTGTGTCTGTATGTCTGAATGTGTGTGTCTGAATGTGTGTGTCTGAATGTGTGTGTCTGTGTGTCTGAATGTGTGTGTCTGAATGTGTGTGTCTGTGTGTCTGAATGTGTGTGTCTGAATGTGTGTGTCTGTGTGTCTGAATGTGTGTGTCTGAATGTGTGTGTCTGTGTGTCTGAATGTGTGTGTCTGAATGTGTGTGTCTGTGTGTCTGAATGTGTGTGTCTGAATGTGTGTGTCTGTGTGTCTGAATGTGTGTGTCTGAATGTGTGTGTCTGTGTGTCTGAATGTGTGTGTCTGAATGTGTGTGTCTGTGTGTCTGAATGTGTGTGTCTGAATGTGTGTGTCTGTGTGTCTGAATGTGTGTGTCTGAATGTGTGTGTCTGTGTGTCTGAATGTGTGTGTCTGTGTGTCTGAATGTGTGTGTCTGAATGTGTGTGTCTGTGTGTCTGAATGTGTGTGTCTGTGTGTCTGAATGTGTGTGTTTGTGTGTCTGAATGTGTGTGTTTGTGTGTCTGAATGTGTGTGTTTGTGTGTCTGAATGTGTGTGTTTGTGTGTCTGAATGTGTGTGTTTGTGTGTCTGAATGTGTGTGTCTGAATGTGTGTGTTTGTGTGTCTGAATGTGTGTGTTTGTGTGTCTGAATGTGTGTGTTTGTGTGTCTGAATGTGTGTGTCTGAATGTGTGTGTTTGTGTGTCTGAATGTGTGTGTTTGTGTGTCTGAATGTGTGTGTTTGTGTGTCTGAATGTGTGTGTTTGTGTGTCTGAATGTGTGTGTCTGTGTGTCTGAATGTGTGTGTCTGTGTGTCTGAATGTGTGTGTCTGAATGTGTGTGTCTGAATGTGTGTGTTTGTGTGTCTGAATGTGTGTGTCTGAATGTGTGTGTCTGAATGTGTGTGTTTGTGTGTCTGAATGTGTGTGTTTGTGTGTCTGAATGTGTGTGTCTGAATGTGTGTGTTTGTGTGTCTGAATGTGTGTGTTTGTGTGTCTGAATGTGTGTGTCTGAATGTGTGTGTTTGTGTGTCTGAATGTGTGTGTTTGTGTGTCTGAATGTGTGTGTTTGTGTGTCTGAATGTGTGTGTCTGTGTGTCTGTGTGTGTTTGTGTGTGTCTGTGTGTGTCTGTGTGTCTGAATGTGTGTGTCTGTGTGTCTGCGTGTGTTTGTGTGTGTCTGTGTGTCTGAATGTGTGTGTCTGTGTGTCTGTGTGTGTTTGTGTGTCTGAATGTGTGTGTTTGTGTGTCTGAATGTGTGTGTTTGTGTGTCTGAATGTGTGTGTTTGTGTGTCTGAATGTGTGTGTTTGTGTGTCTGAATGTGTGTGTCTGTGTGTCTGAATGTGTGTGTCTGTGTGTCTGAATGTGTGTGTCTGTGTGTCTGTGTGTGTCTGTGTGTGTTTGTGTGTGTCTGTGTGTCTGAATGTGTGTGTCTGTGTGTCTGTGTGTGTTTGTGTGTGTCTGTGTGTCTGAATGTGTGTGTCTGTGTGTCTGCGTGTGTTTGTGTGTGTCTGTGTGTCTGAATGTGTGTGTCTGAATGTGTGTGTCTGTGTGTCTGTGTGTCTGTGTGTGTGTCTGAATGTGTGTGTCTGTGTGTGTCTGTGTGTCTGAATGTGTGTGTCTGTGTGTCTGTGTGTGTTTGTGTGTCTGAATGTGTGTGTCTGCGTGTGTTTGTGTGTGTCTGTGTGTCTGAATGTGTGTGTCTGTGTGTCTGTGTGTGTTTGTGTGTCTGAATGTGTGTGTCTGCGTGTGTTTGTGTGTGTCTGTGTGTCTGAATGTGTGTGTCTGTGTGTCTGTGTGTGTTTGTGTGTCTGAATGTGTGTGTTTGTGTGTCTGAATGTGTGTGTTTGTGTGTCTGAATGTGTGTGTTTGTGTGTCTGAATGTGTGTGTTTGTGTGTCTGTGTGTCTGTGTGTCTGTGTGTCTGTGTGTGTGTGTTTGTGTGTCTGTGTGTGTTTGTGTGTCTGAATGTGTGTGTCTGTGTGTCTGTGTGTGTTTGTGTGTCTGAATGTGTGTGTTTGTGTGTCTGTGTGTGTTTGTGTGTCTGAATGTGTGTGTTTGTGTGTCTGTGTGTCTGAATGTGTGTGTTTGTGTGTGTGTGTGTCTGAATGTGTGTGTTTGTGTGTCTGTGTGTCTGAATGTGTGTGTTTGTGTGTCTGAATGTGTGTGTTTGTGTGTCTGTGTGTCTGAATGTGTGTGTTTGTGTGTCTGTGTGTCTGAATGTGTGTGTTTGTGTGTCTGTGTGTCTGAATGTGTGTGTTTGTGTGTCTGTGTGTCTGAATGTGTGTGTTTGTGTGTCTGTGTGTCTGAATGTGTGTGTTTGTGTGTCTGTGTGTCTGAATGTGTGTGTTTGTGTGTCTGTGTGTTTGTGTGTCTGAATGTGTGTGTTTGTGTGTCTGTGTGTTTGTGTGTCTGAATGTGTGTGTTTGTGTGTCTGTGTGTCTGTGTGTCTGAATGTGTGTGTTTGTGTGTCTGTGTGTGTTTGTGTGTCTGAATGTGTGTGTCTGTGTGTCTGAATGTGTGTGTTTGTGTGTCTGAATGTGTGTGTTTGTGTGTCTGTGTGTCTGTGTGTCTGTGTGTCTGAATGTGTGTGTTTGTGTGTCTGAATGTGTGTGTTTGTGTGTCTGTGTGTCTGTGTGTGTCTGTGTGTCTGAATGTGTGTGTTTGTGTGTCTGAATGTGGGTGTCTGTGTGTCTGTGTGTGTTTGTGTGTCTGAATGTGTGTGTTTGTGTCTGTGTGTGTTTGTGTGTCTGAATGTGTGTGTCTGAATGTGTGTGTCTGTGTGTCT
The DNA here is from genome assembly GCA_030762935.1 of Hymenopus coronatus. Taxonomy (NCBI): domain Eukaryota; kingdom Metazoa; phylum Arthropoda; class Insecta; order Mantodea; family Hymenopodidae; genus Hymenopus; species Hymenopus coronatus. The sequence continues at coordinate 167,331,456 of CM060897.1, forward strand.
GTGTGTGTTTGTGTGTCTATGTGTGTTTGTGTGTCTGTGTGTGTTTGTGTGTCTGTGTGTGTTTGTGTGTCTGAATTTGTGTGTGTCTGAATGTGTGTGTGTGTGTCTGAATGTGTGTGTCTGTGTGTGTTTGTGTGTCTGTGTGTGTTTGTGTGTCTGTGTGTGTTTGTGTGTCTGTGTGTCTGTGTGTCTGAATGTGTGTGTGTGTGTGTCTGAATGTGTGTGTCTGTGTGTCTGTGTGTCTGAATGTGTGTTTGTGTCTGAATGTGTGTGTTTGTGTGTCTGTGTGTGTTTGTGTGTCTGTGTGTGTTTGTGTGTCTGTGTGTGTTTGTGTGTCTGTGTGTGTTTGTGTGTCTGTGTGTGTTTGTGTGTCTGTGTGTGTTTGTGTGTCTGTGTGTGTTTGTGTGTCTGTGTGTGTTTGTGTGTCTGTGTGTGTTTGTGTGTCTGTGTGTGTTTGTGTGTCTGTGTGTGTTTGTGTGTCTGTGTGTGTTTGTGTGTCTGTGTGTGTTTGTGTGTCTGTGTGTGTTTGTGTGTCTGTGTGTGTTTGTGTGTCTGTGTGTGTTTGTGTGTCTGAATGTGTGTTTGTGTCTGAATGTGTGTGTTTGTGTGTCTGCGTGTGTTTGTGTGTCTGTGTGTGTTTGTGTGTCTGTGTGTGTTTGTGTGTCTGTGTGTGTTTGTGTGTCTGTGTGTGTTTGTGTGTCTGTGTGTGTTTGTGTGTCTGTGTGTGTTTGTGTGTCTGTGTGTGTTTGTGTGTCTGTGTGTGTTTGTGTGTCTGTGTGTGTTTGTGTGTCTGTGTGTGTTTGTGTGTCTGAATGTGTGTGTTTGTGTGTCTGCGTGTGTTTGTGTGTCTGTGTGTCTGTGTGTGTGTCTGAATGTGTGTGTCTGTGTGTCTGAATGTGTGTGTCTGTGTGTGTTTGTGTGTCTGTGTGTGTTTGTGTGTCTGAATGTGTGTGTCTGTGTGTGTCTGATGGGTGTGTCTGTGTGTGTCTGTGTGTGTTTGTGTAACTGTGTGTGTCTGTGTGTCTGTGTGTGTCTGTGTGTGTTTGTGTGTCTGTGTGTGTCTGTGTGTCTGTGTGTCTGTGTGTGTTTGTGTGTCTGCGTGTCTGTGTGAGTTTGTCTGTGTGTGTCTGTGTGTCTATGTGTGTCTGTGTGCCTGCGTGTCTGTGTGTGTGTCTGTGTATCTATTTATTTGTCTGTGTGTCTCTGTGTCTGTGTGTCTGTGTGTCTGTGTGTCTGAATGTGTGTGTCTGTGTGTGTTTGTGTGTCTGTGTGTCTGCGTGTCTGAATGTGTGTGTCTGTGTGTGTTTGTGTGTCTGTGTGTCTGCGTGTCTGTGTGTGTTTGTTTGTCTGTGTGTGTCTGTGTGTCTGTGTGTGTCTGTGTGTGTTTGTGTGTCTGTGTGTGTCTGTGTGTGTTTGTGTGTCTGTGTGTCTGCGTGTATGTGTGTGTTTGTCTGTGTGTGTCTGTGTTTGTGTTTGTCTGTGTTGTGTTTGTCTGTGTGTGTCTGTGTTTGTATATGTCTGTGTGTGTCTGTGTTTGTGTCTGTGTGTGTCTCTGTGTGTCTGCCTGTGTGTTTGTGTCTGTGTTTGTCTGTGTCTGTGTGAGTCTGTGTTTGTGTGTGTCTGTGTGTGTCTGCCTGTGTGTTTGTGTCGGTGTTTGTATATGTCTGTGTGTGTCTGTGTCTGCCTGTGTGTTTGTGTCTGTGTATGTCTGTGTGTGTCTGTGTCTGTGTCTGCCTGTGTGTTTGTGTCTGTGTGTCTGTCTGTGTGAGTCTATGTGTGTATTATTTTTTGCTATTGTTTAACGCCCGCTTTTAAAACTGATGGCATCGCAGGCGATATGTGTGTGTATGTGTGTGTGTGTGTGTGTGTGTGTGTGTGTGTGTGTGTCTGTCTGTCTGTGTGAGTCTATGTCTATGTGTGTATTAGTTTTTGCTATTGTTTAACGCCCGCTTTTAAAACTGATGGCATCGCAGGCGATATGTGTGTGTGTGTGTGTGTGTGTGTGTGTTTGTGTGAGTCTATGTCTATGTGTCTATTATTTTTTGCTATTGTTTAACGCCCGCTTTTAAAACTGATGGCATCGCAGGCGATATGTGTTTGTGTCTGTGTGTGTCTGTGTGTGTCTGTGGGCAGCTTAGCTCAATAATGAAAAGTCCGTTAAATATCAAACTAGATATTTGAGTTTAGTATTTTCCAGGGATGCGAGACGAAGATTTTTAAGAAAATCCTCCCACCCCCAACTACCCTTTACACGGAAAACATTTCAAACAATTTTATCTTCTCAAAAACGGCTCTAACGATTTTGATTAAGATCTCTCTCCTATTTAAGCTATTTACATGAAATATAAAATGTTTATCTTGCATTTTCTGGGAATAGCCTCTGAAGACCTCTTTATTCTGGATTAACTTTTCTGAATGTTTCATAAATATACACAACTGTTTACTACACAAACTTGTAAGACATAGACAAACTCTTACTACACAAAAAGAGTAGATCTTGCTAAAACACACAATTTATGTCATATACATATTTTCGTAGAGCTGGCCGTTTTCGACCAGTCCAGTCCAGTGTGATTGGCAGGCTGAGGGCAGCCCGAGGTGTGTTAGACGTGTCCCTGTTCTCAGAGAGAACTTAACCACGTTCTGACGGGATTGTGGGTTTTGTAGGATGGCGGGTGTGTATTGGGGTTGTGGAGTGACAGGAGGAGGCGAATATTGCTCCTCGACGGTTAGTGGCTAACCCCTCCCTTTACCATCCCCGCACATGCAGCTCCAGCCGGACCAATCGCGTGAGAGCAGCCGCTATTTCAACCAACGAGCGACCCAGTGAGCTCAATGGCGCACTCCGGCGTCTCAACCCCAAAAAGGCAGAGGGACCTGATGGGCTAACAACCGCCATGCTTCGCTGCCTTCCCAACAAGGCGGTGCTCTTTCTAACCAAGGTTTTCAACATGTGCCTCACCTTGTGCCACTTTCCACGCGAGTGGAGAGAGGCCCGGGTGATATGCATTTTGAAGCCGGGGAAAGATCTACTCCATCCATCCAACTACCGGTCCATCAGTCTCCTTTAAGTTCTCTCGAAAGTCTTCGAGAGGCTACTGCTAAACCGCTTGTCCCCTCTTTTGGGCGACATTCGAGCCATCCCTGACCATCAGTTTGGTTTACGTCCTGGGCATTCTACACCCCAGCAACTACTGCGAGTGGTGGAGGCCGCTGCCCTGGGTTTCCAGGACAGAGCCTACACTGCGACAGTGTCGCTGGACGTGGAGAAGGCCTTCTCTACGACCTGGCACGTGGATCTGTTCCTTAAACTCATCCACCTGGAGCTCCCGACACATATCATACACCTGCTACACTCATTCTTAAGTCACAGAAGTTTTGTTGTTGCAGTTGCGGGACACAAATCTACACTTAGGTCAATAAGAGGCGGAGTCCCCGAAGGCTGTATGCTATACCCCACGCTTTTCAGCGACTACATGGCCGACCTACCAACAGAGCTGCACGTCAACATATGCTGACTACATGTTGTTATTCTGTACCAACAAACAACAGCCTTCAACCCCATCCAGAGAGACCTCCGCCTCCTCCAAGAGTGGTGCGAGCGTTGACGGTTGTCCATTAACCCAGAGAAAAGCCACGCTATCCTGTTCACCAAGCGCCGCTTTCCCGCAAAATTCCCTTCATTCACGTACCTCAGACGAAGGATACAATGGACGAACACGATCACCTACTTGGGGGTGAAGCTTGATAAGGGTGCCTCTTTTGGGGAGCTGAGGTGTCGGGGAAATGGAGCTGCGGCCTCCTTGTACCCAATGCTGAAGTCCACGATGCCGGTTCCCCTTAAGTTGCGCCTTTTGAGGGCTCTCGTAGTCCCCTTGTTAATCTACACCTGCGAGATCTGGGGCATGGCGGCAGACTCCAGTCTGCTGTTGCTGCCTTTGGGCCATCTATTCTGTGCCTCTTGGATTTCCTACGAGACTCCTGCACGAAGCCTCTGGCCTACCATACCTGGAGAACGAGATTAGGGGTCGGGTAACAAAATTCAACGAAGGGTTACCATTCCATCGGAGTGCCCTCGTTAGGTCTCTTGGGGATTATGATCCCACAAACCGCCGCTTCAGGCGATACTGGCTTCCCCCCATGGCTTGCGGGCATCCCCGGTAACGAAGGAGCACCTCCAACAGCTGCTACGGCTAAGCTCCTTACAATCCTTCAAGAGTTGCTTGGACATCAACATTTTACAACCCCGAAAATAAACATTTTTGAAAAATCATTAGACCAGCGGTGCACAAGGGCCGTTGCACCATGACTGGCAACCGTTGAGGAGCCGCCATCCTGTAAAACCCACATTCCCGTCATAACGTGGTTAAGTTCTTCTTAAAGAAAGGAACACGTCTAACCCGCCTTCTGCTCGTTGCCAACAAGTCAGTTGCGAACAAACCTTCACCGACAAGACTTAGACCACGCCACTGAAAATGTTCACCGCAGTCGTGAACAAAACCTGAAAACCATGGCTTCTCAGCCCGGAAAATTCTTCTAGCTATAAAGCTTACGACTACTGATATTAGACTATCACTTTAGATTAGTGTATTCGCTTCTACCTACAAGAAAGCAAGCAATAAGACAATTTCTGTTAATGTTTATCTTGACTAGCAGAAGAACAATCTCTTGTAAGAAAAGTTTGTTTGCGGAACAACTACTAGAAGATCATATGAATGGACACCATCAGATTTTTAGAGAAAAAGTCCGCGCGCACGCGTGTGTGAGTGCCTTGCCTGTGGGCACCATAGCTCAAAAACGGAAAGACTATTAAATACCAAACTTGGTATTTACGTTTAATATCTTACAAGGATGTCCACGAACATTTTCAAGAAAATCCCCCACCGCAAACTGCCCTTTACATTGCAAAGTTTTTGAACATTTTGTTTTGTGAAAGGTGACTGTAACGCTTTTGACTAAAATATCACATATTAAAGACATTTACATCACAAATAAAATGTATATTTTTATTTTCTGGGAATAGCCTCTCAAGATTTCTCTCTCTCTCTCTCTCTCTCTCTCTCTCTCTCTCTCTCTCTCTCTGAGTGAAGTTTGTATAAACTTTAAACTTAAGAGATAGGCACAGCGCAAAACACAACAGCTGAACGTTGTTATTGGTTTCAGTTTTAAACGTAACGTGAATAAGCCTTTCGTTTATTCTTTCTTGTTTTACAGCTCGCCATGCAAAGCGGACCGAACCTCAATTGTTTCACTTAGCGACCAACTTTTAAAGGATTTGATTATCGCTTTAGCCCTTTTGTATTCCCTTATTTTCCTTCTAGCTTTATTGGATCAAGCAATAAGACCAACGTTGCCAAGTTTATTTCTATTAGCATCATGTAGATAAAAGAACAAGAATCGTTTGTATGTGGAACAGCTAGGGAAGGCTATGTGAATGGAACACAACAGATTTCTGTGCAGTGATGTGTGATTTTGCATGAAAAATGCAAAATCAAATATTTCCCTCTCACTCGCACACTGAGCATGCAAATCTGCCAGGTGACATCATGTTTAATCATGTGTATTATGAAAACTATTTGAGCTAAAAATCTGAGGTTTTTACGGGTCTGCTACAAACACTATCTTGCTTGTGAATTATTTTTTGGAAAATTTGAATATTTTGTTTTACCGCAAGTAGTATTTACGAGAGACGGAATCACTTAGCACGTTACTCCCTAGTTAAGTGGGAATGCAAAATATCAACACAGCACCACTCCGATTGGCTGTCGGCCTGGTGACGCTCAAGGACAAGCTTCATCCAATTTGAAAGTCACTTTAGATAAGTTCTTTTTTTAAAATTTGTTGTGTGTGTGTGTGAATGTTACGGAGGTGTATTCCACACAGCAGCCGTAGGTTTATTCTACGTCAGACCCCTGGAAGAAGGATGAGAGGGATGTAATTTAAGAGGGCGGCCGACATCTGGACAGGGAGAGAGCCGTCGTGGAGAGTACTTAACAGTCCACAAGCAGCTCATTTCGACACGTGGAGCGCCAGGAACCTGTGGCTCAGTCCCGGCTAGACATGAGTCCGTAGACAACCACTACCATCATCCCTCCGCCGAGAGTTGTATTTCCAGAGCGCAATCATCCCCTCGAAATGTCGTAGTTCTCGTCGACACTTACAAGCCTGAAACAGGTCGGTTGGTATCAAATGAAGGGACAAGAAGTTTGGGCAAATGAAAAATAATTTCCAGCATTCGCCTAGTGACCCGGGAAACCCCCGAAAAAACAAACGACAATAGAAGGGGAGAGATTTCTAGTGGAAGGAATGTTTAATACAATCACGTTTTGGGGTCTTTCAGAAGCTATTGTTCATGACACGTGATCGTAGCAAGTGGCCAATCCAGTACATACGTGCGTAAAATTCCAACCAATCGGAACTCATTATCTGTGCATTTGAATCGCTTTATACACGTACTATGGACATAGTGTATAGAGAAGTATTAGAAAACGTTTTTAGAAGGTTGTGTCCGTTTTATTATATTACTTATGATAAATTTGTATTATTGCAGTAAGCAAGGTCCTAACTTAATGTTGTTCTAATTTCTTGATTAAAACTAACAGAGGGAAAATTATCATATTTTGACCAACCCTTATTTTTTGTTTCTCATACTTAAAGCCAATAATTCCACTTCGTGGACTTATAAAGTTAGTATACTCTAATTCCCTATTAAGTGCAGTAAATAAACGGTCCTGAATATATGTAGCAGCCAGTCATATAAAGGATGCATGTACGTAAACACACACACATGTTTGGGAAAGGATTGGAATCATTTTAAGTGCACACCAAAAAGGGTGACAAGTATCAGAAATTATCCCAAAGAATATAGGTAACGAATTTCACTGAGGACTGCAGGTATTGCATTCCAAGTCCGGCTCTGGTAGCAGAAGCACATAATTTGATAGTGATTATTTCTCGCGATTGCTGCTAAATGAGCGAATTAGCAAGAAATGTCTAATAAACCGGAGTAGGTTGCAATTTTGTGTGCTTCTAAAATCTAACAAACAATACAGAATCGTTCTGTTGATCATGCATAACATATTTCACTCAGTAAAAATTACTTAAATAAGTACACTAGTCTATATATTGAAAGACATTTCTCTTTCCTTGTTTATGCTTCTGCTATTCGAGAAACTACAACCAAACACCTCGCTCGTATTGAACATTATACTGTTTTAACAATCATACTGTAAATTTACCGCTTAATTGAACATTTAACACCACAAAACTGACTTAAATAGGTACCCTAACCTATATATTGAAACACACTTATCTTTCCTTGTTTTTGGTTCTGCTATTCGAGAAACGACAATTAAACACCATACACGTATTGACCATTATACTGGTTTAAAACCTACAGTCCAAATGTACTGCTTAATTGAACATTTAACACCACAAAATCTTATTTTTTGGGCTCAAGTTTAACCCACACAAGGCGTACTCATCTCAAAAGTGTAGTGTTTAAATGTGCTTCACCATCCACAATGCATAAGGATACGGCATTTCTGATCTAATCTCTCTGTATATCAGTGGGTTATACTTAGCAGTACGACATTAGGATCAGAACGTTCAGGAGAAGTTTTGAAGCCAAGAAAGAGGTCTCGAGAATGCTGGAAAGAAATATTCACGCTGGAGGCGACCGCCAGGAACGGTTTTGCCAGAAGTCTCGTTTGCATTTGTAAACACATTCACACCATCTGTTATGACAGCAATAGCGTTCTTGGGCAATGACGCAGAAAAAGGAAGCGCCATGTTTTACTATATTTTGGCTAACATCTCTACCACCCTCCAAAATCCTCAATATGCTCCATGTTTCAACACACAAGCTTTAAACAAACGTTCCTTTAAATCACTCAACCATTTTTCTAACCCTCGGCGTGGGAAAAACAACATTCAAAGTCTTGTTACTTTCTCTATCCATACTATGTACATAGTGTATGGAGAAGATATTGCATTCCAACCAAAAATTCGATCCCGAGATTTCACCGCAAATACGTGTTTTAGGGTTCCTCGTATCCAAAAAAAGCATTTTTGGAAAAAGGTTCGCATCTGTGCATGTGTCCGTGTGTCTGTGAACACGAAAACTCAAAAACGAAAAGTCGGTAAAATACCAAACTTGGTATTTAAGTTTAGTATCTTCCAGGGATGCGACACGAAGATTTTAAGAAAAATCCCCGTACCTCAAATTACCCTTTACATGGAAAAAATGTATAAAATTTTGATGTTCTCAAAAATGGCTCTAACGATTTTATTTACAATACTTTATATGGCAAATAAAGTGTATACTTTGAGTTTTCTGGGAATAGCCTCCAAATACGTCTTTATTCTGAAGGAATTTTGATGAATTTTACGTAACTGGTAAACCGTAAGAGATATACAAAAACTTACTACACAAAAAATGTAGATCTCGTTAAAACACACAATTATTTCATATATTTTTTTTCGTGGAACTGACCATTTCTGAATATTTCTTGGTATTTGTTTCAGATTCAAAATACTTAATCTTTTTTTTTTTTCATACGAAAAGCTGTAAACTCGTGGCCCTACATAGAAATGGATTTCAACCACATGGCAACCAGCTTATAAAAGTTTTGACTATCACTTTATCCTAGTGTATTCCCTTATTTTCCTTCTACTTACAGGAAAGCAAGTAATAAGACAATCTCTGCTAACGTTTATCTCGATTATCATGAAGTAGATAGAAGAATAAACGCTTTTAACAATAATTTGTTACAGCGATGTAGAGAAAGTCATGTGAATGGAACACATTCGATTTTTTTATACTCAAATACCGAAATGTGTTTATCTACTGTTAAAAATCGATATCGAAATGAAAACCATTTCCATACAGATTTTCATTTCGATATAGATTTTCAGGCTTGCGCAATGCGCTACTAATGGCTGCTCACTGCCTGCTGATCTGCAAAAGATTACAGAAACATCTTACGATACAATAACGCCCAACAGTACTTAATTATATATGGGCTAATATGTAGGAAAATGTTTATTTTTACGAGAATATTTATATTTACACACCTCTATCAGTAGATATATATTGTCAGGTGCTTCATCAATGAACATTTTGATTTCATCTTTGGAAAATAGTTTCGCTTTTTCCCACTGTACCCTACCGATTTCTGTTTTAACAGGGAGTACAACTTCTTATATTGGGATATATCAATCACATTTAGAGTAATTTTCAATACTGAATAATTTCTCCACAAGGTTGGGGATTTCATTGTTTTTGACATTTCTTCAAAGTAAACTATGAGGACTTTTCCGAGAATGAAGTTACATTTTTTGTTATTCTCCACACCATGAATTTATCTTTCCTGATTTCTGTGGAGGTAAATTGTTAACAACATTACTGGCTCCTCTGTTATATCAGGAGGCGTGGGACTAAATTCCATATCATTATCACTAGGCCGAAATACCTCAGTCTCCATCTGGCAAATCAACTATCACTGTGAATCTAATGTCATTTGTTATCCAGTACGCACAGCGGTCGGCTCTCTTATAATGGTTATTACAATACTCGTGAGGTTTTTGGAACTTACCTCTCACTCGCATTCCAATAATTACCATTATAGGACCGTTGCATAAGCACCTAACTATTGTAATCACATGACTACCTAGTACTATACTTTATTACTCTCTCTCTCTCTCTCTCTCTCTCTCTCTCTCTCTCTCTCTCTTATGGTCCCCTGTATACAAATATGAGTGTTCCATTCAGATGTTTTTCTCTTGCTGTTCAAAAGGAACTTCCCTTACAAAATCTTTTTCTTTTATCTACGTTGTCTGTACTAATCGAGATAAACAGCAGAAATAGTCTTATTATTGCTTCCTTGTAAGTAGAAGGGAAATAAGAGAGTACATTAGGAATAGCCTCTTCATTTTTAAGGCGCTTTGCATAACTGGTAAACAGCAAGAGGCAGAAAAAGCTTACTACACAAAAAATGTAGATTTCATTAAAACACACAATTTATGTCGATATACTTTTTTTGTAGAGTTAACCGTTTTCTAAATATTCCGGATTATTGGTATCAATTTTAACCACAAACTTTTGTCAGAAGGGAAGACATCCTTCTTCTCATTTCTCGGTTTTTATTCCTAGCAGGCAAAGAGATTAGAATTTCAATTGTTTCACATAGTACCCGTGCATTTTCTTATTTCCCTTCTACTTAAAAGGAGCTAGTAATGAGATTTTTTTAAATTTATTTTTACTTTCTCTAGCCCCATATGTACAATGTATAGGGATAGAGAAGGAATTAATTGTAATGCACCAAAAAATTCAATACCGAGATTTCACCGGAAATACATGTTTTGGGTCCCCCTGAATCAAAAAAGAAGCATTTTTGGAAAATGGTCCGTGTGTGTGCGTGTGTGTGCCTTTGTGTCTGTGGACAGCTTAGCTCAAAAACGAAAAGACCGTTAAATACCAAACTTGGTATTTAAGTTTGATATCTTCCAAGGATGCGACACGAAGATTTTCAAAAAAATCCCCTCACCCCCAACTACCCTTTACCTGGAACTTTTTTTCGAAAATTTTGATTTTCTCAAAAATGGGCCTAACGATTTTGATTAAAATGTTGTGCATTAAAGATATTTACCTGACAAATAATATGTATATCTTGAATTTTCTGGGAATAGCCTCTGAAGACTACTTTATTCTGGAAGAATTTTGCATAACTGTTAAACCGTAGGAGATTGACAAAAACTTAACGCACAAAAAATGTAGAGCACATTAAAACACACAATTTATGTTATATAAACATTTTTCAAGGAGTTGATCGTTTTTGAGATATTCCTTGCTTTTGGTTTCTCATACAGGAACTTGTCAGCTCGTAAAAACAAACGAACTTCAGTCACCTAGTAACCAGCTTTTGACTAACACTTTAACCTATGGTACTCCCATATTTCGCTTCTACTTACAAGGAAGCAAGTAATAAGACTATTTCTGCTAATGTTTATCTCGATTAGCATGGTGTAGAAAGAAGAATTATCTTTCGTAAGAAGTTTGTAGAGTAGCTAGAGAAAGTCATCTGAGTGTAATACATCAGATTTTTTTAAATACAGTTTCGGAATGTGGTCGGGACTCCGCCTTTTTTTACTCTTTTTACATTTTCCTAACATTTACTTTGTTTTCTGTTTGATTTTTTTTTTTTTTTTTTTTTGCTGTTCCAATACACACACAGACATATATACGCATTTCACAAACATATTACCAGCCATGCCCAAGGTGGGACTCGAACCCAGGATCCCCCGCGTCACGAAGCACCAAAGCGAGACATGTCAGCGTGCGCGGCCATGTGGACCATCAAATTAAATCTGCTAAAGGACATCATATGAATGGAACACATTAATTACATTTTTTTCCCTTCTGCTTACAAGGAACTAAGTAATACGACTAATTGTGCTAAAGTTTATCTTGATTATCATGATGTGGATAACAGATTAATGTTTTGAATAAAAGGTTTGTTTACCGAACATCTAGAGGACATCATGTGAATGGAACATACTTGAGTTTTTTCCCTTCTACTTACAAGAGATCAAGTAATAAGGTCAATTTCTGCTAATGTTTATCTCGATTAGTATGACGTAGATAGAAGAATAAGCTGATTAACAATAATGTGTGACAGAGATGTAGAGAAAGTCATGTGAATGGAACACATTAGAATTTTTGGCAGTGTCTGCTATTTGGACTCCTCTAAACAGATGTCTCTATTAAACCCGGCATGTCCCTTTGATAGTCCACAAGCCCAGCAGGAAGGAAATCTGGAACTCACTTGTTTTTAATACCAACCTGACAGACAGCAGGACTACCAAACTGTTTACTGCCTTTCTGTGTAATTACTTGTTGAGAACAGCCACACAGACTGCAATAAAAGGTCGTAGAAGCTCATAAAAACACTCTCGCTGTGTGCGTATTTCCACTTGCTTCTAAAGCACAGGCTGGAATAGTTTTCTTGCTTCCCCTCTTCTTCAAGTGCCAGCTGGAATGAGGTTCAAGAGTGCAATCATGTGTGCACCACATATGCTCCATGTTCTGCCTTCATATTGCTTTCTCTGCCCATTCTTTGATGCAGTAATTCTCGCTACCTAAAACAGTTATTTATGCAACTACCTATAATGGTAGGATACGAGTGAGAGGTAAGTTTCAAAAACCTCACGAGTGTTCTAATGACCATTATATCAGAGTTGTATACATAGTGTTTTCTACTTGTAGATATACAATAATATTTAATATTTACATATCCTACATATAAAAGATGAACTCCGCCGACCGCTATGTGTATTGTACGCTTGCGTCGAGAACAAATGACATTCGATTCACAGTGATAGTTGATTTGCAAGATGGAGACTGAGGTATTTTGGCCTAGTGATAATGATATGAAATTTAGTTCCACGCTTCCTGATATAATAGAGGAGGCGAGTAATATTGCTAACAATTTACTTACACAAAAATCAAAAAATCTGATGTGTTCCATTCACATAACGTTCTCTACTTCTGTGTAACAAATTATTGTTAATAAGCTTATTGTTCTATTTACTTCAAGCTAATCGAGAAAAAATTAACAGAAATAGTCTTATTACTTACTTCCTTGTAAGTAGAATCGAAATATGGGAGTATCATAGATTAAAGTGAAGTCAAAAGCTGGTTGCTAGGTGACTGAAGTTCCTTTGTTTGTATGGACACGAGCTGATAAATTCCTGTATGAGAAAAGTACAAGTTTTTCAAAGCTGAAACCAAAAACAAGGAATATCTCAAAAACGATCAACACCTAGAAAAAAAGTTGTATAACATAAATTGTGTGTTTTAATGTGCTCTACATTTTTTGTGTGTTAAGTTTTTGTCCATTTCTTACGGTTTAGTAGTTATGCAAAATTCATCCAGAATAAAGTAGTCTTCAGAGGCTATTCCCAGAAAATTCAAGATATAGTGCATATTAATTGTCAGGTAAATGCCTTTAATATACGATATTTTAATCAACATCGTTAGAGCTATTTTTGAGAAAATAAAAATGTTCGAAAAAAGTTCCATGTAAAGCTTTGTTGGGGGTGGGGAATTTTCTTGAAAATCTTCATGTAGCATCCTTGGAAGATACCAAACTTAAATACCAATTAACGGTCTTTTCGTTTTTGAGCAATGCTGTCCACAGACACACAGACAGACACACTCACACACACACCGACCTTCTTCCAAAAATCCTTTTTTTGGATTCAGGGGGACCCAAAACATGTATTTCCGGTGAAACCTTGATATCGAATTTTTGGGTGCAATACAATACCTTCTCTATACACTATGTACATAGTACGTGTAGAGAAAGTAAAAGGATAAATTCATGGCATGGAGAATAACAAAAAATGTAACTTCATTCTTGGAAAAGTCCTCATAGTTTACTTTGAAGAAATGTCAAAAATAACGAAATCCCTAAACTTGTGGATAAATTATTCAGTATTGAAAACTACTCTAAATGTGAAAATGGAATTCATATATCCCAATATAAGAAGTTGTACTCCCTTTTAAAACAGAAATCGGTAGGGTACAGTGGGAAAAAAGCTGAAATATTTTCCAAAGATGAAATTAAAACTTTCATTGATGAAGCACCTGACAATATATATCTACTAATAAAGGTATGTAAATGTAACTATTCTCGTAAAAAGAAATATTTTGGTTCGAAGTGGAGCTAGCGTGCATGTCCTATGTTGTTGATTTCCTAGTCTTTGTGATGCCAATGTCATGACCTGCTTTGCTTTGCCTACGTAGTATTATGAGTTTAGATTCGAAAAATAATTATATTTTCTTATAATTCTTATAAATAATTAAATATTCTTGGAGGTTATTGTACGCGTAAGATATTTGTGTATTTTATGTAGACACATCCTGTCTGAGAAAACTATAAGTACTTTACATTTGAAACCAATAACAAGAAATATCTCGGAAACGGCAATCTCCACAAAAAACAAAAAAAACATAAAGCACATAAACTGTGTGTTTTGATGAGATCTACATTATTGTGCAGTAATTTTTTGTGTATCTCTTACGGTTTAGCAGTTAAACAAAATTCGGCAAAAGCCATCCAGAATAAAGAGGTCTTTAGAGGCTATTCGTAGAAAATTCAATATATACATTTTATTTGTGAGATAAATATATTTATTATACGACAGTTTACTCAAAATCGTTACAACCAGTTTTGATAAAAGCAATATTTTCAAACATTTTTCCATGTAAAACGCAAATCTTGGTGAAGATATAAACGTAGATACCAAGTTTGGTATTTAACGGCATTTTCGTAAGTGTGCTATGCTGCCCACAGACACACAGAGAGACAGGCAGACATATGGAGCTTTTTCTAAAACTGCATTTTTCGGACTTATGGGACCTCACAACACACATTACCAGCACAATCTTGACATCGAATTTTTGGGTTAAATTCAATACCTTGTCCAGCTAGTAAGTACATTGTTGTACGTAGGTGCTAGATAAAGTAAAACAAATCTGATGTGCTCCATTCACATGTCTTTCTCTATATCACTGCAACAAATTATTCTATTTACTTCTTCTAATGGAGCAAAAATTGGCAGAAATAGTCTTATTACTATCTTCCTTGTTAGTAGAAGCGAAATAAGGGGGTACCATAGGTTAAAGTGAAGTCAAAAGCTGGTTGCTATGTGACTGAAGTTCCTTTGTTTGTACGGACACGAGTTCACAAAGTCCTGTATGAGAAAAGTATAAGTTTTTTATAACTGATACCAAAAACAAGGAATATCTCAAAAACAATCAACTCCACGAAAAAAATGTATATGACATAAATTGTGTGTTTTAAGGTGCTCTTCATTTGTTGTGCGGTAAGTTTTTGTCCATCCCTTACGGTTTAGCAGTTATGCAAAATTCCGTAAAATTGACCAAGAATAAAGTAGTCTTCAGAGGCTATTTCCAGAAAATTCAAAATATGCATTTTATTTGTCATGTAAATATCTTTAATATACGATATTTTAATCAAAATCGTTACAGCCATTTTTTAAAAAATCAAAATTTTCGACAAAAGTTCCATGTAAAGGATAGTTTGGGGTGGGGGGATTTTTCTCAAAATCTTCGTGTCGCATTCCTGGACGATACTAAACTTAAATACCAAATGGGGTATTGTACCGATTTTTCGTTTTTGAGTTATCGTGTTCACAGACACACGGACACACATAGACGGACCTTTTTTTGGATACAGGGGATCATTATATTTCCGGTGAAAGCTGGTATCGATTTTTTGGTGGAGTGAAATACCTCCTCTATACACTATGTACATAGTTGGTATAGAGAAAGTAATAAACGTAATGGCTTAGGAAACCCTGAATTTAAAATTGTCACTGGTTTGGTCCCCTTAAGTAGCAGCAAAGAGTAAGTTTGCTCTCTCTGTGTTTTACTCAAAGAGAAACCAGTTGGTAACACATATAATATAACACGCAAATACCGTGTAGCAAACAGGAGTTCGTACCTCGTATATAGACTTGTGTTCATGAATTTGTCTCTTTTATCTTCCTTTTACGTCACTGCTTCAATTATGTAAACGAATGTGGTATTTTATTTAAATTTAGATTTGCTGAAGTTCTTGTCTGCAGACATCTCCTCTTTAGCAAGGTTTAACGAGCCATGAAACCCGAGACGTTTTCATAACGATACAAATTAGAACGCGCTAGCCATGCTTTTAATATACTCATCCATTAACGTGACGAAAATTAACTGCGCAGCATTTATCAAGCAACATGAGAGCAAATCTTAATAGCTTTTAGTA
Organism: Hymenopus coronatus; assembly: GCA_030762935.1. Taxonomy (NCBI): domain Eukaryota; kingdom Metazoa; phylum Arthropoda; class Insecta; order Mantodea; family Hymenopodidae; genus Hymenopus; species Hymenopus coronatus. The sequence continues at coordinate 167,347,283 of CM060897.1, forward strand.
CAACATGCCACTAGAAAACGGAAGTAATAAATAACGACAGCTTCAAAAGTGGAAAGGTTCCTGGTAAAAACCATCAGATTACAAATTAGCATTAACCCCGTCGGAGGCTTATATAAGTATATATATGCTAATATATATATATATATATATATATATATATAAAGATAATTGATGCTGAAATTACAAAAAAAAAAAAAAAAAAAAAAAAAATTGGATTACGAGGGGCGTTCAATAAGTACTTAGAAAAAGAAAACCAAATGATTTTTTTTCTCTACACGTAATGTGTACATAGTGTGTTGAGAAGATATTGTATTGCACACAAAAATACATTTAACCGGAAATTACATATTTTGAGAACCCCTAAACACTTTTTAGAAGAATGTCCGTGTGTGTTTGTGTGTGCCTGTGCCCAGCATAGCTCAAAAACGAAAAGACCGTTAAACTTGATATTTATGTTTAGTATCTTCCAAGGATGTGACAAGATTTTCAAGAAAATCCAGCCCCCCCCCCATTCCAAACTACACTTTACATGGGAAAAAAATGCGAGAATTTTTATTTTTTCAAAAATTGGTGTAATGATTTTATTAAATATCTTATATTTAATATATTTAAATGGCAAATATAATGTACATATTTTTTGAATTTTCTGTGGATATATTTTGAACACATTATTCTGGATGATTTTTATTAAATTGTATTGAATTTTTATTTGCATAGCTGGTAAACCGTAAGAGATAGACAAAAACTTACTGCACAAAAAATGTAGATCTCAATAAGACACACAATTTATGTTATATACATTTTTTTCGTGGAGTTGGCCGTTTGCGATATATTCCTTGTTATTTATTTCAGTGTTGTAATAATTTAGCTTTTCTCAGTGTCAACGCTTAACCACGTAAAGAAACGGATTTCAGTCCCAAAGCAACCACCTTTAAAAGCATTTGACTGTCGGCTTGTCCTAGTATATTCCCTTATTTCCCTGCTATCTATAAGGAACTGTATAATAAGACCGTATCTGCTTTAACATGAAATAGAAGCTTATTAACAATAATTTTAAAGGTATGTAGAGAAAGTCATGTGAGTGGAACAGATCTTATTTTTTTTAACATAATCTCCTTTTAGCTCGATACACTTTCCTCTGCGTTTCTCCTTTCAAGTCTTCCAAAAAGTAGAATTTCAGAAGGTCCTTAAAATGGGCATCTGTTTGGGAGATGAAGTCTTTGTTAGATGTGAATCGTTCTCCGCTGAGCAATTTTTCAAGTTTGGAAACAAAAATTAGTTATTGGGGGCCAAATCTGGTGAGCACGGTGGAAGTTTCATTAATTCGAACGTTAATTCCACAATTTTCGCCATAAAATCTACGCAGGAGTGCATCCTTGCATTGTCTTGATGGAAGGTAATATTTTTCTTTGACAGATGAAGGCGTTTTATCAGATTTTTCCGTTCAACTGGTGCAATACCGATTCATAATGCTGTCCATTTATCATTCTTCCTTTCTGCAAGTAATAAAGATGATTCCGCGTGCATCCCAAAAAAACCGAGTCTGCATTTTTCACCACCTTGTGGCGTGGGAAGATCTGGGAGACGTACCTTTGGTGCTGGGCTGCGCAGCGACGACTCCGGCGTTGCCGCTAGTGAAGTCGATTCTCGACTCTTCTCCGCCATTTGCGGACTCAGTGGCGAGCAATTGAGACCTATTTGTTTAGCTCAAGGTATTGAGCGGCGCTGATCTCAAGTCGGGGAACGGAAATTTGGCTCAAAATAACTGTCGGCACTTTCATTTGATCAAAGGTTTATTTCCCTTTACAAGCGTTCTATTTCCCTAATTTCTCTCGCAATAGAGCGCAATGCGCACAAAGGAAACCTGAACTTACGTGGCGGTAATTGCAACTGTCACCTGCAGGATTATTGTAGACACTTTAACTTTCTAGCGCGGATATCTTCAGGGTTATTTTCTAAGCTTATCGTTAGCAAAATCGTTATAATTTCAACTACTTTCATACCGAGTTTTTCAACGAGGTAGTTCAAATTAACTACTTTGTATTGTGAGTCGTTGACACTATCGCTAAGTTCCCTGTAGTTACGAGAAACGTTTACATACCTGGAAAGAGTAATCGATTATTAGCTTGCTATACATTCGCCATTTATTTTGTATACCGTGTAGCCAAATTATGTGCTGAAAAACGGTTAAGTGCAGTTCAATTTTGAAACCTCCTCTGTCAACTAAACTAAACCAAACATAATTATTATTGCCTAGAACATTCGAAAAAAAAAGTTATAAAGCTTAAAACGGAAAAAGGTCCGTTTTTGAAAGAAACATGGACAAAAAGGATGAAGTTTTGCAATGAAATTTCTTCGCGTGGAACCACTGTGTATGTAATGTTACGAGAGCTTTCGAATCAGTTTTTGAAAATGGAGCGCAAGCGAAGTTCCAAAACTAGCCAGGAGCAGTACAGAATATATTTAGATTATCGAAATACTCATCAAGTACTGCGAAGTGGGCGCCGGACACCACAAATGGGGCCGAAAGATATGGAGCAATTGTGGAGCGATTGAACAGCTACGGCAATGGGCCCCAAAAGAATGTGACAGGGTGGAAGCATGTAAGTATACCATAGTATGATCTATTAATCATTTAGTTAAAGATAAAAGTTAGTTTTAGAATTTTCATAAGCATTGTAGGTCATAACTAAGTTTCGCCATTTTTAAGAATATAGGTTATGTTTAAATTCCCTATGGATTCAACAATCACTAAATTCAACTAAAAATGGATAGATTCCCATCTGGTTTATAATATTTTGCGAGTAGCTGCCTATAGTGTTGGGATGTGACTTGCTAATTTATACAAATGTGTGTTATCATTATTTTCTTGGAATATGAGAGATTCTGAGAGACAAATTCCAGAATATTGGCAATCTGAAGTTGCATATAATTCATCACACATTTTGCCTGACTTTCTTGTCAATCTTTTTAAGTAGGTTTTATTTAATACTATGTAGGAAAAGATGTTGGGAAAGTTTGTTACATAAGTTTCTGCTAAATATTATGAGCTGTTATTTTACATAATTACAGCAATTGTTTATTTTGAATTTCTGTCTTTATAGCAAAGCTGCTGGCCATAATTGAAGTTTTTAAGAAACAGTCGGCTACTGTATGACACCTTATTATATTTTAGATCTTCACAGATTGGAGGAGTTCAGTGTAGGCTGTTTAAAGCAGAGATGGGAAGAATTTAGCTGTATTATTTGAAAGGAGAGAGCTGATTGTTGACAAACAGTGTAACAGTTTAGTCTTTCTTTACTTCAAAATATCTTTGTAGCACTATTGACTTTAAACAAAGGAAAAAACACTTATACGTTTATTGTCCAATTTGAGTTTTAGAATCATAAAATCTATATTTTGGTGAGCATAAAATTTAAGTAATTTGTGTATCATGAAATTTAAATTTTTACAAATCTTCTTCTTTTATATGGAATTTCTGCACTACCTCTAAATGGAATTTGGATATTTTTGGGTAGCTGAATTAATGTACCTTTTAATTCAGCACAAGAAAATTTGCTAAAGATAGCCAAAATGAATTGTTTGGAATGTTTCCATTTTTAAACACAGTTGAAAACTTGATTTTAACGGTGAGAATTTGAAATAAATACCTTTTACCAACTAAAGTCATATGCACTTCATTAATAATTTTTGTTTTAAAAATTCACGAAGCACTGTTTAATTTTTCTGATGATTTGGAACAAAATAAGTATAATTTTTGTAATGGCGCACTAAATTACAATGACTTGTAAACTGTAAAGAAATACACAAAACTTGATTGAATAAGAAATACTGCTCTCATTAAAGCCCCAGTTCAAGTCAATTTTCTCATTGGGGAACTGCATTGGGGGAAATGCATGGTTTAACAAACTCCCCTTCGCTGTGAAGGAAGATGTAGCATCCTCTCATTTGTAGTCTATGCATATCTATATTTTAAATATAATAATTAAAGAATTTTAAAACAGTATGAATAAAGAAGTAGAGTATATAAAATAATAATTATGACATCGCCTCTTTTGTTATCCATCTTTATATATTTATTATATACAGAGTAACAACATACTACCTCAGCATGAGATAAAAACAGACAATAAAATGTTGCGCTCAGAACAATTAATATTTGCTCATACAGAATAGGCTGAGTCAATTTTCAGAACTGTAACTCTTACATATTTTCCTCAATGAAATACAGAGTTAAAAACTAGAAGTATAAGAATTTTCTTTCACACATTTGAATTAAGATTGCATCACCTACTATCACCACTTATACAATATTGCTGTGTAAATGAATTTAGTGTGGTTTATTACAAGAAACATGTGGTAAGGAGTTCACTACTTATACCTTTGTCAGCTGATCAAATTGGTTTCAAGCATGTAATGGCATCAGTTCTCAGCATCAGTGCATATGCCTGAAGAGTGGCGCTTGTAGAAACAGATACTGTTGATAAAGAAAAGCGATACTTTGTACACTTTCATTTTCTACTTTACTAACAGTTTCTTAATAAATTCAATGAAAATGAACAGTGTAACACAAATAGAAAATATATATAATCTAAAAAACTGTAAAATCTTTGTGTTGAATATAGAAATGTGATTGTTGCTGTGTTAAAGTTTGTTAAGCAAAATATTGCCTGATGACTCTTGCCCTCTAAGAGCAAATGTTCTTCACCAGCAACTAGAAAAAAATAAATTGTATAAAATGTTATTATTACTAAAGTGTATTTGTGATGTACAGTATTTAGGAATATAAACACAAATAAAATGGTGTTCCTGACTGGATATACATTTTTTTATTTAACATACCTGCATTTCCAATTTCACCATCTTCATATACTGCGCCATCCCAAGGAATATTTCTGTTAAGATGAAAATTGTGCAAGGCATTGATTATAGAAACTGCCATGGGTGGAGCATAGTGTAGAACTCTGTCTTTCAGAAGGCCTCTGAGTACACCAACGCAACTCTCCACTCAGTTTCTTGTCCTGCACAAGCAGCTGTTACGAGCAATGTTCCTCTGGTGACCGAGGTTGAGCTTGCAGTACAGCAGTTAGCAGCCATGGCTGTGTTGCATAACCAGAGTCACCTTAAACAACATTTTAAAAATGTTATACAGAAAATAAACAATAAATACTTATTGAACCTGTGTTCGTACCTAATATTTGAGAACAGTAATGCTTACCGATAAGCCAAGAACTTTCATGGGTTCTGGATTCTGTATTTCTCCTCCAGGCGATCTTTTATTCTGCTCATTGTCCAAAATGCTGCGTCATGGACTGAACCAAGATAATGTGCATTCATTGATAATATTCTTAAATTTGTATCACAGATCTGAAAACATTAAAAAGTCATCTGTGTTATTCACTTGATAGAAATTGCTCATCTGCCAAGTATTATAGAGATGAAATAAACAGCACATATTTGTATTTTTCTGTATGAAAGCTAATAAAAATGCCAATAAAATTACATTTCTACAACTTAAGCACAAAATCTGTATTTGAAATAATAGTGTTTTATATTCTCTAAGAAAAAATAAAAGTAGTTTATGATATATAAGGCAGAAAATTACTTGGTAAACCAATTCACTTGGGGTACAAGTCTGTCAATCAGCTCGCGAGCCACTTGCTTGGGAAACCGAAACAGTTTTACAATTCCAGTCTGGCACGGCAAATGGGTCACTGTTGTTCCTTAGTGATCTCTGTGCCGTAATCCGTAAAGAATATTATCCACATTAAACAGTATACTCCATAAAACACTCACATTCTAAATTTGGCAAAGGTTAGCTTATAAGTTTTTTGCTTAATATTCCAATCTACAAACGTAGGTAAGAAACCTGTTAATTGATTGAAATAATTCGCTCGATAAATTCCATTTGTCGATTCTTACCTCAATTCATGCTCCTCTTCTCTCTCAAACTCATCAAAAAGCATTACTAGCACAGCATCCATGTTGAAAAACTTGCAACAGCTGCTTAACGATCTCTTAACAGCAGCTCCTGACCGGTAGTTACGATTTAACTATCATTACGTCACATAGCGATAGAGTTAGAAAGTAAGGTTCGGCCCGTAACGAGTAGTTACTGCTCTTAGCTACTAGTTAGCCGTAACGATAAGCTTAGAAAATAACCCTACACAGGTGTCGCAGGATCCGCGTGCAGTTACATCTCAACTGCACGAAATTTAGGGCGAATACTCTAAATTCTATAGCAAATCCTATCCAAGCGCAAATCTCTCAACTTGCAATCTCATTGGCCCATTTTGGCGCCGAAAATAGCTTGGGGTGCGCTTCTGACGTGACGTGATTTTTTCGATTGGTCAACACGTGATTCTTGACTCCAATTTTCTCGTGATTCCCCTATTTGTATGTCACATCCACTTTCTCTTTCCGAGACGTGGCTACACAATATCATCTTTACCCTTTTGTAATACAAAAGCGAATACCTACCGGAAACACTGAAAGAGCCGCTTGAGAACTCTAGGTTTAAAGTTAGAAATGCTTTCCAGCAACAGTCTCTCTGAACTTTCAATATACATTGTGGCAATAAATACATGATATTATACTTAGTAACTTAAACAATCTAATTAACTAAAACAAATGCTGATGCGTTCACTCAGCTTGGCGATATACCATTTCAACCTTTGTCTTCTTCGGAGATTCTTCTATAGTTACGACTATACTATTGTCTCTAGAGTGTAGTGGTGTATCCATGTTTCATCCGCAGTTATGAATCGACGCAGAAACCCGTTAAGATTGCGATGAAAAAGTGCCAAATTGATCACACGATTGAGAGTAAACGAGGACCCATCTTGCCAAGACCTAATTTTGTTGTGAAATTGAGAACACGGCACCTTGTGATATGCCTGTGGCCTCTACTATTTCGGGGACTTTGATTCGTCGATCAAAACCATATTTTCAGAGGAAGTCATTCTACTGAGCATCCGGAAAGATGTTCATCATTTGGCCACATTTAAATTCATTTATCGAATTGTAAATTGTTGCAAACGCAGTGCCCGATGTGTCATGAACTTCATCTAACTCGGGTTTTATCTTTTTAGGCCTTTGAAATAGAAGTGCTTAATCACCGCACAAAAACTCGTTTTTTTGTTTGTTTGTTTTTTCCCATCTTTCTAAAAAAGCACAAGATTGTTAATTCAATCGCCTTTGGTAACGAAACCACATGATGGCTATAGTTGAAACTTTAACTGCCATCTAGTAAGAGACGACTATTACTAAATACAAACTTTTTTCTTGGATTTTCTAAGGAACTATTGTACGCCCCTAGTATAAAAATATCACTAAATCAAAAGGTAAATGTTTAGTGAGTATAATAATAGTTAAAAATAAATTTAAAACCCGTATAGTAGATATCTGTGTTATATGGGAAAACATTTTAGAGTGGAAACACTTAAGTTCCATTTTAAAGAATTTGTGCAGTCTTTTGTTTTAAAATAAACCTCGATTTTTGTAAGAATGCCGCGCCATCTTCTAAGAAGCACGTGTCAGTTTCTCCCGCTTGCCACTCAATATACTTATCTGTAAAATTAACGTGACACAAGCGGGCAAACTGCAGTACAGTGTGTAATCAGTCAGTCTGCTACTGCTGTGTGTCTGTGAACACGATAACTCAAAAACGAAAAGTCGGTAGAGTACCAAACTTGGTAAATAAGTTTATTATCTTCAAACGACACGGCGCAAAGATTTTGAGGAAAATCCACCCATCCCAAATTGCCCTTTACATGGAAAAAATGTCGACAATTTTGCTATTCTCAAAAATGGCTGTAACGATTTTGATTAAAATATCGTATAATAATGATATTTACATGGCAAATAAAATAAATATCTTGAATTTTCCGGGAATAGCCTCTTAGAAATCTCTTTGTTCTGAACGAATTTTGCTAAATTTTGCATAACTGGTAAACTGTAAGAAATATACATGTCTTACAGCACAAAAAACACATACACACAATTTATGTCATATACGTTTTTTTGATGGAATTGAGCCATTTCTGAAATATTCTTTGCTATTGGCTTCAGATTTAAAACACTTAAATTTTTCTCACACACAAAGCTGTATACTCCTGACACTGCATAGAAACGTATTTCAACCAGCTTTTAAAAGATTTGACTATCACTTTAACCTAGTGTATTCCCTTTTACGCTACTACTTACAAAATAGCAAGTAATTAAGACGATTTCGACAAATGTATATATCATTAAATAGAACAATTTGCTTTTTAACAATAATTTGTTACAGCTATGTAGAGAAAGTCTTGTGAATGGAACACATCAGATTTTTACTTTCTCTATACGTACTATGTACATAGTATATAGAGTAGGTATTGTATTGCACCCAAAAATTCGATACCGAGATTCACCGGAAATGTATGTTTTGAGACCCCTTAATCCAATACAAGCATTTTAAAAACATGTTCGTGTGTGTCTGTCGGTCTGTGTGTGTGTGTGTGTGTGTGTGTGTGTGTGTGTGTGTGAGTCTGTGTGCACAATAGCTCATAAACGAAAAGTCCGTTAAATACCAAACTTGGTATTTAAGTTTATTTATCTTCCAAGGATGCGACACGAAGATTTTCAAGAAAATCCCCCCACTCCAACTACCCTTTGCATGGAAACATTTTCGAAATTTTAGATTTTCTCAAAAATGGCTCTAACGATTTTGATTAAAATATGGTATATTAGAGATATTTACATGCATATCTTGAATTTTCTGGGAATAGCCTCTGAAGACATCTTTATTACGGATGAATTTTGCAGAATTTTGATAGCTGGTAAACGGTTTAACGGTTTCTGTTAATTTGTTTCTGGATTAGCATGAAGTAAATAGAAGCATAACAATAATTTGCAGTAGAGAAAGTGAGATGAGATTTTTACTTAAGCGTATACAGTATTTTTCTGAAAGGATGGTACAATTGATTGACGCGCAGTCTCAATTAGTGAAGGGTCGACAGAGAAAGAACAAGCGCACCCCTCCATTAACGTATTTGTTAATCTGTAATAGAAATGCATTACAGTCTGAGGCCACGATTATTTCTGTGTATTATGAACAAAAACTTAAATGGGACAGGTTTACTCGTGATGCGGTAGAGGGGGAGGGCAGATTTACTTCCACCCATGTGTTAGGTAGCGGAAGATAAAACGCTCTCTATCTATGACGTCGCTTTCTATTAGTGGCGGTGGCTTCATCAACTTAATGTTGTATGGGATGGTACAAATACTTTTTGAGCGCATTCTTGTTAGTGCCTTGGTTGGCACTGTTTACTTGTAACCAGGTCATCAATGTTTGCCAACAGCGATCAACAACAGAGTATTAAAAGGCAGACCAAAGGATCCCGCCCTTCTTTTCCTACTACAATGTTTCCTTTTTACTTTCTCTATCCCGCATGTATAATGTACATATTGGATAGAGAGGATACTGTATTCTACCCAAAAATTCGATACCGAGATTTCCCCGGAAATACATGTTTTGAGGTCCCCTGAGTCCGAAAAATGCGTTTTAGAAAAAGCTCCGTGTGTATGTGTGTGTGTGAACAGCATATTTCAAAAACGAAAAGACCGTTAAATACCAAACTTGGTATTTAGGTTTAATATCTTTCAAGGATACGGCACAAAGAAAATCCCCCCACCAAAACTACCGTTTACATGGAAAAAATTTAGATCATTTTTATTTTCTCTAAAATGGCTCTAACGATTTTGATTAAAATGCCATATATTAAAAAGATAGTTACACCTCAAATAAAATGTATATCTTGAATTTTCTGGGAATATCCTCTCCTTATTCTGGATGAATTTTGCCGAATATTGCATAACTGCTAAACTGGACGAGATAGAGAAAATTTTACAACACAAAATATGTACAGCTCATCAATACACACAATTTATGTCCTTTACGTTTTTGTTGTGGAGGTGACCGTTTCCGAGATATTCCTTGTTATTGGTTTTCTGTAAGCTACTGATACTATTCTCACACAGGAAGTCTTCGCTTTTCTTTTGTTCTACTCCTGGCCAACAAAGATGTGATTTGCAATGACAATTGAATGACAGCTTTTAAAACATTTGACTATCACTTTAGCTTAGTGCATACCCTTAGTTGCCATCTACTTATAAGGAACTTGATAATAAGAACATTCTGCTAATGTTTATCTCGATTAGTATGGTGTTGAAAGAAGAATAATCTTTTGTAAGAAGTTTGTTGTACGGCAGCTAGAGAAAGTCAAGTGAGTGTACTACATCAGATCTTTATTTAATTCATTTTCGAGAACATTTGTTCACAAATACATGTAGAACCAAATATTATATATGCTTTCCAGTAAAATTTTGTAATTTAGGAAAAATTTTATTGGGAACAGGTTTGAGTGAATTCCAATCTTTTTTTCTGAAAATGTTTAATAGCTGTTGAATTTCACAAAACAACTAGTTCCATTTGAAGATCGTGCCTTTGCAGGTAAAACTAACTCAAATTCAAGTGCTGTTACTGATTGCATACCTGATAAAATTGTTTGCCATAATCAGTATGGCTGGTATTTTTCAAAGAGTCTTTAATATGACATCGGAACCCCAAGATAAGCGAGTAAGGCATTTCACATTTAACAAAAAAATATCCTTCCTCCCATTTTTTCTGGAATACGATATGTTTGGTTCGCTTGAAACCTGCCATCGTGTCGAGAGTCGAACACAGTTAACGCCACTTAAAGATTGAAAGGAAAATAATCCCTACCTGGCCCTGCACCAAACGAAGGAGGCGGGTTAACAAGACTAGGTGACGTCATTAGCTCATAAGAACAGAGATTGGGCTCCCTTGGTTTTACCTGTAGTGTTTTTTGTTTTTGTTTTTTTTTTTTTTTTGTTGCTTTTCTTTAACTCTGTTGTACAGGGCGATTTATATAGAGCTGACACATTTCTTTCTTTAATTGTTTCAAAACGAATTGTACTAGCGACAACTTATTAAACCTAAATTGTAGAGGAAATTTGGGAGATTATTTACCTCTATAGCAAATGTTGAAAATGTCCTCTGTCCTGCATAAGGCACAACTCAAAACGTCGTTCCATGTTACCGGCCACTCGTTGGAGGATTCTGTTGTCAATAGCTTGAATCTCCTTTGTGATGTTGTGCTTCAGATCGTCTGATGTCTGGGGACGTGTGGCGTAAACCCTCTCTTTTAAGTAACCCCATAGAAAGAAGTCCGACGATGTCAAATCCGGAGATCTCGGTGGCCACACATTCCTGGAAATCATCCTGTCGTCAAAGAAACTTGCAATTAGGTTCATGGATTCATTTGAAGTATGGCATGTCGCACTATCTTGCTGAAAATATCCTTGACTGAGCTCTACATCGTCCAGTTGCTCAACAAACGGCATGAAAATCAGTCGATACTCTGCAGTGTTCACAAAACATAAACATCTGCGCATCTAGTGACAAGGAATCGAAACTCCAGGAATAAAACATAAACATCTGCGCATCTAGTGACAGGAAATCGAAACTCCAAAACATTCTGCTTAATTTGGTGTTAAATTGGGTGATTGAATGAATTTCCAACGGAATAATTAAAGAAAGAAATGTGTGAGTTCTATATAAATCAATCTGTACAACTAGGTACAATAAGTTAAGCTAGACTAGACACAGAACAGAATGTAACATGTGGTTGGGGTACCATCCAGCGATGGGCCCAAATAAACAATACAAAGAAACTAAAGAAAGCAGCACAGAAAATAATAGGAGAGCTAAATGTTCAGTCACAGATCGCAGTGCCTGCGGCGCTTCAGTCTTCGTCGTTGCGGTTCAGGAGGAAGACAAATATGGCGGAGAAGAGAATTGTGGTGGCGCAAACAGGAGCGATGGAGCTGATGCGGAGGACATACATTACCTCCGGTAGGCCTATATCAGCGTGCAGAGTTGAGTTGCGCATGTACCACGGAGCACCAGTCATGAGACGGAGAAAACGGTTCTGTGTGCGCTGGACCTTGATGGTCTGCGGCAGAATCCCATACGGGACAGCTATATTGCCGCATGGGGCGGAGAAAGCGGTTCTGTGTGTGCTGGATCTTGATGGTCTGCGGCAGAATCCCATATGGCACAGCTATATTGCCACATGGGGTGGAGAAAGCGGTACTGTGTGCGCTGGATCTTGATGGTCTGCGGCAGAATCCCATATGGCACAGCTATATTGCCACATGAGGCGGAGAAAGCGGTTCTGTGTGCGCTGGATCTTGATGGTCTGCGGCAGAATCCCATGTGGCACAGCTATATTGCCACATGGGGTGGAGAAAGCGGTTCTGTGTGCGCTGGATCTTGATGGTCTGCGGCAGAATCCCATATGGCACAGCTATATTGCCACTTGAGGCGGAGAAAGTGGTTCTGTGTGTGCTGGATCTTGATGGTCTGAGGCAGAATCCCATATGGAACAGCTATATTGCTACATGGGGCGGAGAAAGCGGTTCTGTGTGCGCTGGATCTAGATAGTCTGCGGCAGAATCCCATATGGCACAGCTATATTGCCACATGAGGCGGAGAAAGTGGTTCTGTGTGTGCTGGATCTTGATGGTCTGCGGCAGAGTCCCATATGTCACAACTATATTGCCACATGGGGTGGAGAAAGCGGTTCTATGTGCCCTGGATCTTGATGGTCTGCGGCAGAATCCCATATGGCACAGCTATATTGCCCCATGTGGTGGAGAAAGCGGTTCTGTGTGCGCTGGATCTTGATGGTCTGCGGCAGAATCCCATATGGAACAGCTATATTGCCGCATGGGGCGGAGAAAGCGGTTCTGTGTGCGCTGGATCTTGATGGTCTGCGGCAGAATCCCATATGGCACAGCTATATTGCCCCATGTGGTGGAGAAAGCGGTTCTGTGTGCGCTGGATCTAGATAGTCTGCGGCAGAATCCCATATGGCACAGCTATATTGCCACTTGAGGCGGAGAAAGTGGTTCTGTGTGTGCTGGATCTTGATGGTCTGCGGCAGAGTCCCATATGTCACAACTATATTGCCACATGGGGTGGAGAAAGCGGTTCTTTGTGCCCTGGATCTTGATGGTCTGCGGCAGAATCCCATATGGCACAGCTATATTGCCCCATGTGGTGGAGAAAGCGGTTCTGTGTGCGCTGGATCTTGATGGTCTGCGGCAGAATCCCATGTGGCACAGCTATATTGCCACATGAGGCGGAGAAAGCGGTTCTGTGTGCCCTGGATCTTGATGGTCTGCGGCAGAATCCCATATGGCACAGCTATATTGCCACATGGGGCGGAGAAAGTAGTTCTGTGTGCGCTGGATCTTGATGGTCTGCGGCAGAGTCCCATATGTCACAGCTATATTGCCACATGGGGCGGAGAAAGCGGTTCTGTGTGCCCTGGATCTTGATGGTCTGCGGCAGAATCCCATATGGCACAGCTATATTGCCACATGGGGCGGAGAAAGTAGTTCTGTGTGCGCTGGACCTTGATGGTCTGCGGCAGAATCCCATATGGCACAGCTATATTGCCACATGGGGCGGAGAAAGTAGTTCTGTGTGCGCTGGACCTTGATGGTCTGCGGCAGAATCCCATATGGCACAGCTATATTGCCACATGGGGCGGAGAAAGTAGTTCTGTGTGCGCTGGACCTTGATGGTCTGCGGCAGAATCCCATATGGCACAGCTATATTGCCACATGGGGCGGAGAAAGTAGTTCTGTGTGCGCTGGACCTTGATGGTCTGCGGCAGAATCCCATATGGCACAGCTATATTGCCACATGAGGCGGAGAAAGCGGTTCTGTGTGCCCTGGATCTTGATGGTCTGCGGCAGAATCCCATATGGCACAGCTATATTGCCACATGGGGCGGAGAAAGTAGTTCTGTGTGCGCTGGATCTTGATGGTCTGCGGCAGAATCCCATATGGCACAGCTATATTGCCACATGGGGCGGAGAAAGCAGTTCTGTGTGCGCTGGATCTTGATGGTCTGCGGCAGAGTCCCATATGTCACAGCTATATTGCCACATGGGGCGGAGAAAGCGGTTCTGTGTGCGCTGGATCTTGATGGTCTGCGGCAGAATCCCATATGGAACAGCTATATTGCCGCATGGGGCGGAGAAAGCGGTTCTGTGTGCGCTGGATCTTGATGGTCTGCGGCAGAATCCCATATGGAACAGCTATATTGCCGCATGGGGCGGAGAAAGTAGTTCTGTGTGCGCTGGATCTTGATGGTCTGCGGCAGAATCCCATATGGCACAGCTATATTGCCACATGGGGCGGAGAAAGCGGTTCTGTGTGCGCTGGATCTTGATGGTCTGCGGCAGAATCCCATATGGAACAGCTATATTGCCACATGGGGCGGAGAAAGCGGTTCTGTGTGCGCTGGATCTTGATGGGCTGCGGCAGAATCCCATATGACACAGCTATATTGTCACTTGAGGCGGAGAAAGCGGTTCTGTGTGCACTGGATCTTGATGGTCTGAGGCAGAATCCCATATGGAACAGCTATATTGCCGCATGGGGCGGAGAAAGCGGTTCTGTGTGCGCTGGATCTTGATGGGCTGCGGCAGAATCCCATATGGCACAGCTATATTGCCACTTGAGGCGAATTAAGGAGGTTTAGACAAGACACTTGCACCGCAAAGGCAATGGCGAGGAACCGGACGTCGCGGATGCGCTGATGAATCCTCTGCACTAGACAGGAGGCCGAGGAACCTTATAGACGTCGTGGTGGGGATCTCCGTCCCATTGAGATAATGGGACGAGTGGTCACTTTCTTTTTGTAGGTGAACTTCACAACACGGGATTTATGAGCGTTCATAGTCACCTTCCAACGTTGGCACCAAGAGTGAATTTGTTGCATAAGTCCTGAAGGCGGCTAGCCGCAGTAGCACAAGCGCCGTGACATCGTCAGCATAGTGAGCAATGTTGAGTTGCTGATGACTAGGGAATAGCCAGGCACATCAGAGGAGATAGGGAGGGCCTTGGAAAATGCACGGTCATGTTTAACCGAGAAGGCGCGATTTCGCAAATAGGACTGTTGAAGCAGAAATAAGTGTCCGAGATATGCGGTTTGAGCTTGAATAAGAAGCCATCGTGCCAAACTCTATCAAAGGCCTTCTCCCTATCCAAAAACATCCTAGACACACATATGACGTTTACATGAATCAAGGACACGATGGAGCTGCTGAGAGCAGGAGTAAAAAATCTGATGCGATCCATTCACATGACTTTCCCTACATCTCTGCAAGAAATTATTGTCAAAAAGCTTAGGCTTCTATTTACTCCCTGCTAATTGAGAAAACATTAACAGAAATAGCCTTATTACTTGTTTCCTTGTAAGTAGAAGCGAAATAAGGGAGTATCATAAGTTACATTGATAGTCAAAAGCTGGTTGCTAAGTGACTGAAGTTCCTTTGTTTCTATGGACAGGAGTTGACTAATTCCCGTTAGAGAAAAATATAAGTTTTTCAAAGCTGAAGCTAAAAACAAAGAATACCTTAAAAACGATCATCTCCACGAGAAAAAAAAAAATATATATATAACATAGATTATATGTTTTAATGTCCTCTACATTTTCTGTGTGGTGAGTTTTTGTCCATCTCTTACGGTTTAGCAGTTATGCAAAATTCCGTAAAATTCATCAAGAATAAAGTAGTCTTTAGAGGCTATTCCCAGAAAATTCAAGATATACATTTTATTTGTCAAGTAAATATCTTAAATATACGAGATTTTAATCAAAATCGTTAGAGCCATTTTTAAGAAAGTCAACATTTTCGAGAAAAGTTCCATGTAGTTGGGGAGGGGGGATTTTCTTGAAAATGTCCGTGTTGCATCCTTGGAAGATACCAAACCTAAATACCAAGTTTGGTTTTTGACGGAATTTTCGTTTTTGAACTATGCTGCTCACAGACACATACACACACATACACACAGACACACACAAGGACATTTTTCTAAAAATGTTTTTTTTTTTGGATGCAGGGGATCTCAAAACATATTTCTGGTGAAATTCGGTATCGAATTTTTGGGTGCAATACAATGCTTTCTCTATGTACGTATAGAAAAAGTAAAAAATCTGATGTGTTCCATTCACATGACTTTCTCTACATCTCTGTAGCAAATTATTGTTAAGAAGCTCATGCTTTTATTTACTTCATGCTAATCGAGAAAAAAATTAGCAGAAATAGTATTATTGCTTGCTTCCTTGTAAGTAGAAGGGAAATAAGGGCGTACACTAGGCTAAAATGAGAGTCAAAAGCTGGTTGCTATGTGACTGAAGTTCCTTTATTTGCATGGACACGAGTTGACAAATTCCTGTATGAGAAAATTGTGTTTTTAAAGCTGAAACGAAAACAAGGAATATCTAAAAAACTATCATCTCCACGAAAAAAATGTATATGACATAAATTATGTGTTTTAAAATGCTCTACATTTTATGTGTGGTAAGTTTTTGTCCATTTTTTACGGTTTAGCAGTTACGTAAAATTCATCCAGAATAAAGTAGTCTTCAGAGGCTATTCCCAAAAAATTCAAAAGATACATTTTATTTGTTAGGTAAATATCTTTAATATACGATATTTTAATCAAAACCGTTACGGCCATTTTTGAGAAAATAAAAATTTTCGAAAAAAGATCCACTTAACGGTAGTTTGGGGTGGGGGGATTTTTCTCAAAATCTTCTTGTCGCATCCTTGGAAGATACTAAACTTAAATACCAATTTTGGTATTTAACCGACTAATGTTTTTTTTTGGATACCAGAGACCCTAAAACATATATTTGCGGTGAAATCTCGGTATGGAATTTTTGGGTGGAGTGCAATACCTTCTGTATACTCTATGTACATAGTACGTATAGAGAAAGTAAAAGGCGAAAATGAAACTATGTGTCAGGGATAATCGGTGCGAGCTGAGGCAAAAGGAGAAGTTGGAGAGTACGATAACTGCGGGGACCATTGTTAGCTTTACCAGGTTTTGGAAGCGTGTTTCCATTGATGAGGAATATGAGCAGTGCGGAGGATTAGCGTCAACAAAACCAGCATACTCGGAGTCCCATAAAAACGTGATTTTACTCCAGTTTTATGTAAAATGTAGTGTTGAAGTGCATGGAACCTTCAAATACCGGGACACCATTTACTGGCAATAGCCTCTGAACACCTCTTCATTCTGAATGAATTTTGCATAACTAGTAAACTATAAGACATAGGAAAAATCGTATCACACAAAAAATCTAATGTGTTCCATTCACATGATGTCCTCTAGCTTTTCCTTATACAAAGTATTCATACAAAAGATTATTTTATCTAAGCATGATAATTGAGATAAACATTATCAGAAATGGTCCAATTACTTGCCTCCTTGCAAATAGAAGACAAATGTGGGAATACTCTAGACTAAAGCGATAGTCAGATGTTTTAAAAGCTGGTCGCCATGTGAACCAATTGAGGTTCGGTTTGCTTTGAATGGCCCATTTAAGAAAAGTTAAGTAGTTTAAAATTGAAACCAATAACAAGGAATATCTCCAAGATGGTCAACTCTACGAGAAAATCGAATGACATAAATTGTGTGTTTTAAAAAGAGATCTATATTTTTGTGCAGTACGTTTTTGTCTACCTCTTACAGTTTAACAGTTATGCAAAATTCATCTGAAATAAAGAGGTGTTGAGAGACAATTTCCAGAAAATTCAGGATACACATCTTAATTGTGATGTAAATATGATATTTTAATCAAAATTGTTACAGCCAGGTTTCGAAAATGTATTATGTAGTTTAGGATAGCAGGATTTTCTTGAAAATCGTCCTTGGGAGGTGCGAAACAAAAATATTTAGTTAGGTATTTAACGGACTTTTCGTTTTTGAGCTAACATACCCACATACACATACGCGGACCTTTTTCTAAAAATATTTTTCGGATTCAGGGGACATCAAAACATGTACTTCCGCTGAAATCTCGACATCAGATTTGTTAGTGGAATACAATACCTTCTCTATCCACTTGTATATTGTACATACGAGCAAGAGGAATAAAGGGAAAGATAAATCCCCCTTTAAGAAACATTTTAAAGTATTTTAAAATTGAAACTAACAACAAGGAATAACTCGAAAGGATTAAGTCTACATATTATGTACCTTATGTCATTATACATATACCTATACAATGAAATAAATTTAGTGTTTTAACGAGATGTTCCTTTTTTGGGTAGTAAGTTTTTGTCTCTCGCTTACAGTTTAAGCTTTATGCCAAAATGATCCAAAATGAAAAGATCTTCAAGGTTATTCCCAGAAAATTCAAGATATATATTTCTTTTCTCATAAAAATATCTTAAACATATGGTATTTTAATCAAAACCGTTACAGCCATTTTAGCGAAAATCAACAAAGGGTGTTGCATTTTTCTGGAAATTTTCGTGTCGCACCCTTGGAAGATATTGATTTTAAATACCAAGTTTGGTATTTAACTAAAATTTGTTTTTGTGGTGTGGTATCCACAGATACACACACACACATATGGACCTTTTTCTAAAATTGGTTTGAACACGATCCGGCGGTTCTCAAAACGTGCATTTCCGGTGAATACTCTCTGTATCGTATTTTAGTTGCAATGCAATACCTGCTCTATCTACTATGCACATTGTACATACGTGCTAGAGAAAGTAAAGAGCTAATGCTGGGTAGCCATATATGAGGGCTATTCCGGAAGTACCCGAATTAACAAAGAAAGCACTACAAATTTAAGGAAAACATATTTATTTCTCCACATGGTCTCCTTTCAGCTAGATACACTTTTCCCAGCGATGTTCAATAGCTTCGATACCCTGTTTATAGTGAGAACTATCGAGGTCTGCAAAATAGCCCTCAACTGCAGACTCCACCTCTTCATTGTTGGCAAATGTTCTATCATCAAGCCATTTCTTCAAGTTTGGAAACACAAAATATTCAGAGGGGACTAAATTTGGCGAATAGGATGCATGAGGAACTTTAACTCATTCATTTTGGTCCTGGCGATAATAGACGTGTGGTGTATTGTCTTGATGAAACAAAACTTTCTTTTTCGCTAAATGCGACCATTTTTGCTCGATTTCATCAATCAAACGCTGTATCAATTTCTCATAATATTCGCCATTGATTACTTTTCCTTTTTTTAAATAATCAATGATAATTAAATCGCGTGCGTCCCAGAAAACTGACGCCATGACCTTACCTGCAGATGGAGCTGCCTTCGTCTTCTTTGGAGCCGATTCTCCCCGTCCAATCCACTGTTTTGATTGTTCCTTCGTCTCAAGTGTGAAGTCGTGAATCCATTGCTATGAATCGACGTAAAAACTCAGCTTTATTGCAGTGAAACACTCGACGGAAACATCCTCACGACGCTGTTTTTGTTCTATTGTGAGCAAATGCAGCACCCACCTTGTACACAACTTTCTCAGTCAGTATGCGATGTACAGAACTTTTTGAAATGCTACTAGCTCGTCCACTTTCAGTCGACGGTCATCCAATACCATTT
Source organism: Hymenopus coronatus (assembly GCA_030762935.1). Lineage (NCBI taxonomy): Eukaryota > Metazoa > Arthropoda > Insecta > Mantodea > Hymenopodidae > Hymenopus > Hymenopus coronatus. Next base: position 167,366,785 of record CM060897.1, read on the forward strand.
TGTGGATTTTCTTTACCATTTCTGGACTGGTACCTCATGTGGTAGATCTACTGCGATGTTCGTCTTAACAGCTCGTTTGGGCGCGCTTAAACTCTGCAACCCAATATTTCACTGTTGTAAACGAAGAGGCACAAGTAGAATTTAGCTCAGCTTTAATATTAAGACCTTTCAAATGAAAGTATTGTATCACATAACGATGACCAGTTTTATCCATGTTTACAAATTCGCTGACGTATTCACTAATGATGGCTGCTAAACAATGTAAAATTGTCCAACTTCAAACTTAAGCTTTCTAAGGTTGGTACTTTTTACTATTGTTGAAACACCAAGCGCTATCTATACGTCAGGTCGGGTATTTCTGGAACCGCCACTGTAGTTTATCTATAAACAGTGCAGCAGGTAAATCTCTGCCTACCCAGGTCCAGATCAGTCGGTAGAACACTTCTTTAGAACTCTTGTACTCAGGGCGCGTAAATGGTGTGCAACTTCATTGTAGTAAGGACAACATTCTCTTTTTCTCTCAAACAAAACTCACCTTTATTAAGCCTTCTTTCTCTTAAACAAACCCAATCGTCTAGAGTTATTAACGGTTCTAGTTTTGAGAAATTTATGTGTTATCGTCGAAATATGCAAATTTATTATGTATCTTTTCCATTCATGTAATACACTTTCTTTCTCACTTGCACTAGAATTCCCCAAAAATTCAATTATCTTGTCGAAGATTATAGTTGCTCTATTCTTCGACGCAATATCAAATCGATGCACAAATTCTTTGGTATGTAATTGACCTCCTTCACTGACGAGGTATTTTTTTATTATTATTGTTTCATTTGTATAGCCCCCTTTAACTTTCTGGTTATATCGGGGGCTTTGATTTGAGAAACAATTGCTGGTGTTTTTCGGTTTTATACTATTAAGCACACACTCATTTACTCTCACATTCATACTTCCAGACTCTGTGGGGGATAAGGAATGGTTCTGGCTAAAGAAAAAGTCCCTACCCCATCCGGGAATCGATCCCCAGACCTAAGGTTTAAAATTTTACTTTGGTACTGCAAAAATGTTCCGTTGCTAAAACAGGTTATTGACACAAAATTAAACAACTCGTCGTCATTTGAAAAATCTGATGTGTTCCATTCACATGACTTTCTCTACATTTCTGTAACCAATTATTGTTAAAAAGCACATTATTCTATTTTATGGTAATCAAGATAACATTAGCAGAAATTGTCTTAATTACTTACTTCCTTGTAAGTAGAAGGGAAATAAGGGAATACACTAGGCTAAAACGATAATCAAATCTTTTAAAAGCTGGTTGCCATGTATTAGAAATCCGTGTCTATGTAGGGGCAGAAGTTTTTAACTTTCCGTGTGAGTTAAATAAAAGTATTTTAAATATGATGCAAATAACACGGAATATCTCAGAAATGGTCAGTTCTACGAAAAAAATTAATATGACGTTTTTTTTTTTTTTTGTATAGTAAGTTTTATGTAAATATCATTTACACAAAATTTATTCAGAATAAAGAGGTATTTAGAGTTATCCCCAGAAAATTCAAGACATACATTTTATTACCCATGTAAATATCTTTAATGTACGGTATCTTAATCAAAATTGTTACAGCCAATTTTGAGAAAACAAAAATTTTCGAAATTTTTTCCATGTAAAGGGTAGCTTTGGGTGCGGGGATTTTTCTCAAAGTCTTCTACTCTCATCCCTGGAAGATAGTAAACTTAAATACCAAGTTTGGTATTTTATCGACTTTTCGTTTGTGAATTTGCATACAGGGGACACTAAAACGTATATTTCCCTGAAATCACGGTAACGAATTTTTGGGTGGAGTGCAATAGCTACCTTATACATAGTACGTGCAGAGAGAGTAAAAATTGACTGACGTAAAAAACCCGCAACGTAATTCCATCTTCTCCAAAAGTAACCAAGGAGTGCTAAAATAAAGACACAAAAATCTGATGTGTTCCATTCACATGAATTTTCCACATCTCTGCAACAAATTATTGTATAAAAACTTGAACGTCTTTTTACTTCATGCCAATCGAGAAAAATTAGCAAAAATACTCTTATTACTTGTTTCCTGTAAGTAGAAGTGAAATAAGGGAGTACCATAAGTTGAAGTTGATAGTCAAAGCTGGTTGCTATGTGACTGTAGTTCCTTTGTATGGACAGGCGCTAACAAGTTCCTGTATGAGAAAAGAATAAGTTCTTTAAAGCTGAAACCAAAAACAAGGAATATCCGAATAACGATCAACTTATCGAGAAAAATGTATATAATACAAATTGTGTGTTTTAATGTGTTCTACATTTTTTGTGTGGTAAGCTTTTGTCCATCTCTTACGGTTTAGCAGTTATGCAAAATTCCGTAAAATTCATCCAGAATAAAGTAGTCTTCAGAGGCAATTTCCAGAAAGTTCAAAAATATACATTTTATTTGTCAGGTAAATATGTTTAATATGTATTTTAATCAAAATCGTTATAGCCATTTTTAAAAAAATGAAAATTTCCGAAAAAAGTTCCATGTAAAGGGTAGTTTGTCGTGGGGAGATTTTTTTCAAAATCTTCGTGTCGTATCACTGGAAGATACTAAACTTAAATACCAAGTTTGATACTTTACCGACTTTTCATTTTTGAGTTATCGTGTTCACAGACACACGGACATACACACATGGACCTTTTTCTGAAAATGTTTTTAACTTTCTCTATAGGTACTATGTACATAGTATATAAAAATTCGATACCGAGATTTCACTGGTAATATATGTTTTAGGCTCCGCCGTATCAAAAAAAAAAAAGCATTTTCAGAAAAAAAAAATCTGCGCGCTTGTGTTTGTGAACATTATAACTCAAAAACGAAAAGTCGGTAAAATACCAAACTTGGTATTTAAGTTCAGTATCTTCCAGGGTTGCGACACGAAGATTTTGAGAAAAATCCCTCCACACCATACTACACTTTACATGGAACTTTTTTCGAACATTTGTATTTTCTCAAAAATGCCTCTAACTATTTTGATTAAAATGCCATATATTAAAGATACTTAAGTGACAAATAAAATGTATATATCTTGCATTTTTGGGAATAACCTCTGAAGACTACTTTATTCTGGATGACTTTTACGGAATTTTGCATAACTGCTAAACCGTAAGAGATGGACAAAAATTTACAACAAAAAATGTAGAGCACGTTAAAACACACAATTTATGTTATATACAGTTTTTCGTGGAGCTGATCGTTTTTGTGATATTCCTTGTTTTTGGTTTCACCTTTCAAAAACATACTTTTCTCATACAGGAATTTGTCAACTCCTGACCATACGAACAAAGAAACTTCAGTCATATAGCAACCAGCTTTTGACTATCACTTAACCTATAACACTCTCTTATTTCCCTTCTACTTACAAGGAAGCAAGTAATAAGACCGTTTCTGCTAATTGTTTCTCGATTAGCATGAAGTAAATAGAAGCATAAGATTTTAACAATAATTTGTTGCAGAGATGTAGAGAAAGGCATATGAATGGAACACATCAGATTTTTTTGGATGCAGGGAACCCTAAAACATATATTTCCGCTGAAATATCTGTATGGAAGTTTTGGGTGCATTACAATACCTCCTCTATGCACTATGTACATAGTACGTGTAGAGAAAGTAAAAATGAGGTTCTTACGATGGTTAACCATAAATAACCATGGCTATTGCTCCACATAAAGGGTAAGAAAACGTAGCAACAGATTGATAGTGAAAGTGATAGAAAGTTTGAAGTTTTTCTCGTTGATAAAAAATGTTGCTCATTAATAGGAGAGTAGCTGAGGAAGAACTTGTAATTGCACAACCGCTTTGTTTCCAGTTTCCCATTGGTGCGTGTTTTAGTAACGATGAGGGCAATTGAATAGCGATGAGCGGCTGGCCGTTCGCGTTCAATAATTACTGTATCTGCCACGTACAATGTTGTAGTGCTTTAGAAATCGAGAAATGCATGCCGGCTATGTTCAATCTGACTCTACCTATCCAACTCCACACGGTTTCTGTGAGAAAACAATTAAACATTATCATAAGCAGATTCAGTCTTGTTACTAGCTTCCTTGTATGTAGAAGGGAAGTATGAAAATGCACAGGCTAAAGCGATGGTCTCGTCCTTTAAAAGCCGGTCGCTATGTGAAACAATTGAAATTCCAATCTCTTTGCTTGCCAGGAGTAAATAAACGAGAAACGAGAAGAAGGATGTCTTCCCGTTTGAGAAAAGTTTAAGTGGCCAAAATTGAAATTAATAATCCGGAATACCTCGGAAACAGTTAGCTCTACAAAAATTAAAGTGTATATAACATAAATTGTGTACTTTAATGAGATCTACATTTTTATAATAAGTTTTTGTATATCTCTTACGGTTTGCCAGTTATACAAAACTCATCCAGGATGAAGAGGTCTTCAGAGGATATTTCCAGAAAATCCAAAACATACTTTTTCGCTTGTCATAAAAAAAGCTTAAATATGCGGTATTTTAATAAAAATTATACTACTTACATATTATACTTATGTTCCGAGCGGGAGACCTGGGTGGGGATTTTTCCCCCGCTGGGAGACCTGGACCAGGGTGCACTCAGCCTCGTGAGGTCCCTGGGGGGCCAATTGAGGAGCTACTTGGTGGAGAAGTAGCGGCTCCAGGTCATGAGGACCGCATTAACCGGCCGGGGGACTCGAGGCGCTGACCACGTCTCACCCTCCAATACTGCACCCCATCCATGATGTCTGTAGTGGACCGAGATGGGGGACGCAGCGGCCGGGCGGTAGGCCAAGGTTCCCCGTGAACTGTCGTGCCATGGAGTTATATTTATGTTATACATTTTTTGTATAGTTAACCATTGTTTAGATATTCTGGATTATCAGTTTCAATGTCAGCCACTTAAACTTTTCTCAAACGGGAAGACATCTTCCTTCTCGTTTCTCGTTTGTTTACTCCTGGAAAGCAAAGAGTTTGGAATTTATATTGTTTCACTTAGCGACCGGCTTTTAAAGGGCAAGGCTATCATCGCTTAAGCCTGTGCGTTTCATTTCCCTTCTGCTTACAAGGACCTAGTAATTAGGCAATTTCTGCTAACGTTTATCTCGATTAGCATGATGTAGATAGAAGAATAGGTTTTTAACAATCATTTGTTACACAGATGTACACAAAATTATACGATTGCAACACATCAGATTTTTTTGCTTTCTCTAGCACGTATATACTATGTGCATAGTGGATAGAGAACGTATTGTATTCCACCCAAAACTTTGATGCCGAGATTTCGCACGAAATATATATTTTGAGACCTTCTGAATCTAAAAAATAAGAAACCATTTTAGAAACATTTCTTCCAAAGATGCGTCACGAAGATTTTCAAGAAAATCCTCCTTCCCCCAACTACCATTTACATGGAAATTTTTTTTTTGTTTTTCCTCAAAAATAGCTTTAACGATTTCGATTAAAATACCGCATATTAAACATATATATCACAAATAACATGCACCATATTTTAATTTTTTGGAATAGCATTTGAAGACTTCTTTATTTTAAATGAGTTTTACAGAATTATGTATAACGGTTGAACCGTAAGAGACAGAAAAAAAAACTAACTACACAAAAAATGTAGATCTCGTTAAAACACATTATTTATGAAATATACGTTTTTCTTGTAGAGTTGGCCGTTTTCGATATCTTCCTTGTTATTGGTTTCAGGTTTAAACTACATTTTCTCAAACGGAGCCATGCAAAGTGAACCGAGCCTCAATTGTTTCACATAACACAAGCTTTTTAAAAGATTTGTCTTTCGTTTTAGCCTAGTTCATTCCCGTATTTCCCTTCCACTTGCAAGGAAGCAACTAATAACATTTGGTTTCTGTTAATGTTTTTCTCAATTAGCACGATATAGATAAAAAATCTGATGTGTTCCATTCACATGACTTTCTCTTCATCTCTTGAATAAATTATTTTTAAAAAGCTTATGCTTCTATTTACTTCACGCTAATCGTGAAAAAATTAGCAGAAACAGTTTTATTACTTGCTTCCTTGTAAGTAGAAGCGAAATAAGGGAGTACCATAGGTTAAAGTGATAGTCAAAAGCTGGTTGCTATGTGACTGAAGTTCCTTTGTTTGTACGGACACGAGTTCACAAAGTCCTGTATGAGAAAAGTATAAGTTTTTTATAACTGATACCAAAAAAAAAAAGGAATATCTCAAAAACAATCAACTCCACGAAAAAAAAATGTATACAACATAAATTGTGTGTTTTAAAGTGCATTACATTTGTTGTATGGTAAGTTTTGTCCATCTCTTACGGTTTAGCAGTTATGGAAAATTCCGTAAAATTGACCTAGAATAAAGTAGTCTTCAGAGGCTATTCCCAGAAAATTATTCAAAATATACATTTTATTTGTCCGCTAAATATCTTTAATATACGATATTTTAATCAAAATCGTTAGAGCCATTTTTTAGAAAATCAAAATTTTCGAAAAAAGTTGCATGTAAAGGGTAGTTTGGAGTGGGGGGATTTTTCTCAAAATCTTCGTGTCGCATCCCTCAAAGATACTAAACTTAAATACCAAGTTTGGTATTTTACCGACTTTTCGTTTTTGAGGTATCGTGTTCACAGACAAAAAGGACACACGGACACACACACACGGACCTATTTCTGAAAATATTTTTTTGGATTCAGAGGACCCTAAAACATATATTTCCGGTGAAATATCTGTATCGAATTTTGTTGTGGAATGCAATACCTTCTCTATACACTATGTACATAGTACGTATAGAGAAAGTAAAAATTAATATTTTATATGAATAGTTTATATCAGAGAAAGCTATATAAATGTATCACATGATATTTTATTCAGGGGTCCTCAAATCACACATTTCTTGTCAAATCTAGTCATAGAATTTTGGGAGGAATACAATACTTTCTCTACCTCCTATTTACCTAACACAGTAGTGTAGAAAAAGTAAGAAGCCGTTTTTGCTCAAAATACTATTTCCAGTGAAATCTTGGTATCGAATTTTTGGGCGAAATACAATACCTTCTCTACCTACTATGGAGAAAGTAAATAGTAGTTTTTATTCAGTGGTCCTCAAAACACGTATTTCCTGTCAAATCTTGGTATCGAATCTGTGGTGAATAAATACCTTGTCTACCTACTAAATACTCAGCATAGTACGACTAGAGAAAGTAAAATGCAGTTTTTATTCAGTGGTCCTCAAAACACGTATTTCCTGTCAAATCTTGGTATCGAATCTGTGGTGAATAAATACCTTGTCTACCTACTAAATACTCAGCATAGTACGACTAGAGAAAGTAAAATGCAGTTTTTATTCAGGGGTCCTCAAAACACGTATTTCGTGTCAAATGTTGGTATAGAATTTTGGGTGAAATACAATACTTTCTCAACCCACTATGAACATAGTACGTACGTGGTAGAGAAAGTGCAGCTGTGAGAACGTAGCAGCACAGTTGCTTGGGGGCGAGTATTTGAAAAGATGAAAGGAATATAAAGACATGCGCTCCAAATGAATGACAATAGAAAATCTGCTCTTTGACAAGAAACAAAACTAATGGGCGTTAATCAGGTCTGGAGCAAAGGGCCTATAGACAGTTATGATGTTGATGATGCTGCGTCATGTGTTTCCATTAGGGAGAGAAAGCCAGGTCCAGCGCTGTGCTAATGGAAGTTTATCTTCCGTCCGTATCGGAAAGGATTTATCTGTCATTTCGGGACGACGCACCAGCTTATGTTCGAAAAGCCGGGGAATTCCCTTCCCATTAAAGTCTAGCGCTACAGCGTGTGTTCGCAAGTCCAGCTCTGTCTCGCAGTGTTCAATCTACTCCTACCGGGGAGCGCCACTTGTACATGTAACAGCTTGCCCTATCCTTATGCAATGTGGCTGGTGAGGCACGTTTCTGTCAAGCTGTTACTTTCCCTACACGTACTTTGTACATAGTGCATAGAGAAGGTATTGCATTCCACCCAAAAATTGCATACCGGAAATACATGTTTTGGATCCCCCCGAATCCAAAAAAAAGCATTTTTGGAAAAAGGTCCGTGTCTGCGTGTGCCTGTACACATCATAGCTCAAAAACGAAAAGACCGTTGAATACCAAACTTGAAGAGATGACAACCCCAATGGCGACTTACAATGTTGTACTTTAAGTACCAGGATTCATAGTATAGCCAAGTGTTTTTTTTTTTTTTTTTTTTTTTTTTTTTTTCACACAAGCCGAGTGTAGGACAGGACTCCTGAGAACACCTTGTGGTTTACCGGGAAACATGCGAGTCAGTTGAGAAATGCAATGCTATGCCGGCATGTTGCCATGGTAGCTCAGTGGCAGAGCAACCGGCTAGAGATCGGGATATCCGTGGTTCAAATCCCTGCTATGGCATTGAATTTTTCAGTCTGATTCTACCTATCCAATAATAAATTCTGACAGGCTGATAAATATGATTGTATTAAATATTCCTTCAACTCGAGATCTCTCCCCTTCCATTGTCCTTTGTTGTTGTTGTTTTTTTTTTTTTTGTTTTTTTTAGATCAAAAAATTGGGAAAAAAAAACAATCAATTTGACGAATGTTTGGTGTGGTGTGTATGGTAGAGTGTAAAATCGCAAGACAGAAGACATGCTTCAGCAAAACGCTAGACATTCCGCCCTAAGTGCCCGCCCGCCTGTACATTCGCGAGTAATAGGTACTTCATGATGGCATTTCTCTTGTGTGTGTTAAAATCGTGTATATATTCATACCATAAGCAAACCCTTTACAACACAACAAATGTGTACACCTGTTTCACTCTCTTGGTGCTTGGTATTGTTCCGCGATATCTACCTCGCTTCCGTGTCCGTCTCCGATCCGGTGGCCGTTTCTTCTCACGATTCGGCTTTGCTGTCGAATCCTTGATCCACTATTATCATTTTTATTTCTCCTTCCCTTAGTACGTCTCTATTTCAACATGTTTCTTGAATATTTTTCACCTTCTGAACCGAGTTTTTTTTAGTCATTTACTGTTATTGACCCAATTACATTCTAAGAAAGCATGCTCTTTGAACCACTACGACAGAGCATTCTCTCAGTAAACCCCGTGTAACTTTACACTTTTTAAATTTCAATATTTTCTTAACGGTTTTTTACATCCAAAGAAATTAATTTCCTTCTTGCAAAAGTTTAATAATTTTCGCAGCCTATGATTCCTTTTTAACATCGTAATACTGCTGATATTTTCTTCTGGTGACACACTCGCCCATATCGTCCAATACGACTTTGCTTGCAAGAGATTTACCAATCTTGTGAGGTGATGCAGTCCCACCTTCTTCAAGCCGGCCCTCCTTTCTCACCTTCTTACTCTAACTGGTAGAAGCGACAAGTTCAGGAGCATTTGTAATAGGCATTTTCTGAGCTTCTTTCTTGTCTTCAACACAAAACTTGAGATCATTATAAATAACACGCTTTGCGTTCCATCGCTGTCACTGAACACCACGTGATGTATTAGTGAAGTAAACCGGTTCGGACAGCATTTCATGACGTATGCATGAAGTCGTATTGCGCCATCGTGTTAGTTCGCTCCCAGTGCAGAACTGCACCTGCCTTGGTCAGCTTATACGTCTGCTTGGTTATAAATAGAGATGTGACGATAACACGAGTTGTATTTGATAAGACAACTCAATGAAATAGATTATTAATATATAGAATGTAATACTTACATTAGTTCTCAAATGAGGGATGACGCATTCAACCATGTTTATTAACCGATGTTCCCCCTTTCTTCACTGCCTCCTGAATTATATGACCGACCCTGCCTACATCCAATATACGAATATCGATTGCAACAATATAAATAGGGAACAATTATTTTTTGGTAGCAAACCTCATTTTATTCGAGGCTATTGCACTCATCTCGTGAAGGTTGGCTGCCTGGATTGTCACATTGTTACCAACAACCAAGACAGGAGATTAAACAAACGAACGTCAGGTGCTGAGACAAAACATATATTAAATTAATGTTAGTTGATTAAGTATTAATAGAAATATGTGTTAAGGGTATGTAAATAAGTTGAGAGGATTTTGTGTTAGCTTGTAAGTCAGACAGAATCGCCATGTTGCCGACGGGTCTTTTGTATTTCAGTGAGGGAGAAAACGGAAACGTCTTTGTTAGAGGCGGTCAAAACCCGCGCCACTCTCGAGAGTGTGGCAACGAGAATCTGTTGTATCGAGAACTGAGCGAGTATTCTCGTAACTACAGGCGAAGTAGGTTGACGTATGATCCGTAGTATAAACTGGTTACGTAATAACTAGGGCCCGGATTTTTAGCTTTTAACCTATTTTTTCCCTTATAAGTAAGTTAGAAAGTTTCAAATTACTCTTATGTTTCAAGCTGTTTGGATCCTAGTGCGTGAATTTATTTAATCTAAAAAATTAAGTCTTAAAGTTAACCAACTTAAGTTTTATTTTATTCAATTTTGTTTAACCTCGGTTGAAGAGTATCAATTTTTTATTCACCTCGTTTGAATTACAAGTTTTGTTTAACAATTCGTTTAGTTTTGTATTGAGTAGGGTTAGCCAAGGAAAGAATTTATCACCATTTTATCTTGCTATAGAAACTGCGTGTATGAGATATACGCCAGCGACATCTTGCGATGTTAAAAGATCTTTTTCTGCCCATAGAAATATATTAAAAACAACAGAAAAGTTGCAAATATGGCAAGTTGTGTACAGAAAAACTAATTAAATGTGAATTTGTTTCAAAATGAGTGTTATATTAAAAATGCATACTAAGCTTTTAGTTAAAATTCTCGAGTACGAGTATTCTGTCCAGTGGCGGCTCGTGGATTAAAAATGTAAGTGTTCACAAAATCAGCAATGTATCACCGCCGCAGCCGCTACTGCTACCGCCGTCGCCGCAACATCAAATCCAGAAATATTAGAAACAATGATAGTGCCTAATAAGAACAATTACAAATTTGTTACACAAATCGTCACCCACCCAGTATTATAAAGATGTTGAATTTCTTAGTCTCCGAGAGTTACCAGCAATATGAGGTGAAGAAGGGGTGAAGTCCTTTGATGCAGTTCATGTGAAGAATGGTATTTACAGTGAATAATATTTACATTGTTTGAATTAAGCTATTAACACCAAAGTTATTTGTACAGAAATTCCAGCGCCTATTTTTCAAATGAGCAAACTTTTTTATCACTCGGTGATTAAAGTCTTGTATGATGTTAACCAGTTTCTTCTCAATAGCAAGCACTGCCAGTGCTGAAAGTCGGTCTTCAGCCATTGTATTCCTAGTAAAGGTTTTAATTCTTGTGGAAAAACATATTTCTGGTCTTCAGCAGCTCGGTTACTTGCGGAAAAGTTCCTTCGTTGAGGTTTGTTTTGTGTTATGAACTGCATAACTCTCGCATAAAATGCAAATTACTAAGAAAAATAGCGCGTTTCACAAAGACTGCAGTTGCACTTCCGGATAGTTTCAACTAAATCTCAAAGATAGCAGCACCTCCCGCTGATAAATAGAACCCTGGAGGTGTTAATGTACACGGTTGCACTGTGCTCATTTCTGGCTGTAAAATTCCGAGCTGCAGGCGCAGAGCTGCTAAACGTTAGTAATACGCTAGCACACGAGGCCTGTGCTGCAAGCGTTGTTGTCACATACTCGGCTGTGTTCAATCTGAAGAGCAGAGCGCGGTATATTTAAACAAGTGGCACCGGATAGCGCATTTTATTAAATGTTTCCTGAAAGAGAAAAAGGAGATCCACTCAGAAATATTGGAGGTTCATGTGCTCTTGTGCTCCTACACAGCAGCCGCCACTGTTCATAAGCCCGTTTCATTTAAAGTAAGTCACATTTCAATATTTGTTACAGTAAAAACTGGTATCAAGTGTTTTTCTTACTTTCTCTACATGTACTATGTACCTAATGTATAGAGAAGGTATTGCATTCCATCCAAAAATTCAATACCGATATTTCACTGAAAATACACGTTTTAGGGTCCCCTGTATAAAAACACTTTTAGAAAAAAGTGGTATGTGTGTGCGTGCATGCGTGCAGCATAGCTGAAAACGAAAAGCTGTTAAATAACCAAACTTGCATAATTGGTAAGCCGTAAAACTTACTTCACAAAAAATGTAGAATTTGTTAAAACATCCAATTCATATTACATACATTTTTTTGTGGAGTTGACCGTTTTTGAGATATTTGTTGTTATTGGTTTCAGCTTTAAAATACTTATACTTTTCTCATACAGGAATTTGTCAACTCGTGTCCATACAAAGGAACATCAGTCACATAGCAACCAGCTTTTGACTATCACTTTAACCTATGGTACTCCCTTATTTCCCTTCTACTTACGAGGAAGCAAGTAATAAGACTATTTCTGCTAATTTTTTCTCGATTAGCATTAAGTAAATAGAAGAAGAAGCTTAACAATTTATTGCAGAGATGTAGAGAAAGTCCTGTGAATGGAACACATCAGATTTTTGTATTTTTTTACCATATGGAAAAAAATTACGGTTCAGATGAAATTCAAAACTACTAATGTACTTTATCAGATTGATTCATTTTAACAGTACATGTATCCCATATGTGTTCATAGTAAACGATTTTGAATCAGCGATATTAATCGTTAATGACATATCTATACTTTGTGTTGCTATGTTCAGATTACAACCGAAAATAGAATTATTTCTTGCAACATAGACGTCTTAAGAGTAATAAAATATATACACATTTATTTGTAATATTAGTGGAGACCATGTACCTGCAGATTCTGTGATACCACATTTCGTGTTTAACCCTTTCCCTAGTGTGGGTTATTTCAATATCATCTTTATCCTGGTAGGCTATTTAAGCAGATGAAATAATAAAACTTACAATGCTGATTATATGAGTTTCCGCGCATTACACCGCGAGACCCAGTAGTCTTGTAAGAATCAAGACTCCCGTATGCTTGCTGGTCAACTCTCTCCTGCCAGCTATGCGTTCAGCTGCACTTGCTGGCTGCGAGAGCGGCGAGCGAGTCTGAAAGCTGATTAATCTTTGTAAAAATTAAGCCCCGTCATTGCAGCGCCAACTAAAGTCACGCAGGCCGATGAACTTAGGCAAAGTAACGGAGAATGATCACATAACGAAATTAAGCAGAACAATCGTGTGATGGGAATAAGGTGATGCCAAAAAGAACCGAAAAATCCACAAATCCCGCGAATGTAAAGGCGTGAATGCCACAAATCTCAAATTCATATAAAAAGGGAGGAAGAATCAGGGCAGCACGCACATTTCTGGAAGACAATGGCGCCGAAGCTATGTCCAGACGGGACAGGAACGCGCGCAAATTAGGCGGCTTAAGTTTGAATGTTAATAAGTCGCGAAACCATTGAGCGCAGCGGACAGTAATTAGCGAGCTGCGCGATATTCTACTGTTAGTGATTCCGAAATTACCTTCTGAAAAATAGTGGGTTGTTAATGCGTGGGCGTAGTACAAAATTGGTGTCAGAGGATTCTATAACAAAGGTGAGCCGTTAGAAAAAGCAAACCAGTCAGTTCGTAGCTGCAACCTGGACTTATGAGAAACTTTGTGATTTTAAGTGTAATTTGCCGGTAAAGCAAATAGAGAATACAAGTGATGTGCTTCTCATTCCACCAATGAGATCGGCTGACATCCTTACCAGGAAACGAGCTCATGCTCTACCTATTCTAGCCTTCTGCAGGAAGTGGGACTGGAACCTGAGACCAGCCAAGCACGAGGAAGAGCAACGCCGCAACCAGCCACAAAAGGAGATTTCAAATAAATGAACATCATTTGCGATAAGATGTTTTGACAATATCGCTCCAGTCAGATTTTTTTTTTATTGTAAGAAAACTCTTTTGTACAATTAGATACAATGTAGTTGAGCTAATTAGATACACAGAACAGCATGTAATATGTGGTTGGGGTACCATCCAGCGATGAGCCCAAAGAAATAGTACAAAGATACAAAGAAAGCAGCACAGAAAATAATAAAATAGCTAAATGTTCAGTCGCAGATCGGAGTGCCAGCGGCGCTTCAGTCTTCGTCGTTGAGGTTCAGGAGGAAGATAAATATGGCGGAGAAGAGGATTGCTGTGGCGCAAACAGGATCGATGGAGCCTCTTGTAGCTGATGCGGAGGACACACATTACCTCCGGCAGGCCTATGTCAGCGTGCAGAGTTGAGTTGCGCACGTACCATGGAGCGCCAGTCAATAGGCGGAGAAAACGGTTCTGTGTGCGCTGGAGTTTGATGGTCTGTGACGGAGCGGCAGAACCCCATATCGCACAGCTATATTGTCACATGGGTCGAATTAAGGAGGTGTAGACAAGACGCTTGTACCGCAAAGGCAATGGCGAGGAACCGGACACAAGATGATGGACGTCGCGGATGCGATGACGAATCCTCTGCACTAGACTAGAGAGATGGGGACCCCAAGTAAGACGGCTGTCCAAGATAAGGCCGAGGTACCTTATAGAAGTCGCGGTGGGTATCTCCGTCCCATTGAGAGAAATGGGATGATGGGTCACGTTCGTTTTGTAGGTGAACTTCACAACACAGGATTTATGAGCGTTCATAGTCACTCTCCAACGTTGGCACCAGGAGTGAATTTGGTTGCAGAAGTCCTGAAGGCGGCTTGCCGCCGTAGCACAAGTACCCACACTTAGCGCCGCTACATCGTCGGCATAGTGAGTGCGGATGACTAGGATAATCCGAGACATAAGCCAGGTATAATAAGGGGCCCAGTACGCTCCCTTGCGGCACACCAGAGGAGATAGGAAGGGCCTTGGAAAATGTACGATCATGCTTAACGGAGAAGGTGCGATTGCGCAAATAGGACTGTACGAGGCGGAAATAAGTGTCCGAGAGATGCGGCTTGAGTTTGAATAACAATCCATCGTGCCAAACTTTATCAAAGGCCTTCTCCGTATCCAAAAACAGTCCTATGCATACAGATTGACGCTCATAGGAATCAAGAATAGCGTCAACGACACGATGGAGCTGCTGAGAGCAGGAGTGAAGAGAACGAAATCCAAATTGGGTGTCAGGGATAATCGGTGTGAGCTGAGGCAAAAGACGAGACAGAAGGAGACGTTCGAAGCTTTTGGAGAGTAGGGGGAGTAAACTAATAGGACGATAACTGAGGGGATCACTCTTGACTTTATCAGGTTTGGGAAGAAAGATAACTGTAGCGTGTTTCCATTGATGAGGAATATGAGCTGTGCGGAGGATAGCGTTGTAGATTTGCGTCAACAAAACCAGCGCATTCCGGGGTAAATGAAGGAGTAAGGGTTGCACAATAAGATCAGGACCGGGAGTTTAGTGAGCTGAAGAGCGAGCGATGATGTTTTTAACTTCAGCAGGGGTAAAGAAGTGGCGGACGATGAGCAAAGTCCGCGTCCAGCACAGACGGGAAAACTGACGTTCCAGGAGTTCTGAGCACAAATTTACCTTTTCAAGTGGCGTAGAAAACCAGGTGTTCCCAACCTTAAGAGGCGGCATGGCAGCAGAAGGACGTGTCAAAGTTTTAGTCTTCTGCCATAGTGACCCATCACTGGCGTTTAAGTCTTGTAGTCGGTGTTCAGCAGCAGTGCAGCGTGCAGCACGTAAGGCAGCTTTCAGCTCCCGAGTAGCGCGATTAAAATTGGTTTTGTGAAGCGGGTAACGCGTGCGTTCCCAGAGTTTCCGACAGTCTCTCTTGATGGAGTGCAGTAGACGGATCTCGGGAGAATAGAATGGCACAAGACGAGGAGGACGAAGATCCTGGAGAGTACTGCTGGCAAGGTTGGCCGCACACTGGATATTGCGAGTCAGGGTAGAAACAGCCACATCGACATCACGGGGTGACTTAAGCGGCACAGTCGTAATAGTGAGATCGGCAAGCAAAGAGGTGTACAAAGGCCAGTCAAAAGGATGGCACATCAGGGATGGGGGTAAGTCTTTGTACTTAGCACCATCGGAGAGAGCGAGCAGGACTGGTAAATGATCGGAGCTCAGATCATGAACAACGGAGACACGTGAACAATGACGGGAAATATTACGTCCAATGAAGATATCCAGCACGTCCGGAGTCGTACCATCGTGTGGGTAAAACGTAGGTTCAACAGGAGAGAGTACGTCTAGGTGTAACTGATGGATTGCAGCGTGTAAAAGTTTACCCCTAGGATTAGATAAGTTCGAACCCCATAGAGGATGTTTGGAGTTAAAATCGCCGCCGACCAAGAAGGGGCCCTGGAAAGCATGAACAAGACCCCAGAAGTCGGTGAGACTGACATGATTCTGAGGCGCAGAATAGAAAGAACCAACTTGAATGCTTGCGGAAGTAGTAGACAGCTGACTACGAGCAACCTGGAAGGAGTCCTCTAGAAGAGGCGGAAGGGCATGGTGAGCCAGACAAGTTTTGATAAATACCGCAGAACCACTCATTCGAGTAGAGTTAGGGTGATCAGCACGATACACAGTATACCCAGGAAGATGGAAAGATATGTGAGGAGCCAATTTGGTTTCAGTGGCGAGTAGGAGATCTACGTCATAAGCCGTAAGGAAATGTAATAATTCATAAAACTTATTAGTGATACTCTGACAATTCCAAGTGCAGATTCGAAGGCAGGAAGGAATTGAATTAGCCATGAACACGGAGCAGAACAGGAAGCAATTGCTGCAAGGTAGTAAGAAGGGGCTGTAGAAGAGCGAAGATAGAGTCCAGTCGAGCCATCAAGCAGTCCAATGGAGAACGGTCCTGTTCACACTGACGGGTTGCGGCTGCAAAGGGCTGCGTAGCACCAGGAGGGGAACCTCGAGAAACTAGAGACGACAGCAAAGGTCGAGCATGAAATGCAGGAGGACGAGGAGAGGCAGCTTCAGTGGAAGTAGGCAAGGTTGACTCCATAGGTGGGAAAGCATGAAGTGGAGGAACGGCAGCAGGAGAGGCACCAAAAACGGTACGTCGGGGAGAAGAGCGAGACTGAATGACTTGGAGGCGTCGATGAACAGGGCAGCCTTTATAATTCGCCGTATGTTGACCTTGACAGTTCACACAATGCGGCGGCGCGTGAGGAGCCTTAGAGCACTGCGCACTGGGATGATGGCCATCACATTTGACACAACGGGGTTGTTTGTGGCAATAATTACGACTGTGCCCAAATTCCTGACAATTCATGCGCTGAATAACACCCCTTTTGGGTTTCGGGGGCTCCACTCTCACCATCGTGTAGTACAAACGATCGAGCTTATAGATGTCGTCGTTGAGCGGATTGGGCTTGAGATCCACGAAAAAGAGAGGTAGCTTCGCCTTGGTGACGGGATGGTAAACTGGAGTCATCTGTGCGGGTGAATATCCAAGGGAGGTCAATTCTTGCAGCACTAGAGCAGTGTCTATAGTGGGATGAAGCCCACGAATAACCACCCGGAGGTTGCGATCATGACGCATTTGGTACGTGTGAAACTCGGCCTTTTGGTCCTCCAAATAATGTATGGCTGCACGATAACCGTCCACAGTCTCGAAAGTGAATTTGACTTTGTTGCTGTCCAGTGTAACAAGCTTGTAAGCGCCAACATTGGACGTTTGTAAGTGTTTGAGGACAGTATTCACGTTGAGTATATTAGAAACATAGATAGGAGGTGACTTTGGGGGTGGGGAGACAGAAGGAGTAGGCGTACCTACGCCATGATCACCATCCTCTAGATCCATGTCAGCCAAGGGTGCAAAACGGTTAGTTGTAGCGAAAGGAGAATCAGGTACAGCAGAATCCAGTTTCTTCCTCTTGGAGTCACGTGGGCAAGAACTACCCCGGCTGGGTGGTGCAAACCGGCGGAAGGCAGGCCGCGGTCGACAGGCCGCATTTGACCAGAGCAATGCATAGTAGCGGGCACGGGCTGGCGTTGCTGATGAGGTGACAAAGAGGTTTCTCCCTGGGAGCTGCTTGACGCGGTTGGAAGAGCTGAGTGTGGCGCCGGTAGAGAAGATGGCTGGTCCTGAGGCTGGTAGCACGCAGTAGCGGGCACGGGCTGGCGTTGCTGGTGAGGTGACAAAGAGGTTTCTCCCTGGGAGCTGCTTGACGCGGTTGGAAGAGCTGAGTGTGGCGCCGGTAGAGAAGATTGCTGGTCCTCAGACTGGTAGCACGTAGTAGCGGGCACGGGCTGGCGTTGCTGATGAGGTGACAAAGAGGTTTCTCCCTGGGTGCTGCTTGACGCGGTAGGAAGAGCTGAGTGTGGCGCCGGTAGAGAAGATTGCTGTTGCTGAGGCTGGTAGCACGTAGTAGCGGGCACGGGCTGGCGTTGCTGATGAGGTGACAAAGAGGTTTCTCCCTGGGAGCTGCTTGACACGGTTGGAAGAGCTGAGTGTGGCGCCGGTAGAGAAGATGGCTGGTCCTGAGGCTGGTAGCACGTAGTAGCGGGCACGGGCTGGCGTTGCTGATGAGGTGACAAAGAGGTTTCTCCCTGGGAGCTGCTTGACGCGGTTGGAAGAGCTGAGTGTGGCGCCGGTAGAGAAGATGGCTGGTCCTCAGACTGGTAGCACGTAGTAGCGGGCACGGGCTGGCGTTGCTGATGAGGTGACAAAGAGGTTTCTTCCTGGGAGCTGCTTGACACGGTTGGAAGAGCTGAGTGTGGCGCCGGTAGAGAAGATGGCTGGTCCTCAGATTGGTAGCACGTAGTAGCGGGCACGGGCTGGCGTTGCTGATGAGGTGACAAAGAGGTTTCTCCCTGGGAGCTGCTTGACGCGGTTGGAAGAGCTGAGTGTGGCGCCGGTAGAGAAGATGGCTGGTCCTGAGGCTGGTAGCACGTAGCAACGGGGGCAGCCATGGTGTAGAAAGGTTCCAATAATGTAATGGATGGCAAGAAAGCACGAACACACAAAGAAAGTACGGATAGAAGAGGCTGTCAAAGTAGCCCCGTTTAACTGCACGCGAAAAGAAAAACACAAGTCGCACCAGTGAGAGCAAGAGGCAGGCACCACAACCCGGCTGGCAGACAGCGACTTCCAGTCAGATGACCGCGATTGATTGAAATTGCCTAACCTCGGCTATTGCATCGGCTGAATTATCAGGATAAGTTAGCTGCAGACCAGATCTGTTTATTGTAAGAGTAACGAAATCTGATAATAGCGAACATTCAGCAAAGAAATGTAAAATAAATATTACTGGTTGTGTGGGCGCAACGTGACGAATTCACTGTAATGGCATCCATGTGTGTTGTAGTTCGTGGAAATGGAGTATATGGGAGGAAAATCTTGTGTGTTCCATTCACATGACTTTCGCTACATCTCTGCAACAAATTATTGTTAAAAAGCGTATGCTTCTATTTACTTCTTGCTAATGCAGAAAAAATTAGCAGAAATATTCTTAATACATGCTTTCTTGTAAGTAGAAGCTAAATAAGGGAGTACCATAGGTTAAAGTGACAGTCAAAAGCTGGTTGCTATGTGACTGAAGTTCCTTTGTTTGTATGGATAGAAGTTGACAAATTCCTGTAGGAGAAAAGTATGTTTTTTCAAAGTGAAAAAAAAAACAAGGAATATCTCAAAAACGATCAACTCCATGAAAAAATATATGTAACATAAGCTGTGTGTTTTCACGTGCTCTACATTTGTTGTGTGGTAAGCTTTTGCCATCTCTTACGTTTAGCAGTTATGCAAAATTCCGTAAAATTCACCCAGAATAAATTAGTCTTCAGAACCTATTCCCAGAAAATTCTAATTATACATTTCATTTGTCAGGTAAATATCTTTAATATACGACATTTTAATCAAAATCGTTAGAGCCACTTTTGAGAAAATCAAAATTTTCTAAAAAAGTTCCATGTAAAGGGAACTTGGGGTTGGGGGATTTTCTTAAAAATCTGCGTGTCGCATCCTTGGAAGACACCTAACTTAAATACCAAGTTTGGAATTCAACGTTCTTTCTGTTTTTGAGCTATGCTGTCCACAGACACAAGAAACATACACACAGCCCCACTCACGCACGCAACCCAAGGACCTTTTTCTAAAAATACTTTTTTTTGGATTCAGGGGGACCCAAAAATGCATTTCCGGTGAAATCTCGGTATCGAGTTTTGGGTATAATGCAATACCGTCTCTATACACTATGTACATAATACACGTAGAGAAAGTAAAAAGAGATTTCATCGGAAATATAAGTTTTGGGTCCCCCTGAATCGAAAAAAAAAAATTTAAAAAAAGGTCCGTGTGTATGTGCGTGTGTGTGTGTGTGTGTGTGTGTGTGTGTGTGTGGACAGTATAGCTCAAAAACGAAAAGATCGTAGAATACCAAACTTGGTATTTAAGTTCCAAGGATGCGACATGAAGATTTTCAAGAAAATCTCCCCCACCACAAACCACCCTTTACATCGAGCTTTATTCTAAAATGTTGATTTTCTGAAAAAGGTCTTTGACTATTTTGATTTAAATACCGTATATTAAAGATATTTACCAGACAAATAAAATGTATATCTTGAATTTTCTGGGAATAGCCTCTGAACACTACTTTATTCTGGATGAATATTACGGCATTTTGCATAACTGCTAAACCGTAAGCGATGGACAAAAACTTATCACACAAAAATGTAGGGTACGTTAAAACACACAATTTATGTTATATACATTTTCATCATGGAGTTGATCGTTTTTTAAATATTCCTAATTATTGGTTTAAAAAACTTCCCTTTCTCATTCAGGAATTTACCAACTGCTCTCCATACAAAGAAACTTCGGTCACAGAGCAACCAGCTTTTGACTATCACTTTAACCTATGGTACTCCCTTATTTCGCTTCTACTTACAAGAAATAAATAATAAGGCTATTTCTGCTAATTTTTTCTCGATTAGCATGAAGTTAGATAAAAGAATAAGCTTTCCAACAATAATTTGTTGCAGAGATATAAACACATGTGAATGGAACACATCAGATTTTTTTTTTATACAGCGGGCCCTAAAACGTGTATTTCCGGTGAAAACCCGGTATCGAATTTTTTGTGAAATACAATACCTTCTCTACACACTGTATACATAAAGTAAAAACTTGTAAAAGCAAACCTTTCATTCGTTAGACAAGTTTTTGATTCATTATTATTATTATTATTATTATTATTATTATTATTATTATTATTATTATTATTATTATTATTGGGGGTAGCATCTTGGGGACTGAATGCAAATACCAGTTGCATACCTACCGAGTGGAGAGCGATCTGAATTGGCGTCTGCACGCGTCGCATGTAAACAACGTGTAGTAACGCGTTGGGGTACGTGGCTCGACGCAACAGTATATCATTTTATATATTACAATACTGTTTTACAGATAATTAATGCCGTTGATGATAGTGCACGCTATTCAATCAAGATTCTAAAATCTCTTGCTTCAAATGGATTGCATGAAGATTTGAGATTCATACAGAAGAACTTTGTAGCTATATCTACGACAATAATATATATTTGGAAACATGGAACATTGAAATGCCTCCAGCTGTGAAAGCTGTCGATGAATTTGTGCATGCAATTAATCAGTAACCCGTAAACCCTTTAGACCGTGTGAAAAAGTAATATCGGAATATTTGGAAAAAATGTCGGATTTTCAATAATGCGTGAAATACAAAATGTACTACGAGGTGTTGCTATGGAAATAATTGCTAATGGTGTATCTTACCCAATAGTCGATGATGTGTTTTATTTCCTTTTTGCTCCAATCACATCTTGTGATGTGGAACGAAGTTTTTCACAATATAAAGCCTGTTTACGTGCCAATCGGAGACGATTCACATTTAAGGCGTTACAAATGTATGTTGTTATGCATTGTAATCTGTGTATCTTGAGGGAAAATGAAACGGATAATGATGCTGATGACTTGTTGCACAACAGCAATTGAATGTTTGTAAATATTAAAGTTATTAGTTCCTGTTTACCACCCACCCAACCTCAATCGCCTTCCACTGCCAGCCTAGCACTGCCCTATTTTCCCTCTATTAGTACCACTACATCACAGCTATTACCGTGCTGCGCTAACTTCGATTCTGACCCGCTATCGGTCCCCAAGTTGCTATCCCTAGTTATGAAACACCTACCAGTAATTTATCAAGCAATTATAATATATAAACATAAATAAACTTATATTAATTAATTTATTACTAAATTAATTAAAATGTTCTTGCTGATTATAATATCCAAAGGGAAATTAGTTGAATATTGACGCTAGCTCCATGGGAACGAATTACAAATTAATTATCACAACGTTATTGATTAACAAAACAGGCGTTGACTTGGTCTGGGTTCAAGCACTCCATTATCTTCTAGTAAATTCCCGACCCTTGCTATATGTTTATTTACTCTACACCTACAATGTACATAGTGTATAGAGAAGGTATTGTATTGCACCCAAAAATTCAATACCGAGATTTCACAGGAAATATATGTTTTAACACCCCCTGGAATCCAAAAATAAAACATTTTCAGAAAAAGTTACGTGTGTGTCTGTCTGTGTACAGCATAGCTCAAAAATGAAAAGACCGTTAAATGCCAAATTTGGTATTTAAGTTTAATGTTGTGACTCCAAGATTTTCAAGAAAATCCTTCACCCCAAACTACCCTTTACATACAACATATTTGAAAATTTTGTTTTTCTCAAAAATGACCAGCGAGTTTGATTAAAATACTGTATCAGACTGTCTCTGTAGTCGAGTGGTCAGCGAGCTGACTTCTCCCATGGAGGTCCCGGGTTCGATTCCCGGCTGAGGGGAGGAATTTTTCTTTAACCAGAATTATTCCCTACGCCCACAGAGTCTAAATGTTTGTGTGTTTGAAGAAAATAAAACGATTTAAACCAGCGTAAAGAACCTACAGACAGTGGCTTGTTTCTAATGCAAAGCCCCGATATGACTTAAAAGTTAAAGGCGACTATGTAAATAAAACAATTACATGACAAATACATCCATATCTTAATTTTGTATAACTGGTAAATAGCAAGAGATGGGCAAAAACTTAGTGCAAAAAAATGTTAATGTCGTTATGTATATAGAATTTACTATTTCCGAACTATCCCTTGTTATCGGTTTCAGTTTTAAACTGCGTAGCCTTTCTCAAACGAGAAATCAACTTTTGTATCACATCTCTTTTGTTTTGCTCCCGGAAATACAAAATAGAACCGAATTTCAAATGTTCCAGATAGCGACGGGGCTATAAAACGTTTGACTATCACTTTAATCTATGGTATTCCCTTATTTCCCTTCTACTTACAAGAAAGCAAGCAATAAGACAATTTGTGTTAATGTTTATCTCATTAACATGATGTAGATAGAAGAGTAATATTTTTTTTTTAAATTTGTTTGTACAACAGCTAGAGAAAATCATCTGAATGGAACACATCAGATTTGTAGTTCAAAAAAGGAGTGAAAATAATTATAATTTATATTACTTAAGTATGAGATGAGTGCAATAACCTCAAACAAAATAACTTTCTTTCCATTTCATGTATCAGTTATTAAACGCTGAAATAAAATAATTGTTCGCCATTTCTATTGTTGCTATCGATATTCGTACATTGGGTGTAGACACGATCGGCCATTGCATAATTCAGGAGGCAGTGAAGAAAGACAACAACAACAAAAAAATCGGTAAATAAACATGGTCGAATGCGTCATCTTGGATATGAGAACCAATGTAAGTATTACAATGATAAAATCTCCCTTGCTATATAACATTATAAATTATTAATAGTCTATTTCGCTGAATTGTCTTATCAAACACAACTCGTGTTTTCATCTCCTAGGACAAGATGAAAACACTCTTGGTATTGCTTATGACAAACGCAGATCGACAACAATAGCTTTAACCTGTATATTCCTTTATTGCTTCTACTTACAAGGAAGTAAGTAATAAACTATTTCTGGTAATGTTTATCTTGATTATCATAAGACAGACAGACAGGCAGGCAGGCAGATGGATCGATGGATGGATGGATGAACAGATGGATCTCGATACCGAGATTTCACCGAAAATATATGTTTTAGGGTCCCTGTATGCAAAAACCAGTCTTTTCAGAAAAAGGTCCGTGTGTGTCCGTGGATCCGTGTGTCTGTGAACACGATAACTCAAAAACGAAAAGTCGGTAAAATACAAACTTGGTATTTAAGTTCAGTATCTTCCAAGGATGCAACACGAAGATTCCCCCCCCCAATCCCAACTAACCTTTACATGGACAAAATATCGATTTTTTTTTATTTTCTCAAAAATGCCTCTAACGATTTTGATTAAAATATCGTATATTAAAGACATACACCTGACAAATAAAATATATATCTTGAATTTTCTGGGAATAGCCTCTGAAGACTATTTTATTCTGGATGAATTTCACGGTATTTTGCATAACTGGCAAACCCTAACTTACTTAATAGAAAATGTAGATCTCGTTAAAACACAAAATTTATGTTATATCCATATTTTTTCGTGGAGTTACTCGTTTTTGAGATATTCCTTGTTATTGGTTTCAGCTTTGAAAAACTTATACTTTTCTCATACAGGAATTTGTCAACTCGTGTCCATACAAACAAAGGAACTTCAGTCACCAGCTTTTGACTATAATTTTAACCTATGGTACTTTCTTATTTCACTTCTACTTACAAAGAAGCAAGTAATCTATTTCTGTAATTTTTTCTCGATTAGCATGAAGTAAATAGAAGAATACATAAGCTTTTTAACGATAATGTGTTGCAGAGATAGAGAAAGTCATGTGAATGGAATACATCAGAGTTTTAATAATTTTTCTCTCATATTCATTGCTTCTTTGCATTCTAGAATTAAATGTCAATAATTATTAACGTCACCACCCCTGCAAAACTCTCTCTTGCTGGTTTGATACAAACATCAACATAATTTTCTCTCTCCCATATCGGTTTAGGTAAGTTCTGTATTTATACACAATGAACTACCAATTATGTGCTGTCTTTCCATATCTTCAATTCTCAATCTCTTTTCCAACACCCTTTCTCACCTGCCTGTCTATCCTTCCAAATATCCCCACACCCTATTTCATCAAATGTTAGCTTATACCAAGTATCCTCTTTATTAACCTTTCCTTGAACCTCTAAACATTGCTTTAGTGCGAGGGTCGGTCAATAATAATGCCTCCCCCCCCCCTCCTTAACTAAGTTAGCGATGTGAACAATTTGAATTTGGCACAAATCCTCAAACCTTCTTCTTTAATCCACTGCAGTAGCAACTTCCTAAGTCAATAGGTGGCAGCACTGCCACCTTTTGCAAAATGGCTCACATCGATGTGTGTATTAAACGGCGTTCTGCAATTGAATTCTTGCATGCCGAAGGTGAAACGCCCATTCGCATTTATGAAAGGTTGAAAAATGTGTATAGTGATGCAACAATGGGTGTCAGCACTGTTAGAAGATGGATCCGTCGCTGTAATGAAGCAGAAGGACAAACACCGATGGCTGATGACTTTTGGAGCGGTAGACCGGTGACTGCAGTGACTCCACGCAACATTGAGGGAGTGGATGAGATAATTCGTACTGACCGCCGGGTAACAACGGATGAATTGTGTTGCATTATGTCCTTCAGTAAAGGCAGTGTAATGACTTTTATTGAACAGCTGGGGTACTCAAAAGTTTGTTCACGGTGGGTGCCAAGAATGTTAACCGACAAGAAATCTTGGAGCGCTTCAATTTGGAAGAAGAGGAAAACATTGTGACTGAGACGAAACATGGGTTCATTTTTTCAACCTGAATCAAAACGACAATGGAATGGCATCGCACAACCTCACCAAACAAGAAAAACTTAAAAACTGTCACTGATGGTGACAGTGTTCTGGGATGTACAGGTGTGATTCTGGTTGAGCAGGGATGCACCCTCATGACAATGCAAAACTACACAACTGAAAATTGAATGACAAGTCTTGCCTCATCCCCCATACAGCACTGACCTAGCACCATAGACTGCTATCTTTTGGGCCACTAAAGGAAGCTCGTCGTGGGATGCCGAGACCGTGAAAACATCTGAGCCTCAATGACTTCGGAAGCAAGACCGTGCATTTTACCACATTGAAATACATTGACCAAAACTGTGGTAAAGGACGGGGACTACGTTGAAAAATGACAATTTAACTCTCAATGTTGAGGCTTTCATGCTGTGTAATCAACGCTAAATTTTCTTACAAATTAAAAGAGGTAAAATAGGAGCATTAGTTATTGAGTGACCCTCGTATACTATTGTTTTCCAATTCCTTAATTCTCCTTCAGCATTTCACTACTCTTTCCACAATTTTTGCCTTATTTCCAAATCTCTCAAACTCCATTTGTGCAATCCCATTGGATGAAGTTTTCGGTAAACCCCAAATTAATCGTGACGCAGATAAAAGAATAAAGTTTTATAAGAATAGTTTGTTTGTAGAGAAAGTTAATGTGGATGGAACTCGTCAGTTTGACTTGGTACAGTTGCACTATTAGTGTGGTGTGAACATCATGTAGGCCACTTCCTGCATGGCGCCGCGACGTGGCAGAGATAAAGTCAGTCGCCCACCAACTTTCTGATCCCTCAGCACTATAAATATCGCCGCAGAGGAAGGAAACATTGTCTGTAGGGGGAGTTGAGATACCGCTAATAGCTTTACACCCGAGGTCGGTCACTGCATTGCCTTTTATAGGGCCGATAAATCGACATTTACATACTCCGGGCTTTCCTCTAATTATGTTTCTCTGCCGCACTACCAAATATGTCTCGACGTATTTATTTGTATATATACAGTGCGTATAAAAATCTGATGTGTAACATTCACATGACTTTTTCCATATTCCTGCAACAAACAATTCTTAAAAACTTTACTTCTATTTACTTTATGCTAATCAGAAGAAAATAGCAGAAATAGTCTAACTACTCGCTTCCTTGTAAGTAGAAGGGAAACAAAGGACAACCGTAGGTTAAAATGATAGTCAAAAGCTGGTTTCTATGTCAATGAAGTTCCTTTGTCTATATGGATAGGAGTTGACAAGTTCCTGTATGAGAAAAGTATACGTTTTTCATAGCAGAAACCACAAATAAGGAATGTCTCAAAAACGACGAACTCCACGAAAAAAATGTATGCAACATAAATTGTGTGTTTTAATGTGCTCTACATTTTTTGTGTAGTAAGTTTTTGTCCATCGCTTACGGTTTAGCAGTTATTCAGAATTCTGTAAAATTTATCCTGAATAAATTACTCTTCAGAGGCTATTCCCAGAAAGTTCAAAATATACATTTTATTTGCCAGGTAAATATGTTTAATATACGAAATTTTAATAAAAATCGTTAGAGCTATTTTTGAGAAAATCGAAATTTTCGAAAAAATTTCCATGTAAAGGGTAATTGGGTGTGGGAGGATTTTTCTCAAAATCTTCGTGTCGCATCCCTGGTAGATACTAAACTTAAGTACCAAGTTTGGCATTTTACCGACTTTTCGTTTTTGAGTTATCGTGTTCACAGACACACACACACACACTCACACACACACACACGGACCTTTTTGTGAAAATGCTTTTTTTGAATATTGGGGACCCTAAAACATATATTTCCGGTGAAATCTCGGTATCGAATTTTTGGGTGGAGTGCAATACTTTCTCTATACACTATGTACATAGTGCGTATGGAGAAAGTAAAATGTGATGTGTTACACTCACATGATTTTCTCTAGCTCCTCTACAAAAACAAACTTCTTACAAAAGCTTATACTTCTAACTAATCAAGATAACGTTGTCAGAACTGGTCTTATAACTGGAATGGAAATAAGGGAGCACACTAGGCTAAAGCGATAGTCAAATGTTTTAAAAGCAATAATAATACTACGAGTATTTTCATCTTCTCAATAATTCACGAGTCCTAAGAGACGAAAACACGAGTTGTATTTGATAAGAAATTCAGCGAAATAGTTTATAATGTTATATAGGAAGGGAGACTTTATCATTGTAATACTTACATTAGCTCTCATATCCAAGATGACGTATTCGACCATGTTTATTTACCTAATGTTTTCCTTTCTTTCTTCACTGCCTCCTGATTTATGATATAGCCGACCGTATCTACACCCAACGTACGAATATCGATAGCAACAACAGAAACAGGGAACAATTATTTTATTTCAGCTTTTAATAACTACTAATCGAAACGGAAACAAACATTATTTTATTTGGGATTGTTTCACTCATCTCGTACATAAATAAAAATAATTACTATTTTCACTCCTTTTTACTTTCTCTACATGTACTATGTACATATTGAAAAGAGGTGTTGCATTCTACTCAAAAATACGATACCGATATTTCACTGAAAATACTTGTTTTGGGTTCCCCCAGAATCTAAATAAAAAAAAATCTGATGTGTTCCATTCACATGACTTTCTCTATATCTCTGTAACAAATTATTGTTAGAAAGTTCATGCTAATCGAGAAAACAATAGCAGAAATAGTCTTAGAGTAGAAGCGAAGTAAGGGAGTACCATAGGTTAAAGTGATAGTCAAAAACTGGTTGCCTTGTCACTGAAGTTCCTTTGTTTATATGGACAGGAGTTGACACATTCCTGAATGAGAAAAGTATAAGTTTTTCAAAGCTGAAACCAAAAACAAGGAATATTGAAAAAACGATCAACTCCACGAAGAAAATGTATATTGCATAAATTGTGTGTTTTAACGTGCTCTATACTTTTTTGTGGTAAGTTTTTGTCCATCTCTTACGGTTTAGCAGTTATGCAAAATTCTGTAAAATTGATCCAGAATAAAGAAATCTTCAGAGGCTATTCCCAGAAAATTCAAGATATACATTTTATTTGTCGTGTAAATATACTTAATATACGATGTTTTAATCAAAATCGTTAGAGCCATTTTTGCGAAAATCAGAATTTTCGAAAAATGTTCCATATATAGGGTAGCTGGGGGTGGGAGGAGTATCTTCAAAATCTTCGTGCCGCATCCTTGGAAGATACCTAATCTAAGCACCAAGTTTGGTTTTAACGGACTTTTCGTTTTTGAGCTAGTCTGCCCACAGACACACACACATACACACAGACAGACACACGCACACACATGGAAAATTTTTCTGAAAATGCTTTTTTTTATTCAGGCGGTCTCAAAATATGTATTTCCGGTGAAATCTCGTTATGGAATTTTGGGTGCATTACAATACCTCCTCTATACACTATGTACATAGTGCGTGTAGAGAAAGTAAAAATGTGTGTGTCTGTGGACATCATAACTCAAAAACAAAACGGCCGTTAAACACCAAACTTGGTATTTAAGTTTGGTATCTTCCAAGGATGCGACACGAAGATTTTCAAGAAACTCCCCCCACCCCAAACTACCCTTTGCGTGGAAAAAACTTCGAAAATGTTCATTTTCTCAAAAATGGCTCAAACTATTTTGATTAAAGTATCTTACATTTAAGATATTTACATGCCAAACAATGTGTATATCCTGAATTTTCTGGGAATAGGTGCTAAAAACCTCTTTATCCTGGATGATTTTATTGAATTTTGTATAACTGGTAAACCGTAAGAGATAGACAAAAGCGTACTGCACAAAAATGACGATCACGATAAAACACACAATTTATATCTTTTTTTTTCGTGGAGTTGGCCGTTTCGAGAGATTCCTTGTTATTGATTTCAGTTTTAATATGCTTAAAATATTGTCATACGGGAACTAGTCAACGCTTGACCACGCACTGACACGGATTTCAATCCCAAAGCAATCACATTTTAAAACATTTGACTGTCAGTTTAGTCTAATGTATTCCCTTATTTCCCTTCTACTTATAAAGAACTAAGTGATAAGACCGTTTATTCCTTTAGCATGAAATAGAAGAATAAGCTCATAAACAATAATTTGTTACAGAGATGTAGAGAAACTCTTGTGAATAGTATACATCAGATTTTGGTTCTTTCTTCACTGCTTCCTGAATTATATGGCCAACCGTGCCTACACCCAATGTACGAATATCGATAGCAACAATAGAAACAAGGAACAATTATTTTATTCAGCTTTTAATAACTAATAAATAAAATGGAAACAAACATTATTTTATTTGAGATTATTACACTCATGTCATATATAAGAAACACAAATACAAATTATTTTCACTCCTTTTTTTTTAACTAAATACATTATTAACTGGATAAAACTTTAAATAAACATTAATTGAAAGTACAGTTGTGGAACTGACAGTTATTAAAATCGGAGGTTGACTAACTGGATTGTCACCTTGCTACCATTACTAAGAAAGGAGATTAAACAAACGAACGACAATATTTCAAAGAAATGAACATCAGTTGCGATAAGTTGTTTCGCCAATATCGCTCAGATAACCGCGATTGGCTGAAATTGCCTAATCTCAGCCATGCCATTGGCGCTTTAATAGCTAGTTGATCTAAAATTCTCTTCCTTGCAGTGTCCATAGTAACATAAAAGAAACATGAACAACCTCCTGTTTGACAAAGGTATTTTAAACATGAAAGTAATAACAAGGAATATCTCAGAAACAATTAAACATATAAATTGTGTTTTTGGCAAGATCTACATGTTTTGTGCCGTAAGTTTTTATTTCCTACGGTTTACCAGTTATTCAAATGTCCGCAAAATTCATCTAGAATAAAGATTTCTTCAGAATCTATTCTCAGAAAACTCAAGATCTATATTTTGTCATATCTTTAATATTCCATATTTTAATCAAAATCGTTAGAGCCATTTTTGAGAAAATCAAAATTTTCGCATTTTTTTCCATGTAAAAGATAGTTGGGGATGAGAGAATATTCTTGAAAATCTTCGTGTCGCATCCTTGGAAATTACCAAACCCAAATACCAAGTTTGGTATTTAACGATCTTTTCCTTTTTGACCTATACTGTCTACATACACACACATACACACACATACACGCACACAAGGACCATTTTCGAAAAATTCTATTTTTGGTTTCAATGGACCTCAAAACGTATATTTCTGGTGGAATCTCTAAATCGAATTTTTGTGTGGAATACCTTTCCTATCTACTATATGCATAGTATAGAAAGTAAAATAGAAAGTAAAACCAAAATTATATAATATAATCTATGCGTACGTTCTCTAGTGCCTAGGTATATAAAATGTATTTAGCAGATAGAGAAAATATTGTATTCCATACAAAAATTTGATACCGAGATTTCACCGGAAGCATATGCTTTGATAAGCCCTGAATCGGAAAAAAAATATTTTTAGAAAATTACTCATGTGTGCGTCCGTCTGAGTGTGTGTGTGGGGGGGGGGAGGGGGGTACAAAAACAAAATCTACGTTATATATTAAAATTGTACAAGAACGCGTCACAAAGATTTTCAAGAACGTCCCGCCACCCCAATTTGCACCTTACGTTTAAGATTACTCCCAGTGTTCGACTTTCTCAAAAATGGCTCTAACGATTTTCATTAAAAGACATTTAATTGCAAATAAAATGTTTATCTTAAATTTCCTGGGAATATCATTTGAAATATTCTTTATTCTCAATGACTTTTGTATAACTTTTAAACCGTAAGAGACAAGTTTGCAATACCTAAACGTTTCCCAAATGGGAAGTTGTCATTCGATTCATACATATTTTATTTTACTCCTGGCCGTGCTAAGAGAATCGAATTTCTATTGTCTCACATAGTGACCAATATTGAAAGGATTTGCCAATCGCATTAGTCTAGTGTATTCCCTTATTTACCTACTACTTACAAGGAAGCAAGTAATAGGCCGTTTCTGTTAAAGATTTTCTCGACTGTTATGAAATAAACAAAAGAACAATCCTTTGTAAGAATAGTAAGCGTGCAGAACAGGTAAAGAAAGTCATATGAATGGAACACGCAACTGTTTCTGAGACATTCTTTGTTATTGGTTTCCATTTTAGCTACTTGAGTTATCTTAAACTTAAAGCCATCTTTGTCTTCATCTCTAGTATGTTTTATTCCTGGCCGTGCAAAGTGAAAACCGAATATCAATAGTTTCATGTAGCGGCCGGCTTTTTAAAATATTTGTTAATCCAGAATAAGCATGTCTTCAGAGACTATTCCATAAAATTGAAGATATACATTTTATTTGTCATGTAAATAACTTAAATAATAGAGATTTTAATTAAAATCGTTATAACCATTTTTGAGAAAATCAAAATTCTCGAAATTCTTTCCATGTAAACGGTAGTTGAGGTGGGGGGATTTTCTTGAAAAGCTTCGTGTCGCATCCTTGGAAGATACTGAACTTAAATACAAACTTTGGTATTTAACAGACTTTTCGTTTTTGAGCTATGCTGCCCACAGATATCTACACACACACACACTCACACACACACATCTACATACACACACGGATCTTTATCTAAAATGTTTTTGTGGAAAAAGGTCCATGTGTGTGTATGTGTCAGTGGACAGCATAGCTCAAAAACGAAAAATCCGTTAAATACCAAAGTTTGTATTTAAGTTCAGTATCTTCCAAGGATGCGACACGAAGATTTTCAAGAAAGCTACCCTTTACATGGAAAAGTTTTCAAATTGTTTTATTTTCTCAGAAATGACTAACGATTTTGATTAAAATGTTGTGTATTAAAGTTTTTTTCCTGACAAATAAAATGTATATCTCGAATTTTCTGGTAATAGCCTCTGAAGTCTAATCTGGATGCATTTTACGAAATTTGGCATAACTGGCAAACTGTAAGAGATAGATAAAAACGCAGAAATGTAGAGCTCATTAAAATACACAATTATGTTATATGCATTTTTTTTTTTTCGTGGAGTTCACCGTTTTCAAGAGATTCTGTGTTATTGCTTTCAGCTTTAAAATA
Source organism: Hymenopus coronatus (assembly GCA_030762935.1). NCBI lineage: Eukaryota > Metazoa > Arthropoda > Insecta > Mantodea > Hymenopodidae > Hymenopus > Hymenopus coronatus. The sequence goes on from CM060897.1 coordinate 167,399,616, forward strand.
CTTATACTTTTCTGATACGGGAATTTGTCAACTTCTGTCCATACAAACAAAGGAACTTCAGTCACATAGCAACCAGGTTTTGACTATCACTTTAACCTATGGTACTCTCTTATTTTCCTTCTACTTACAAGGAAGCACGTAATAAGACACTTTCTGTTACTTTTTTCTCAATTAACATTGTGGAAACAGAACAATAAACCTTTTAACAATAATTGATTGCAGAGAGTTCTTCAAACTTTACAAAATAAGAAACTTTTATTTTGAAATAAAGTTTACACACATTTGTAATATTTTCCTTGTTATTTGTAAATTGTAAATATTGTGAAACAGGGCCCTGATCCTTTGTTTTGTAACCGCTATGGAAAAACGGGTTCTCAGAGCACGTGCTGCTTGCGTCCAAAGATAACTTCACTCGTTACGTACCGCCAATGTGCTACGTAATAAAATTGCATAAAATGGATTTGTCAAAGTTAGAGATTTTGAAGTGAGTTATAAGTCCGGGCGCCTTGTTCTGTTGAAAACCACGGCTCGAGGATAAAGCCAGACGTGCCCCTTAAGATGGATATAAGCAAATAGAAAAACAGAGAAGACCCAGAGGCAAGGCCGCTCTGAGTTTGACACGCAGTGCTGCCACGTCAAACACATGCCCTTTCAATTTCTCCTGTTTCTTTTCCTCCCCGGCTCGACGGATAGACAAATATCCGCTGTCACATTAGAGTTTACCAACCTCGACATTTAGCTGCTTTCCTCTGCTAAAAAGACACAAGGCGCAAACTCTCAATTCTTTCCTTTGTACGTAACATATATGAAGTGCTACATTCACATGACTTTCCCTGCCCATTCTTCGACAGACTATTCTTAGTTTTTAGACGGGCGTTCAACAAGACCTTAGAAAATGCAAGAAATTACACTCGTAGCATTGAAAAACGTTTGTGTTTAGTAACCGTCGTCTCTTACTGGACGGCAGTTAAAGTTTCGCTATATCCATCACGTGGTTTCGATTGAATCAACAATCTTGTGCTTCTTTAGAAAGATGGAAAAATACGAGTTTCGTGCGGCGATTAAACACTTCTATTTAAAAGACTTAACCAGAAACAGATAAAAGCCGAGTTGGATGAACCTCATGGCACATCTGCTCCTGCGTTGGCAACAATTTATAATTGGATGAATAAATTTAAACGTGGCCGTACATCCACAAATGGTGAACATCGTTCCGCACATCCAGTAGAAGTGACTTCCTCCGAAACGATTGACAAAATCCAGGAGACGGATCAAAGTTCGCGAAATAGTAGAGGCCACAAGCATATCACAAGGTGCAACGTTCTCAATTTTGCATCAAAAATTAGGTCTGACCAAGTTATCGGTAAGATGGAAGCCGCGTTTGCTTTCAATGGCAAATAAACGCAAAAGTGTGATCGATTCGGAAGCTCGTTTGGCATTTTTCCATCGCAATTCTGACAAGTCTTTGCATTTGTACATAACTGTGGATGAAACATGGATACAATCCTACACTCCAGAGACAAAAGCACAGTCGAAACCGTGGGTTTTTAAAAGGAAAACCAGCTCCGAAGAAGGCAAAGGGGGTGAAATCTGCTGACAAGGTGATGGCCTCGGTTTTCTGGGATGCACGCGGAATCGTCTACATTGATTACTAAGAACGATAAATGGAGAGTATTGTGCACCGGCTGAACGGAGAAATCAAGAAAAAGCGCACTCGTCTGGCGAACAAAAGTTCTCTTCCATCAAAACAATGGAAGGGTGTAAACTGCGCAGTTTCGATGGCGAAAATTGTAGAGTTACAACAACATTCACCGGATTCGACATTTTTTATCTCTAAACTTGAAAAAGTGGCTCGGCGGAAAACCTTCACGTCTAACGAAGAGCTCATCTCCCAAACAGAGCCTATTTTGTGAACCTTCCGAAATCCTACTTTTTGGAAGGCTTAAACAGTTAAGAAACGCTGGGAAAAGTGTATCGACCTAAAAGGAGATTATGTTGAAAAAATCGACCAAAAATAATTTGTTTTTCTAAGGACTTATTGAACGCTCCTCGTACATCACACTAATCCATATAAACATTATCATAAATATCTTTATTTCTAGAAACCACCACGAGAATGCGGGAGTACACTAGCCATAAGCGATAGGAACTGGTCGCTCTGGGATGGCTTTAAAAGTCCGTTCTCTCTCCTTGATCAGCAGCAACAAAAACGAAAAACCAGCTCTTATTTGAAAAAAGTATAAGTATTTTAATTACAAGGAATATCTCGGAAATGGTGTCTCCATACAGAAAAAGTATTTTATATAAATTGTATATATTAATGTCATATACAATTTTACTTTCTTTAGCTCGTATGTACAATGTACGTGGTGTATAGAAAAGGTATTGTATTTACCCAAAAATTCGATGTCGAGATTTCACTGCAAATGTATTTTTTGAGGTCCCCTGAGTCCGAAAAAGGCATTTTTAGCAAAAGGTGCATGTGACTGCGAATCTGTGTGTATCTCCTGGACAGCATAGCTCAGAAAAGAAAAGTGTGTTAATAACCAAACTTGGTATTTATTTATTTTTCGAAAATTTTCTTAAAAATGGCTCCAACGATTTTCATTAAAATCCCGTATATTAAAGATATTTATATCTTGGGATCGAATTCGGACCTTGTTAATAAAAGGCGCGTGGCCTAACCACTCAGGCACGGCAAGGCCTCTGTGTGTGTGTGTCTGTGGGCAGAATAACTCAAAAACGAAAAGACCGTTAAATAACAAACTAGGTCCTTAGCTTTGGTATCTTCCAAGGATGCGACATGATGATTTTCAAGAAAATTCCCCCACTCCTAACTACCCTTTACATGGAACTTTTTCAAAGAAATTGATTTTTTCAAAAATGGCTGTAACGATTTTGATTAAATTTTCGTATATTAAATATACTTACACGACAAATAAAATGCATATCTTGAACTTTCTGGGAATAGCCTCTGTAGACTACTTTATTCTGGATGAATTTTACGAAATTTTGTATAACAGTTAAGCCGTAAGAGATGGACAAAAACATTTCACACAAAAATGTAGGGCACGTTAAAACACACAATTTATGTTATATACATTTTTTTTTTTCGTGGAGTTGATCGTTTTTGAGATATTCGTTGTTTTTAGTTTCAGTTTTGAAAAACTTATATTTTTCTCATACAGGGGTTTGTCAGCTTCAGTCACGTATCAACCAGGTTTTGACTATCACTTTAACCTATGTCACCCTCCGTGGTGTAATCGTTACCTTCATATACTGAAGGTCACTGGTTCAAGCCCGGCGTTGAATGTGGATTTTTTCAGGCATAAAAATCCTTAGCATGGCTTACTTCGGAAGAGAAGTAAGGCCGTTGGTCCCGTGTCGTAGATTTACGGCACGTAAAAGAACCTTAATCCTGATAAAGAGGTCTCTGAGCAAAATTAAGCTGTCTTTCACACCCAGTATAGAATGGGACGCTGAGAACCATTGTACCTAGTTAAAGAGCGTCCATAAATAAAACTCCATTTCCATTTCGAAACATACATTTCCGCTGAAAAGTTGACGTCTAAATTTTGGGTGAAATACAAAACCTTCTCTAGCTGCTATGTACATTGTATTCACATACGTGCTAGAGAAAACATAATAGGGGTTTTGAATTGTGAAAGAATAATTATGAAAATTTGTTGAGTGGTTTTAGGCTGTCCTGCATACACATGTACATGCATTAATACATACATGCATACATACATGCATCCACCCATTCATCTATCCTTACATACATGCATACATACATCCATCCATTCATACACACATACATACACACATATATACATACATACATTTATACATACATATATACATGTATACATACATATATACACACATATATACATACATGCATACATACATATATACATATAAAAAATGGCGTGTTATTTATGGACGCTCTTTAACTGCTTTGGTTCTCAGCGTCCCATTCTATATTGGGCATGAAAGATCACTTAATTTTGCTCAGAGGCCTCTCTATCAGGCTTCAGGTTCTTTTACGTGCCGTAAATCTACGACACGGGACCCACGGCTTTACTTCCCTTCCGAAGGAAGCCATGCTAAGGATTTTTACGCCCGAAAAAATCCATCGTCCTCCGCCGGGTTTGAGCCCGCGACCTTGGGTATATGAAGTCAGCATGGTAACCATTACACCACGGAGAGCGACATATATACATACATATATACATGCATCCATCCATACATACATATATGCATACATATATACATGCATACATACATATAGGTATATACATGCATACATACATATAGGTACATACATACGTACATACGTACATACTTATATTAATATAGATACGTACATACATATATACATATAGGTACATACATGCATACGTACATGCATATATACATATAGGTACATACATACGTACATACGTACATACTTATATTAATATAGATACGTACATACATATATACATATAGGTACATACATGCATACGTACATGCATATATACATATAGGTACATACATATGTACATACGTACATACATACGTACATACGTACATATATACATACATACATATAGGTACATACATATACATATAGGTACATAAATACGTACATACGTACATACATACATACGTACATACACACATACATATAGGTATATATACATACATTCATACACACACGCGCGTGTTTATCTATCTATAAATGCTAGTATACGTTCCACCGATCTATATTAGACAAACATGTTTTCTTTTCAGGATACAGGTCTTAAACAGAGGAATGTCTCCTTCTGGAAGAACAAACAGGTTCTTGACAAGAGGTTTGACGCTCTAAGGACAAGACAGAATGAACCTGACAAATCGATAAGTAGAGACCAAGTCAATAGTCCCCATCCAGCCGCTGTTCTCAAGGGACCATGCACGTCCTCTTTCTTTTAAGGAAACTTTTCGATTGAATTGGGAAATTTGTTTGAGTAGAGTTAGGGATGCTGGGCTGTGATAGAAAAGTTAATACTTTTGGATACTGATGCGACGCCGTCGAGCTATAAATCCAATATAATAAGAAAAGAGTTTTAACAAGTGCGAACTCATGTCACTTTCTCGTCCGCTGACGTGCCAGTGCCTATCAGCAAGCAACAAGTGAAGTGCGCGCCGCGGGTTCCATTGCCATTCTCATGTTGAGATTTGTCGCGGTTTTCCTGTTTATAATAACACGCATTATCGTGTCATGCCCAGATATTAAAGGAAAAAACCCTCATGTTTTCCATTCACATGATTTTCTCTACATCGCTGTAATAAATTATTGTTAAAAAACATATTATTCATCTTCTTTATGGTAATCAAGATAAACATTAGCATAAAGTATCTTAATTACTTACTTCCGTGAAAGCAGAAGGAAAATAAGGGAATACGCTAGACTAAAACGATAGTCAAATCTTTTAAAAGCTGGTTGCCATGTGGATATTTGTTTGTTTGGTACACTTAAACACTAACGTCCGCTTTCACTGCTCTGGCACCGCAGGCGATGACACTGATGATACATGAAGCCCCGGTGGAATGAGATGGTGGGGGAAACCGGAGAAAACCCACCCCTGCGCCGCTTTGTCCACCACAAATCTCACATGCGGTCGCTTGGAATCCAACCCGGGCCGTATAGGTGAGAAGTGCCATGTGAATAAAATCCGCTTCCTTGCAGGGCCAGGAGTTTACAACTAATCGCGTGAGAAAAAGTATAAGTATTTAAAATCTGAAGCAAATAGCAAGGAATATCTCAGAAATTGTCAATTCAACGAAAAAAATATATATTACATAAACTATGTATTTTAACGGGATCTACATTTTTTGTGTATTAAATTTTTGTATATCGCTTACGGTTTACCAGTTACGCAAGATTCAGCCAAATTCATTCAGAATAAAGAGGTATTTAGAGGCTATTCCCAGAAAATTCAAGATATACAATTATTTGCCTACAAATAGCTTTAATATAAGGTATTTTAATCAAAATCGTTCGAGCCATTTTTGAGAAAGTCAAAAATTTTGAAAGTTTTTCCATGTAAAGAGTAATTTGTGGTGGGGGGATTTTTCTTAAAATCTTCGTGTCGCATCCCTGAAATATACTAAACTTAAATACCAAGTGTAGTATTTTACCGGCTTTTCGTTTTTGAGTTATCGTGTTCACAGATACACGAAAGTAGTAATATTAGTCTTATAGGGAATACGGCTTCTGATTGACTTGCTGAGGTCACGTGACCTTTGATGTCACAATATGGCGTCCAAGGCAATTTGCACTTGAGAAAAAAGTAGCAAAACAGGATCTTGAGGAAAATGTAGTAAAACAATCAATTGAGGGAGAAAAATAGTAAAAAAAGCACTTTAGGTGGTCAGCATTCTAGATTGTCTCACGGGTGTCACGTGACTTGTGACGTCATCAATATGGCGTCAAAGGCAATCCATCTTCTACCAAAACTCATCAGTATGATATGTATTTATTTTATATGCTGCTCTCTCTCTCCCTCTCTCTCTCTCTCTCTCTCTCTCTCTCTGATTGGTCCAAAGGGGGCCATCGCCGCACCCTGGACGAAATTTTGGATGTAACCTATGATTTCTCATGGAATAGGTTAAGGATGTATGAGTAGGTAAAATAAAAGAACAAAATAATCTGGTATCAATATTTATTCACCTTTATAGGATACAAGTGTAGAGTTTATTTCGTCACAAATAGCATCGTAGAGATAAAAGGTGAAGCAGTCTCTTTTGGCATTACAAAAGCATTACTGCCTGAAGCGCTCTTAACATAGTATTTTACATCGTTTGTGGCTAACACCAATTTTGCAAGTTGATGTTGCAATATATTAGCAATGGACAATAGAAAATGTATGTCGTCTAGACAAAGTACGACATGTGAGTTTTCACTTTGTATTCTTGCACGACGACCACTGATGCTTCTTAGGCGAAACTGTTCCTCGATGCACCTGCACGACTGGCTTTGACAGCGATGTTCGGCAAGTTTAGGAAGATGATTTAGCAGCGTTGTGAAGTAGTAAGATGAGAGGATCACTCTACCCTGCCTTACTCCACCAATTTCCACGAGCGCCTCGTAACTTCTTCTCTTGTAGAAACCCAAGCTGATATATCTGGAGTAATGCTTGCTGAGGAAGTACGTTGTGCGATGCAGCACGGGCTCCGAAGTCGCAGATGGCGTTTGGCGCAACATCTTGTTTTGCTTACCTCTGGAAGTCATAGCGACGAATCATAATCGCATGTATGGTTACCTCTGCTTTTATATAGCTGAAAGAAATGAAACATCGTGTCGATTAGAGCCATCAGATAAACATCTGGTGTTAAGTTTTTGAAGGTGATGATACTTTAACCAATTAAACATGGCGTCAGCGTGTTTGCAAGCACAGTGGGTGTTGCTGAATTTGTGACAAGGAAATCCACAGCGCATCTGATGATAGAGGTTTTCTGAATTTGGACAATTGAATTCTTTGTTTAGATTAATAAACGTTCTGTCACATAGTGCGGAAAGAACTTCACATTTACTCTCAGCAAAAGCAAAGAGAGAGATATGCCCAGCCACTGCTTCTTCCAGTATAGTTTTTAGCATGTGATAAGGAATGTAGCCATCGCTAAAATGCATTCCAGTTTTATTTTCTTTATTAAAAGCATCCATTTTTTATTCCAAGGGTAGAGGCTTGAAAAACGAAATGTTTGAACTAATCCTTTACCTACGATGTCCAACTCCTTTATGATTAATTCTTTTCCATTTCCTTTAAACGCTGTATAATCCACAAGACCCCCTTCCATCTTGAACAAAGACTGACGAGAATATGTGAATAATATTTACTTTTATACCTAACAGACATCCTTGTCCACCGTTGCATCTTCAGAATGGCAACTCACAGCGGAACATCTCTCTCGCCTGACGGTCTGAATCGGCAGTGCTGAAGAGAGCTAGAAACTCTTTCATGGTGAATCCTCTGGTACATATTTAGAGAGCATAAGGGGCATGCGTATTGGCTGTAGATGTTGGAATAGAGGCTTTGTAGCTGGCGGCTGTTAAAGGTGAAATTAAATAACATAAAGTATTTCAATGGTTTTATAAAAGGGGGCAGGCCGTAGGAATCGAAATACCAGGCAAAAAAATTAGAATTTTGAGTTACACCTATCCAGTGTGAACCAGGTAGGTCATGAGGATCTAAATTAATTATGAATGTAGATGGTGTATTAAATTCTTTAGACAACATGCCTGAAGCAAAAGCGCCTGCAAAATTTGGGATGCCATTCTATCTGTAAGGTGTTCATATTTAATAATCTGTGTGCACCCTTAGATCTTTATCTATCTGAATAGAATTTTCGTACTCGCAATACATGAGACACGTGATGGCTTGTTTTAATTTCTGTTTAAATCTGAACTCCATTCTTATATTTCCATTATTTAATAGAGAAGCCTGACCTGAAACACCAAAGCGTTAAATCGTAAAGCATTATAAAATAACCCGTTACATACATGTCGTGTGTGATTTGGATTCCACTGTTGTTGTGATGAATACCAGAGCCAGAAAAGTGTGTTTGGTAAGCCATTGTTGTGCCCTTTTCATGGGAAGAGTCAATAAAAAGAGCCTCTGCTGGAATTTGTCGTCCGTTAACATATATTGCAAGGTATGCCAAACCAAAATGCATACAATTGAAAGGATTGGTGGTATGAGCTCCCGAAAAGTTTGTATTGTTACGCATACCTATGAGTATTCTTTTTGGTAGAGGTCCTAGCATAGCGTTATCCACAGAAATTGTACTTTGTCCTGCTGCGAAAGTGAAGTGTCTGAGATCGACTCCTGTTATATCGTATCTTGCATTTACATTTTCTAAAGCGTTCATATGAGACATCAAGAGATTAGGAGCTGTTTTACTTTTTTCACGTAAAGAATGGCAATTAGAAATTGAAATCTTGCGTGTACATATGCGCTTTCACTCATCATATAGAATGAGTCTTTCGCTTTAGTTAATTTGATTTGAAGAGTGAGTCCCGGTAGTAGTAAAGTGGGTACATTGAAAATATCTCCATGTAATCTAACGAACATGATTACTTCTTTAGACGTATTGCTTTGCCTCTATCCCCGGCTTCCAAAGTTCTGTTTTTCGAAACATCGTCTCCCGAGAGACCATGGAGAGCCGTGTCTATGTACCAAAAAGCATTAGTAAGATGACTGTTTGCTGCATCTTGACCGTATGCTAATAGGGTTTCTAAATAACTTCGATAGTGATAAAGGTCCTCGGAAGGAGTGACGGATGTTCTGTTTATGGAAACACTCAGTTGACTGAACAAGGAGTGCAATAAATTGTTAACACCTGTCGTTTTATCTGTTGATGCTAAGTTTGAACCATCTGATTTCACAAATTTTCCTTTCACCGTCAAATAAACATTTAAATCTACGTAATATTCCTGATCTCCAGGAATAACAAATTTCAATATACTTTGATCTAAACATTTAAATCTACGTAATATTCCTGATCTCCAGGAATAACAAGTTTCAATATACTTTGATCTACTGGGGCAATGGTTCTGATTAGTGTAGTAACATTTCCTAATACTGCCGATTGAATTGTTTTTTTTTTTTTTTAGCAAAGATGTCAAATTCGGATTTTGTACAGGCGATCATGGTGTTATCTCTCAATCATCCTGAGTACATGTGCTGGTAACAACGCGGCTCAGGAGGTATTTAACCGAAAACGCCTCTAGCTTTTTTTAATTTTAGAAGTTCTTTTTGAAGCTGATCTCTTTCTCTTGCCCTTTCCTTGCTGCAACTTACCCGCCAATTGTTTTGTGCCATCTGTGACTCGTCTTGCCACGATATCTTTGACTTTGGTACCTCCCTGTTTTGCAGCAATATCGTTCACGATATTTGCATCCGTGGTGAGTGCTTCCCTGCCCAACGATTTTGCACCGGATAGGAGGATGGGTTTAACAATTCTGAACAGACTTCCCAAAAAGTTACCTAAAGTCCTACCTTGTTGAACGAATGGACGGTGGTCCGTCGAAATCACCCAGGCGCCGTCCATTCTGACTTACATAGTATACTGTAAGTGGTTTCATTGCCAAATGCAAGTTTTTTTTTTTAAATTTAGGATTCCAATTTATAATAAGACCCGCGCAAAATGGGTGAAAATATATTAACTCTGAGCCTTCTATTGTATATTGAGTACTTAATATGCCTCATTAGATTCTTTTATGACACAGCTTTTATTTCCCTTCGAAAGGAAGCCATGCTAAGTTTTTTACACCCTTTATTGCCGTCTCAGTTTTTTTGTAGTGTTTTACTGCTCTGGCACCGCAGGTGATGACACTAATCATACATGAAGATGAAGCCCCGGTTGAGTGAGATGGTGGGGGAAACCGGAGAACCCGGAGAAAACCCGCCCCTACGCCGCCACAAATCTCACATGCGGTCACTTGGGATCGCACCCGGGCCGTCTAGGTGAGAGGCGAATGGTCTGACCACTTGGCCACGGCGCGGCCGTCGTCTCGGGTTTGGAGCACAGACTAGGATGTTACTCCTAGACCGCGGAGGACAACGAAAACTGGTTGGGATTACATATTGAATTCCCAACGATTTTCGTTTACCCGTTGCGTTATTCCTAGCGCCTGTGACTTGGCACAGCGAACAGTATTAAAATTATGCCACCGGCAAGAAGGAGCAGTGACCAGAAATTCAATGTTCACATTGCAACCCAGGCTTTCGATATTCCAAACGGAATAATCATCACTGTCGCTGGGTTGCAACATTCTTACAAGTTTATATCCTTTGACAAATAATATTCATGGGAGAATTCTGAAGGTGTTTGGCTCATAGTCTATATAGCCCGAACACCTTGGAATTCCATGGAAGTTATTTGTCAACCTTTACCGGACCACAGGAAGAAGAAATACAAGAGTAGAGCCCTTGCTTGTTCTCTTCATTTTCTTCCTCTTCCTTTTCTTCCTCTTCCTTTTATTCTTCTTCTTTCTCGTAGTTCGTTTCCGGAGAGAAGACGAGCCTCTTTTTGACCTTAGAGATGCGGGGCGAAACCACTATATATTTAGCGTTTAGTGATACGTTTCTACTATATCTACCTTGATGAAATAGGCACTTAAATGTCTGTGGTGACTGCCCTTTGTAAACAAGACACACACCTCTTTCGAATAAATAGAGTTTAACAAATCGTCAAGTATTATCAGTTTAGGATTTCTTTTTTGATTTCCAAATTGGGGAACACCAACGTGAAATGTGGCATTATTTAAATTAGGCACAGCGGATTATTCACTATAACACCACAATATTTCTTTAAATTTGCTGACAGTGCTTCAGATTTTTAATTAAATTTACGCAAAATACAGTTCTGCCAGACCCTGAGCTGCCGCTAATAATTATAGTGAAGGGATGATGAAATTTAATTACTGGAAGCTTTACATCTAAACATCATGGGTGGTGGCCTGTGAATGTGTGTTCTACCATTATTTCAATGATCGGTGCATCTTAGAAATCTAATCAATTTGAGCAATTGTGGTAAGTTTTTCCACACTTTATATCTATGGGAGGATAACTGTCTAACACTTGGGAGACAAAAAGTGAGGCAGCTCTTGATTCGTCAGAACGCGACGCTCTCTATGATTTTCGAGATATTTTGACACTATTTTCCACGCTTCAGGTCCTATACCTAGCGCAGATTCGTCCTAGCCACAACTATTTATACTCACCCATAACTGAAGGGCAAGGAGTCGTATGAACCCTCCAATCGACGTCTCTTGTGAAATTATATGCTATATGTTTTATTTTCTGGTTCGGAGACAATATACATGTCATTTGATCTTTTACGTTTTATTTTATTTTCCATTCTAACTACGATGTTTTGTTCTTCATTTTCATCGAAATTTAAATTGTTATAGAATAAAAATTAACCAGCTGTAAAGAGGCATAATTGTTGTTCCTCTGATTTTGCAAACACTTTTGAAATCTCTATTCAGCAAACAAATATTGTACGCCTAATTTTTTGGCCCTCCAGATACGAAGTCTGAAATGTAAGATCCTGACCCGTAGTCAGCGAGCTCATCCGGCATATCCCCCAAGTTATCACCACATTCGATTGGGCAGTGCTCTCCTTCCCTTACCACGAAAATTATAGAATCTGTATCTGAGTACAAAATATCCCTATTCAGTGCCTCCAAATATGTATATAGCTTGAGTCTTGCACCTGCAATGACATAGGCGCCTAATACTTCATTAGTATGTGTCAAAAAAGGGGATTCGACGTCTTTTTCGTACTTCCACGATAGCCACACCACTCGCAAACATCAAAATTTACACCTCGATTCCGGGCATGCACAGAAATTGGAATAATTCTCGAGGTTCCTTAATCATTTTTGTACGCGATCCACTGCTCTGTTCTGTAAGTTTCCCCCGGAAGGAATTAAGTCATAATTTTGCTAACGATCTTGCACCAGGATTTTTTCTAATGACCGTTTTATCTAAAAGAATTCCTTCACTCTGAAAAAAATTGCGAACGCATTTTCCTTTATCCTCTCCACCCTTAACCCAAGAAAGATATCCGCTTGCCTCTGCCTTTAATTTAAAAAAAAGAACTATTAATATATTTTACAAATAATTACCCCTTATATTCATTTTTGTCATACTGTTCCATTTTATATTCGTAAAACTCAACAATTTCTCTCACTTCATAATCCATTTCGACAGCTTTTCGTACCTCGTCCACTATCCAAGTACCAGTTAGCTTTCATTGTAATAACATTCACCACCATTTTTTTGCTCCGCACAGGTGAATAAAGAGCGAATATTAACTTTTGACAACATCTAAAAGGTAGGATAGGATGATAAAGGCTCCTACTTTTTGCCAAAATTCTACATTTTATCACACCTTTTTTAAGCACTTCTGAAATATTAGAACAACCTTAACTAACATAAACCACAGGATGACCTACGGGAAATTTGAAATATTTGTATATATATGGATATAAAGACATCACATGTAATATCTAATGCGTGAATTTGCATTTTTTCCTAATACGTTTTAATTGCTTCCGTCCTACCTCCATAGAGTGGATCTCTAAGAATAGGGGAGCATTTTTCACAAGGTCTTTTTTAAAGCTGGATGCTGTTTTAAAATTTCCTCAAATTGACTTTCCCACACATGAATCACGTAGCCTGCTGCTACAATTTTATCTAAGCGGCTCATCATATACTCGTATCTATCTGCAAGAGTTTCTGCTTGGTGTCTACGACAGGAATATCTCTATTATCTTGGCATTCGTGATGACAGCTTAAAAACTCAAATACCTCTCTCGTTTCTTCGCAAAAGCCATCAACTTTCAGATATGGAAATTCAGGAAGTCTTACTTCCTTGCCGTTAAACGCGTGATTCATGCGGATGTTCTTTTTAATTTCTTCATATCTAAGCACATTAAACCTTTCATATTTTGTTTATCGCCCTTCCTATAACCTCCGCAAGGAATAAGCCCTATAGCTTTTGGTTGTAAATATGTTTTTTCTAGTTGCACGCTGAAGCTATTGTAATAGATTCCTGAAACACACCAATTTTTCCAACCTGTAAGAATGCATTTCTAAATATAGAACACGCCTCTCACAGCACTGCCACATCTTCCAAACAATATGTTTCAAGTTGTTTTCTGAAACCGAATATTCCATCTTTCACTGTCTCGTACCATCCAAAAAATTCCGCCTGCGGTGCCATTAGTAGTTAAAGCGGGCGTTAAACACTACCAAAAAAAATCCAAAAAATTCTTTGCGCTCATCCAGCATTAATTGATCAACGCCATAATAGTGAGGTTCTGGATAGCTGCCCACATAGTTCATGTTTGCAGGAGTGTTAAGAAAATGAGGAGCGTGACGTTTTGTTTCGCCCTGTATTCCAAAAGCCTTCGGCAAAATTCTCAATTTCATTTGTAAGAAATTCAAGCTATCCACAAATGCTAAATGTTCCACTTTCATGCACATTATTTTAGCTCCATTCATCACCAAACCTGGTAATCAACCCTGTTTTACAGAATAATCTAATATAAACATAAGATTATAGGCTCTGTCATTATGCGCAACAACAAACATTCTCTCACAAAATGCTCTATCTCTCAGCAGATATACCATAAAGTTGTCAAAGCAGCCACTACTGCAAAATGAATGCCTCCGTGTTCCACACTGATACACCCGTCGCTCAGGGGTTTTTTTCACAAATAAAACAATATTGTTCCAAACAGAGTAGGTTGGGAACGTGGAAGTACGTATTGTCTCCTATTCGTGTGCTCTGGTTACACTCTATGTCATATAATACGTATGAAACCTTTGTAGAAGATGGTACGTCTGCTCTAAGCGTTGGCATGTAGCACAAGTGGCCTGGCATCTCATTGCTTTTACAATTTTTACAACATGACATGAAACACACATGATTAGGATTTAACTGCTTACTGCAAATTGAACAGTTTCTCTTACATTCACATATAGTTGTATTACCAAATCTGTTCTGTACAGGAGTATTTAGACAAGTGGGACTTCTAAAATATCTTTGACATGTGTTGTAAAATATATAATTTTCTTTAAAAATACAAGTTAGAACTGAAAGCACCCTTTGCACTTATGCATTTTTACTCCTTTGTAAGACATTCCTTTATTGCACCCTTCACATATATAACCTTTAGCCATGGCGCCTGTAAGACTCAGAATCCCGCTAAAATGTTTTTCCTGAGCATCATACAGAAGACTCAAATGCTTTCGCGAATTTGAATAACCATTATAGATTATATTTTCACAATATAATCTTTCATAAACTATAATTCTATATTCTGAAAGATAGTGTTGAAACTTTTGCAATTCTGTAACATCTCCTCCATTAGTAAGATCAACATTTGCACCCTTAGAAGTTTATTTACCTTGGAATGGAATAACCAACCTCTTCTATAACTATCATAATCAGGATATTTTGTTTAAATGTGCAATAGCAATCACAAGGGCGTGAACTAAACAATTTGTCTTGGATTTAACTTTTACTGTGCTTCTTTTTAAACGAGCCAATAAGGATAAAGATAAACGTTTTTCTTTCTACTTAGTCCTAACGGCATATCAGTATGATCTACTTTTACAGATAAGGTATCTGTGGCGTAAAATTGGCGTCAGATTGGCACACGTTTTCTATCACAGCATTTAATACATCCAAAGATACGTGAACTCTTCTGCGAAAACTAAGTCCTATTGGTTTATCTTGTAAATTGACAGTTAGTTATGGTTAAACCTACCATATCATTTGGTTTCACACCTTGTAATACCATATCCAATAGTTGCTGCATGGCATTTCTAAAATACAAAATAGGACTTTCATTTTCTGGAGCTGAGTTAATTTGAATATCATAATGTCTGCCAGAGCTCTGAATCGTGGAAATTGTCTTTCCATCGTGTTTAGGATGTTAATATGATCCATGCTGAAAAAAATAATATCTTATAAACTTAAGGTTACCTCTCAACATAAAATGTATTACTTGATAAGTAAAAAACATTCTCACTGTTTTACTAAAACCGATGGTTTGAGCGTAGTTTTGTGAACAAAGAAATGATTTGTCAGTTTCTGTTACCATTGCTGACTGTGGTTAACCTCATACATTTTATCGGTTTATATATCTTGCTGGACGTTTGCTAGAAAGTGATTTTAAGGTAACATTCGTGTATATAAAGAGGGTCTGCTACGTTCAGCTGCACAAACCTCCAACAAGGCACCGTACAACATATTTCGTCTCCACAAATCAGCAGCAACGCAAGCGAATAATTTATAATTTATTCCTTTTTAACTTCTCATAAAAGAAAGACATAAACTATTATTCATTCTTCTTTGCAGATGGTTTTCTTACGAGATTCAAACAGTTTCAAAATACTAAAACACTACAACTCAAAGATTTAGATTTTCATGCTTCCTATAATGTGGTAGGCGCACCAAGAGTCGACACGCAGTATGGACCGTCGATGTGTATTAAGCTCCAAAAAAGTAGTGATGACGATCTTGTAGAAATATTTTTACCGTGAAAATACACGGATGCGTTTAAAGAAACGGACATTAAAGACATTAATAATGGAAAACGTTCTTCAAAGTTTATTTTTTAATGCTTTAATTCAAAAAATGGATATATTGTATCATTTGAAAAAATGAAATGTCTAGAGCCTAAAAAAGACTAAATTAATTCTCTAGTTTATTTATAGGCGATTATTCCATATCATTTAACAAAAATGTTAACACATATAATATGAATAAGTCTTTTCATCATTAAGCTTCAAATGAGATATGACAATGGAATATAAGTGTTTATTCCAAAGAGAAAAACAGTTATTTTATAAGATTTAATGAAAATTACTTATGTTGTATTATTTGAAAAAATGTAATTATATTTAATATAATGTTTTTTTCTTAAATTATCAATGTAAGGATCTAGCAATGCCTATTTTGTAGACATTAGTCAGTTTGTATCTTATACAATTAATAAAAAGCTGTTTAGAAATGCATATAGCCTGTTTTTATTCATTGATTTTTATTACCTATCCATTTAAAAAAGAAAAAAATCTTCCCATTCAAAATTTCGTCCGGGGTGCGGCCATAGCCCATCTCGGACTAATCAGAGAGGGGGCAGCATATAAAATGAATAAATATCATAGGGTGAGTTTTGGTAGAAGACGGATTGTCTTGGACGTCATATTGATGACGTCACAAGTCACGTGACACCCTTGAGACAATCTAGAGTGCTGACTACCTATAGTGATTTATTACTTTTTTCTCCCTCGAGTAATTGTTTTACTACTTTTTTTTCTCTCTCTCAAGTAATTGTTTTATTACTTTTTTCTCAAGAGCCTGTTTTGCTACTTTTTTCTCAAGTGCGAATTGCCTTGGACGCCATATTGTGATGTCTCAGGTCACGTGACCTCAGCCAGCCAATCAGAAGCCGTATTACCTATAAGACTGCTATTATTACTCACGAACATACAGACACAGATACGGAGCTTTTTCTGAAAATATTTTTTTGATACAGGGGGTTTTAAAACGCCTATTGCCGGTGAAATCTTGGTATCGAAATTTTCGCTGGAATGCAAACTCTCCTCTATACACTATGTATATAGTACGTGTAGAGAAAGTAAAAATCTGATGTGTTGCATTCACATGACTTTCTCTAACTGTTCTATGTATAGAATATTCTTATAGAACATTATTCTTTTATCTGCATCATGCTAATCGATATAAACATTAATACAAATTGTCTTAATTACTTGATTCCTTTAAAGTAGCAGAGAAATAAGGGAATACATTAGGAATAGTCAAATATTTTAAAATCTGGTAGCTATGTGAAACCATAGATCAGTTCGATTTGCATGGTCCCGTTTGAAAAAATCTGATGTGTACCATACACATGACTTTCTATATATCCCTGCAACAAATTATTCTTAAAAAGCTTATACTTCTGTTTACTTTATGCTAATCAGAAAAAATTAGCAGAAATAGTCTTATTACTTGCTTCCTTGTAAGTAGAAGCGAAATAAGGGAGTAGCATAGGTTAAAATGATAGTCAAAAGCTGGTTGCTATGTCAATGAAGTTCCTTTGTTTATATGGATAGGAGTTGACAAGTTCCTGTCTGAGAAAAGTATATTTTTTTCATAGCAGAAACCAAAAATAAGGAATGTCTCAAAAATGACGAACTCACGAAAAAAACATATAACATTTAACGTGCTCTACATTTTTTGTGTAGTAAGTTTTTGTCCATCGGTTTAATAGTTATTCAAAGTTCAGTAAAATTCATCTAGAATAAACTACTCTTCAGAGGCTATTCCCAGAAAATTCAAGATACACATTTTATTTGTCAGGTAAATATCTTTAATATACGAAATTTTAATCAAAATCGTTACAGCAATTTTTGAGAAAATCAAAATTTTCGAAACAAGTTCCATGTAAAGGATAGTTGGGGATGGGGGGATTTTTCTCAAAATCTTCGTGTCGCATCCCTGAAGATACTAAACTTAAATACCAAGTTTGGTATTTTACCGACTTTTCGTTTTTGAGTTACCGTGTTCACAGACAGAGGGACACACACACACACACACACACACACACACGCACACACATACACATACACACACACACGGACCTTTTTGTGAAAATGCTTTTTTTGTATATTGGGGACCCTAAAACATATATTTCCGGTGAAATCTCGGTATCGAATTTTTGGGGGAGTGCAATACCTTCTCTATACACTATGTATATAGTGCGTATAGAGAAAGTAAAAAGTTAGGTAGTTCAAAATTGAAACCAATAATAACAAGGAATATCTCGACAACGGTCAACTATACAACAAAAACGTATATGATGTAAATTATGTGTTTTATCGAGATCTATATTTTTTGTTTAATAGGCTTTTGACTATCTCTTACGGTTTAACCGTTATACTAAATTATGCAAAACTCATTCAGAATAGAGGTCTTCAGAGGCAATTCCCAGAAAATTCAAAATATGCATTTTATTTGTGATGTAGATATCTTTAATATATGATATTCTAATCAAAATCGTTAGTGGGATTTTAGAGGAAGTCAACATTTTCCATGTACAGAGTAATTTGTCGAGGGAGGACTTGGCATCCTTGAGAGATAGTTTGGTATTTAACGGTATTTTCGTTGTTCAGCTATGTTGTCCACAGACACACACACCTTTTTCTAATTTCTCTATACCTCAGTAAAAATATTGTCAAATGGAGATAAACATTAGTAGAATTTGTGTTACGAAAGGCGTTCAATAAGCCCTTAGAAAAAGCTATAAAAACAAATTGAGGACCGTTTTAACAAAACTCAGCAAACGCCATGCAGGTTTTGACGGATTCTGGTCAATTATAATCAGAGGAAAAGAATGCACTTTTCATAGCATCACAAAACTCAATATTTCCCATTGAAAAGAGTGCCTCAATAGAGCGTTTTTACGAAACTCAACATCTCCATTTCTTACATTTTCATAAAATTGGACACATCCTTCAATAAATCAACATCTAACATCTTTTTTTTTTTTTTTTTTTTTTTTTTTTTTTTTTTTTTGTAGTTTAACGTCCTTTAACCTGGTTGGTCATATCGGACGATGAATGAAATTGGTGAAATGATGCTCAAATGATCTCGGGGTCCACGGAGTTTAAAGTTACTCGACATTCGTCTTCTCAGGATAAGGGAAAACCCCGAAAAAAACCTTATCCGGGTAACTCACCTAAGTGAGATTCGAACTCACGACCTTTTGAATGTGAGGCAGACACGCTATCACCACACTATCCCATTATCATCAAACACATTGTTACAACAATGCCATGCGTTTGTTTTTCGACAACAATGGCACAGCTGTTGGAAGCTAAATCAATATACATTTTATTTTCCGTGCTAATTCAGTTCAGTGTATTTTGGGTGATATAGTGAGCGAATGTGTACTGTAAGTAGTGGCGAAAATGAATAGCAATCCTGAATATTTAGATGATGTTCAAATGACTGAACAGGACAGGAGGAGAGCACGTCAATCTAAAAGTGGAAGATATACAGTTGTCCCTAGATCTGACGACGTTAAACCCAACTGTAAGCATTTAGAACAGGGAAAAGGAAGTAAATGCACTGCTTAAATGATCTATTTCATTTTCGAGATAATTTATATAGAAACAGTACAGAAGTGGAACAGGATAACTTTTTGCTAAGAAATATGAAAATTGATCTATCTAAACGGCGTAGAGTAAAGGAGGACTTCAAAAAGCTAGAGAAGTCTGTGTCTGTTTCATATTTCATAAGAGGTGAGAATGGACAGAAAAGTGACAGATACGTTATTATGACTAATGCTTGTAATCACAAATATTAATTGAATATCTGCATTATTAGTAACCAACAATGTATAGAGATGTGAGATAGATTATAAAAGATACAAACTGGAAGGTCTTGCACCTCAGGAACACCGAGGAGGGCGAGTTCGGAAACTTTGCGAGAGGGATGAAGAGCAGACTGAGTTTATTAAAAGAGATATACTGAAAAATAATAGTCGTGCGGCACATTATTCAAGAAATAAAATAGTGCGTTCTTATCTTCCACTAGAACTGAACTTGAAAAAACAACGCATGACAGGCATTGTGCCTCTAGAATGAGGGAAGGTCATATTTTAGCATGTTATATTTCTAAGTACAAATCAGGGTTTTACAAACATTTCAATTTAGGCTTTGGGAATCCCCATGCTGACACATGTTCATCGTGTGCAAAACTTCTACTAGAAATAAAATCTCCCGTAGTAGGTCTCGAGCAAAAAAATAAAGCATGATCTTATTACAGGATGCATAAATTAAGGGCAAAGAAGTTTTTCATTATTTTAAACCATGATAAAGATAATGTATCTGTTTGCTTTGATTACCAGCAAAACCAGCCACTGCCCAAACTTTCAATAGGGGAAATCTTCTATTCTCGCTAAGTATGGCTATATAATTGTACATCTTACAGCATTCACAATATATATTGTGAATTATACCTGGCTTGAAACAGATGCTGGGCGCGGTGCACACGAAATAGCCTCAGCATTGAGGGACTACAAGGGTAATTTAGAAAAAAGTTTAATCACAGAACAATCCAGAAATTAAACCTTTAGATTGTTTTCAGATTCTTGTGGTGCTCAAAATAAGAATTGCATAATTTTGGCTATGCTTGTTGGTTATCTGGAGAGATGTTTAAAGAAACTAAACATTTATTTCCGAGGGCATAGCTACATGCCTTCGGATCGTGTGTTCGGTTTGATGGGGAAAAAACACGAATCGATCTCATTGCCATCTGAGTATTATGAAATTATGGGGAAGTTTTGGGAATTTTTTGAATTTCAATTAGCTTTCCAAGAAATTACCCTCACCCCCAACTATCCTTTATATGGAAAAACGTTCGAAATTTTAATTTTTCAAAATTGGCTCTAACGATTTTGATTAAAATAATTAAATCTTATATTTAAGATATTTACATGAAAAATAAATTTTATATCTTGAATTTTCTGGGCCCCAGCGCCGTTTTGTCCACCACAAATCTCACATGCGGTTGCTTGGGATCGAGCCCCGGCCGTCTAGGTGAGAGTCAAGTGGTCTAACCACTCGGCCACGGCGCGGCCCGGAATAGTCTTTGAAGACATCTTTAATCTGGATACCTTTTTCTGAATTTTGAATAACTGGTAAATCGTAAGCAATAGACAAAAACGTATGACAAGGAAAATGTAGGTCTTTTTAAAACGCACAATTTATGTCACATACTTTTTTTTCGTGGAGGTGACCGTTTTGGGGATATTCCTTATTATGGGTTTCAGTTTTAAAATACTTTTTCTCATACAGGAACTTGTCAACTCCTGGCCACACAAACAAACGGAGTTCAATCCCATAGCAACCACATTTTAAAACATTTGACTGTCGTTTTAACGTAGTGTATTCCTTTATTTCCCTTCTACTTATAAGGAACTAAGTAGTAAAACCGTTTCTGCTATTGTTTACCTGGATTGGCAAGTAGAAGACAGAAGAATAAGCTTATTGACAATGTGTTAAACAGCTGTAGGGAAAGTCATGTGAATGGAACACGTCAGGTATTTTTGTTTTGTTTTTTTAAATCTTCGTGTTGCATCCTTCGAACATAGTGTTTTATGGACTCGGGGACCTCAAATGGAATATTTCCGATGAAATGTCGACATCAAAGTTTTGGGTGGAATACAATACATTATGTAAATAGTAAGTGTAGAGAAAGTGACAAACTTCCGTAAGAGTGGTTTGTATAGCCACTAATAAACGATAACGGGTAGAGAAAGTGATATGAATGTAACATGAGATTTATTGAGTGACACGAGAACTTTCACTATGAGTTACTGGGTGCCGGAAACAAAAGAGACGGGAAAAGCGGTTGTTTCTAGGAATAATCTTGGTGCGGTGTGCCAGCGCAATCTAGCTTAGTGCATCCAATCAGACTGAGTGAGGCGGTCCATCATGCAGCAGGTGTCTATATGCTGCGCACAATCAACGTAATGGTCCCGAGACACGACGCTCAGGTGTCATCTGCTGTCATCTCTTTCCTTTCATCATGGCTATAGCCTACAACAACTTCTGCAATCTATGAAAAAGCCAATGCATTCCTAACATCTATCTTAACAATATTTGATACACAGAGCACAGGAATCTCATGTGTTCCATTCACACCCCTACTGTTCAGCAAACAAATAGTTCTTACAAAAGCTTATTCTTCTATTTACTTCATGCTAATCGAGAAAAAGTTAGCAGAAATAGCCTTATTACTTGCTTCCTTGTAAGTAGAAGGAAAATAAGGGAATACACCAGGCTAAAGTGATAGTCAAATCTTTAAAAACTGGTTGCTATGTAATGGAAATTCCTTTTTACTTTCTCTACACTTACTATGCACATAGTGTATACAGAAGGTATTGCACTCCACCCAAAAATTCGATACCAAGATTTTCACCGGAAATATATGTTTTAGGGTCCCCTGTATCCAAAAAAACAACACATTTTCATAAAAAGGTCCATGTGTGTGTCAGTGGGTCAGTGTTCCCGTGTGTCCATGAATCTGTGAACACGATAACTCAAAAACAAAAAGTCGGTAAAATACCAAACTTAGTATTTAAGTTTAGTATCTTACAGGGATGCGACACAAAGATTTTGAGAAAATCCCCCCACCCCACACTACCCTTTACATGAAATTTTTTTCGAAAATTTTGATTTCTCAAAAATGGCCTTAACGACTTTGATTAAAATATCGAATATTAAAGATATTTACCTGACAAATAAAATGCATATCTTCAATTTTCTGGGAATAGCCTCTGAAGACTACTTTATTCTGGATGACTTTTACGGAATTTTGCATAACTGCTAAAGCGTAAAGGATGGACAAAAACTTATCACACAAAAAATGTAGAGAACGTTATAACACACAATTTATGTTATATACTTTTTTTTCGTGGAGTTGAACGTGTTTAAGATATTCCTTGTCTTTGGTTTTAGCTTTAAAAATCTGATGTGTTCCATTCACATGACTTTCTCTATATCTCTGTAACAAATTGTTGTTAATAAGCTTATCTTTTATTTATTTCATGCTAATCGAGAAAAATTAGCAGAAATATCCTTATTTCTTGCTTTATTGTAAGTAGAAGCGAAATAAGGGAGTACCATAGGTTAAAGTGAAAGCCAAAAGCTGGTTGCTATGTGACTGATGTTCCTTTGTTTGTATTAACAGGAGTTGACAAATTCCTGTATGAGAATAGTATAAGTTTTTCAAAGCTGAAACCAAGAAAAAGGAATATCTCAAAAACGATCAACT
This sequence comes from Hymenopus coronatus, assembly GCA_030762935.1. Taxonomy (NCBI): domain Eukaryota; kingdom Metazoa; phylum Arthropoda; class Insecta; order Mantodea; family Hymenopodidae; genus Hymenopus; species Hymenopus coronatus. The sequence continues at coordinate 167,423,013 of CM060897.1, forward strand.
CCACGAAAAAAATGTATATAACATAAATTGTGTGTTTTAACGTGCTCTATATTTTTTGTGGGTTAAGTTTTTGTCCATCTCTTACGGTTTAGTAGTTATGAAAAGTTCATTCAGAATAAAGTAGTCTTCAGAGGCTATTCCCAGAAAATTCAAAATATACATTTTATTTGTCAGGTAAATAACTTTAATATAGGATATTTTAATCAAAATCGTTAGAGCCATTTTTAGAAAATCAAAATTTTCGAAAAAGGTTTCATGTAAAGGGTAGTTTGGCATGGGGGGATTTTTCTCAAAATCTTCGTGTCGGATCCCTGGAAGATACTAAACTTAAATACCAAGTTTGGTATTTTATCGACTTTTCGTTTTTGAGTTATCGTGTTCACAGACACATGGACACACGGACACACTGACACGCGGACACACGGACACACACACACACACACACACACACACACACACGGACCTTTTTTTTTAAAATACTTTTTTTTGGATATAGGGGACCCTAAAACATATATTTCCGGTGAAATACCTTCTCTATACACTATGTACATAGAACGTATAGAGAAAGTAAAAACTTATACTTTTCTCATATAGGAATTTGTCAACTCCTGTCCATACAAACAAAGGAACTTCAGTCACCTAGCAACCAACTTTTGACTATCACTTTAACTTATGATACTCCCTTATTTCACTTCTACTCACAAGGAAGCAAGTAATAAGACTATTTCTGCTAATGTTTGCTCGATTAACACGAAGTAAATAGAAGCATAAGCTTTTTAAGAATAATTTGTTGCAGAGATGTAGAGAAAGTCTTCTGAATATAACTTATCAGATTTTACTTTCTCTATACGTACTATGTACATAATGTATTGAGAGGGCATTGTGTTGCACCCAAAAATTCGATACCGAGATTTCACCGGAAATATATGTTATGAGACCCCTTGAACCAAAAAAAAAGCATTTTTAGAAAAATGTCCGTCTGTGTGTCTGTGTCTGTGTGTGTGTGTGTCTATGGGCAGCATAATTCAAAAACGAAAAGACCGTTAAAAACCAAACTTGGTATTTAAGTTTGGTATCTTCCAAGGATGCGCACGAAGATTTTCAAGAAAATGCGCCCACCCCAAACCACCCTTTACATGGAAAAATTTCGAAAATTTCGATTTTCTAAAAAATGGCTCTAACGATTTTGATTAAAATATCTTATATTTAAGATATTTACATGCCAAATAAAATGTATATATTGAATTTTCTGGAAACAGCCTCAAAAGACCTCTTTAATTTGGATGATTTCTATTGAATTTTGCATAACTGATAAACCGTAAGAGATAGGCAAAAACTTACTGCACAAAAAATGTAGATCATGTTAAAACACACAATTTATGTCAAATACATTTTTTCATGGAGTTGATCTTTTTAAGATATTCCTTGTTATTGGTTTCAGCTTTGAAAAACGTATACTTTTCTCATACGGGAATTTGTCAACTCCTGTCCATACAAACAAAGGAACTTCAGTCACATAGCAACCAGCTTTTGACTATCATTTTAACCTATGGTACACCCTTATTCCGCTTCTACTTACAAGGAAGCAAGTAATCAGACTATCTCTGCTAATTTTGTCTTGATTAGCATGAAGTAAATAGAAGCATAAGTTTTGTAACAATAATTTGTTGCAGAGATGTAGAGAAAATCATGTGAATGGAACACATCAGAATTTTTTGTATGGCCTATATGAGAAAAGTGTATTTAAAAACTGAAATCAATAACAAGGAATATCTCGAAAATAATGTATATGACATGAACCGTGTGTTTTAATGAGATCTACAATTTTTGTGTAGTAAGTTTTCTCTAACACTTACGGTTTAACCGTCATGCAAAATTATACAAAACCCATCAAGAATAAAGAGATTTTCAGAGGCCAGAAAATTGAAAATATACATTTTATTTTGTCATGTGAATATCTTTAATATACGGTTTTTTAATTAAAATTGTTTGAGCTGTTTTTGAGCAAATCAAAATTTCCGAAAATTTTCATGCAAAGGGTAGTTGGATGTAGGGCATTTTCTTGATAATTTTCGTGTGGCATCCTTTAAGATACGGTATTTAACGGTATTTTCGTTTTTTAACTATGCTGTCCATAGGCACACACGCACTATTTTCTAAAATGCTTTTTCTGGATTCAGGGGTCTCAAAACTTGTATTTCCGGTGAAATTTCAATATCGAATTTTTGAGTGGAATAAAATACCTCTTCTACCCACCATGTACATTATACATGTGGGCTAGAGAAAGTAAAAAACGCTAAGTAAACGCTGAAACCAATAACCAGGAATATCTCGGAAATTGTAACTCCACAAAAAAGTGTAAATGATATAAATTATGTATGTTTGTGTATCTCTTACTCGTTACCAGCTATACAAAAGTCACCCAGAATGAACAGGTCTTCAGAAGCTATTCTTAGAAAATTCAAGCTATACATTTTTAGATGTTAAGTGAGTATTTAAATCAAAATATTTGTGAGAAAATAACATTTTCAAGGCTTGTTCCATGTAAAGGATGATTTGAGTACAAAAGAGTTTCCTGAAAATGTTCGTGTCGCGTCCCTGGAAATTGCTGAACTTAAACATCAAGTTTGGTGTTTAACAGACTTTTCATTTTTGAGGTATCGTGTTCAAACACATGCAGACATACACACACGGACATTTTTCTAAAACTGCTTTTTATGGATACAGGAGAATCTAAACTGCATTTCTAGTAAAATATCGATATTGAATACTCAGTAGAATGCAAAATCTTCTCTGCCTACGCAAATGTACGAAGTAGAGAAAATAAAATAAAATAATAATAATATAAAACAAAACAATTTTGAGTCTTTATATAGGGTAAAATCACTCCACATTCTTCTTCTAGTTATTTATTGATGCCCTGAGATTCTAGCTATTTTTGACGTTTTAGTGCCCATTATTTATAATTGTTCAATTAATTCTACAATTTGTTGAAGTGTTGGACGATTTTAACATATTTTGTTCTTAGTTTAACCATATATTACACTTTAATAATTCTTCATTCAGTTCAAACACAATTTCCGCTTTACTTTCTCTAGCATTTATGTACAAAAGTTATAGTAGGCACAGAAGGTATTGCATTTTAACCAAATATTCGATACCTAGATTTCACCAGAAATACGTGTATTTTGAGACTCCCTGAATCCACAAAAGAATTACAAACAATTCCGCAAGGGCGTTTTTAAAGGGGGGATATTTCATTTTTGCCTATTTTTGTTTTTCCCTGCTTGTTTTCCGTCTTTTACAGATATACATACCCATTTACAGGAACACAAACACCCATGTCCAAGGCGGGACTCGAACACACGATCCCCTGTGTCACGAAGCACTTAGCCACTTTAGCACGGTGACGGCTACTGTCTGTAAACATGGTAACTTAAAAAATCGTAGGTGCTCCATTCACATGGCTTTCTCTACGTTTCTGTAACAAATTATTGTTAATAAGCTTATTTTTATAATTATTTAATGCTAAAACATTAGCAGAAACGGTCTTATTACTTAGTAGCTTTATAAGTAGAAGGGAAATAAGGGGATATACTAGGCTAAACCGACAGTCAAATGTTTTAAAATTGGTTGCTATGGGATTGAAATCCGTGTCTTTGCGTGGCCAAGCGTTGAAAATTCCCGTATGAGAAAACTAAATATTTTAAAACTGAAAACAATAACAAGGAAAATTTCAAAAACTGCTAACACCACGAAAAAAATGTATATAACATAAATTGTGTGTTTTATCGTGATCTACATTTTTTGTGCAGTAAGTTTTTGTCTATCTCTTACGGTTTACCAGTCATGCAAAATTCAATAGAAATCATCCAAAAAAAGAGGCCTTTTGAGGCTATTTCCAGAAAATTCAAGATAAACATTTTATTTGGCAAGTAAATATCTTAAATATAAGAGATTTTAATCAAAATCTTAACAATTTTTGAGAAAATCAAAATTTTCAAAATTTCTTCCATGTAAAGGGTAGTTTGGGGTGGGAGAATGTTTCACAAAAATGGCTGTAACGATTTTGATTAAAATACCTTATGTATAAGCTGTTTTATGACAGATGCATGAAATCTATATCTTGAATTTTCTAGGAATAGCATCGAAGACCTCTTCATTCTAATGACTTTTATATAACTAGCAAACCGTAATAGATACACTAAAACCTACTCCACAAAATACGTGTTGTTATTGTTTTCAATTTTAAAATATACTTATAATTTTCTCAAGCGGGAAGTTCTCATTCGTTTTATATCTCTTGTTGTACTCCTGGCCATGCAAAGTGAATCGAATTTTATTCACAAAGCAACCAGCTTTTTAAAGGACTTGACTATCACTTTAACCTAGTGTATGCCCTTATTTCGCTTCTACTTACAAGAAAGCAAGTAATAAGACTATTTCTGCTAATATTTATTTCGAATAGCATGAAGTATTTAAAGGAATTTAAGATCAGGGTTCAAATCCGGTGGAGGGCGACGGATTTTAAAAATACTTAGAATGGCTTCCTATGGAAAGGAAGTAAAGCCGTTGATCCCAAAGATTTACGGCACGTAAAAGAACCTCAAGCCTGATAGAGGGGCCTCTGAGCAAAATTAAGCGGCCTTTCACGCCCAGTATAGAATGGGACGCTGAGAACCACAGCAGTTAAAGAGTGGCCATAAATAAAACTACATTTCATTTAATTTTGTTACAGAGATGTAGAGAAAGTCATGTGAATGGAGCACATCAGATGTTTTTTATCCTGTGTTCTGTCTATTTTTGTATTGTTTGATCTTTTACTTCCTACTCTATCCTAATTTGAATCTTTCTTTGACTTTCCCTTTCGACAGTTTTTTACTTTCTCTACACGTATTATGTAGGTACATAGTGCACAGAGAAGGTATTGTATTGCACCCAAAAAATCGATACTGAGATTTCATCGGAAATACATGTCTTGGGTCCCCCTGAATTAAAAAAAGAATCATTTTTAGAAAAAAGTACGTGTGTGTGAGCGCGCGCGTGATTTTGATTGTGTGTGTGAGTGTGTGTTCGTGTCTGTGTGCCTGTGGACAGCATAGCTCAAAAACGAAAAGACCGTTAAATACCAAACTTGGTATTTAAGTTTGGTATCTTCCAAGGATGCGACACGAAGATTTTCAAGAAAATCCCCCCACCTTCAACTACCCTTTACAAGGAAAAGTTTTTGAAATTTTTGTTTTTCTCAAAACGGCTTCAACAATTTTAATTAAAGTACCATATATTAACATTACAAATAAAGTGTATATTTTGAATCTTCGAGAACAGCTTCTGAGCACCTCTTCATTCTGCGTGAACTTTGCTGAATTTTGCATAACTGATAAACTGCAAGGGATAGACAAGAACTTACAAATCAAAAGATAACACAATTGATGTCATACACCTACATTTTTGTTGTCCGTTTCCGAGATATTCCGTGTTATTGGTTTCAATTTTAAACTACGCATCTTCTCACCTACGCGGTCACCTATGTTTCATGTCTTTTGTTTATTCTGGAAATACAGTGCGAACCGAACTTCAATTGTCCATACATTGACCTGTTTTTAAGCGGTTTGACTATCGCTTTAGCCTGCTTTATTTGCTTATTTTCCTTCTGGTTATAAGGACTTAAGTAGTGAGACCAATTCTATTAACGTTTACATCGTTTAGCATAATGTAGATAGATTAATCTTTTGTAAGAATACTTTGCAGAACAGATAGAGAAAGTCATCTGAGTGCAACACATCAGATTTTTGACTTTAAGGTTCAATACGGCAAACGGTTTGTTTCCTTTCCCGTGAAAACTTCTCCTTCCGTTGCACCTTTAAAACTAATGCATTACAAAGCGTATTATAATACCGCGGGTTCTGGACAAAAGGTATCTGTCTCATTTTATATGAGTGTGCATTATATTAGCAACTATCATTTCCTTGCAGCATCCCTTTAAAATAAATACATTAAAGCGTGTTCCTTTCGCCTGCAAAACTACATTTACAAACGTGATGATGATTAGGGTAGTGAGGTGGTAGCGTGTCTGTCTCACATTCAACAGGTCGAATCTCGCTTAGGGTGAGTTACCCGGATAAGGTTTTTTCGGGGTTTTCCCTTATCCTGAGAGGACGAATTGTCGAGTAACTTTAAGCTTCATGGACCCCGAGATCATTTGAGTATCATTTCACCAATTTCATTCATCGTCCGATATGACCAACCAGGTTAAAGGACGTTAAGCTTCATGGACCCCGAGATCATTTGAGTATCATTTCACCAATTTCATTCATCGTCCGATATGACCAACCAGGTTAGAGAACGTTAAGCTTCTTGGACCCCAAGAACATTTGAGCATAATTTCACCAATTCCATTCATCGTCCGATATGACCAACCAGGTTAGAGGACGTTAAGCTTCTTGGACCCCAAGAACATTTGAGCATAATTTCACCAATTCCATTCATCGTCCGATATGACCAACCAGGTTAAAGGACGTTAAGCTCCATGGACCCCGAGATCATTTGAGCATCATTTCACCAATTTCATTCATCGTCCGATATGACCAACCAGGTTAAAGGACATTAAGCTTCATGGACCCCGAGATCATTTGAGTATCATTTCACCAATTTCATTCATCGTCCGATATGACCAACCAGGTTAAAGGAACTTAAGCTACAAAAAGAAAAAGACAAATGTCGAACTCCGATGCCTAGGCGTAACATGTTATCTTCTGATTCTCAAACCGCGTTTGCCGATGGCCCTTTCAGAGCGTAAAAATCCTTAGAATGGCGCCCTTAAAAAGGGATATAAAGCCGGGGATTTACGGCACGTAAAAGAAGCACAAGCCTGACAAAGAGGTCTTAACAAAATGAAGCGATCTTTCATGCCCAGAACAGTATGGGACGCGAGAGCTACAATAGTTAAAGAGCGTCCATAAATAAATTGCAGAATATATTAAAACACCTTGGATAATAAAGTCAATTTCGTTTCTTAGCCCCTTATTCTAGCTCTGTAACCAATACTAGCTGTTACCCAAAAGCTTAACTTGGCCACAAACTTGTGTGACGCGATCCCGTCGCAAGCACAGAGCAATGATTTCAACTTACCTGACATTTCCTTCTCTAAAACCCACTGTATATATACCAATAAGATAGCATAACGGTTATCAGAATCAGTTCTGCTTCTTCAGATTTGTTCCACCACACTCTACACAACTTTCTTGACTGTTAGCTTTTTCTGCCCTGATCACAAAACGATTTATTATTTTTACTTTATCTACACGTACTATGTACATAGTGTATAGAGAAGGTATTGTGTTCCACCCAAAAATTCAATACCGGAAATATATATTTTGGGACGCCCTGTATAAAAAAAAAAGTGTTTTCAGAAAAAGGTGTGTGTGTGTGAACACGATAACTCAAAAACGAAAAGTCAATAAAATACCAAAGGAAGATTTTCAAGGAGCCCCCCCCCCACCTCAAACTATCCTTTACATGGAAAAAATGTCGAACATTTTGATTTTCTCAAAAATGGCTCTAACTATTTTGATTTAAATTTCTTATATTGAAGATATTTACCTGATAAATAAAATATAAATCTTGAATTTTCTGGGATTAGCCTCTAAAGACCTCTTTATTCTGGATGAACTTTAGGAACTTTGCTGGATTTTGCACAGTTAGTAAATTGTAAGCGATAGACAAAGACTTACTACACAAAAAATGTAGATCTCGTTGAAGCACACAATTTATATCATATACTTTTTTTTTCAGTTGACCATTTTTGTGATATTCCTTGTTATCGGTTTCAACTGTAAAATAATTATACTTTTTTCATACTGGAATTTGTCAACTCCTGGCAATGCAAAGAAACGGATTCATCCACATGGCAACCAGCTTTTAGAATATTTGACTATCATTTTGTCCTAGTACATTCCATTATTTCCTGTTTACTTTCTCTATACGTACTGTGCACATAGTGTATAGAGAAGATATTGCACTCCACCCAAAAATTCGATACCGAGATTTCACCGGAAATATATGTTTTAGGGCACCCTGTATCCAAAAAAATCATTTTCAGAAAAAGGTCCATGTGTGTGTGTGTGTGTTTGTGTGTGTGTCTGTCTGTGAATACGATATCTCAAAAACAAAAATTCGGTAAAATACCAAAGTTGGTATTTAAGTTTAGTATTTTCCAGGGATGCGACACGAAGATTTTGAGAAAAATCCCCACACCTCAAACTACCCTTTGCATGGAACTTTTTTCGAAAATGTTGATTTTCTTAAAAATGGCTCTACCGATTTTTATTAAAATTTCGTATATTAAAGATATATTCATCTGACAAATAAAATGTATATCTTGAATTTTCTGGGAGTAGCCTCTGAAGACTACTTTATTCTGGATGAATTTTAAGAAAGTTTACATAACTGCTAATATTATAAGAGATGGACTCAAACTTACAACACAAAAAATGTAGAGGACGTTAAAACACAATTTATGTTGTATACATTTTTTTCGTGGAGCTGATCGTTTTTTAAGATATTTCTTGTTTTTGGTTTCAGCTGTGAAAAACTATACTTTTCTCATACAGGAATTTGTCAACTTCTGTCCATACTAACAAAGGAACTTCAATTACATAAAAAACATCTTTTGGCTATCACTTTAACCTATGGTACTCCCTTATTTTGCTTCTACTTACAAGGAAGCAAGTAATAAGACTAATTCTGCTATTTTTTTCTTGATTACCATGAAATAAATAGAAGCATAAACTTTTTAACAGTAATTTGTTGCAGAGATGCAGAGAAAGTCATGTGAATGGAACACATCAGATGTTTACTTACAAGAAAGCAAGTCTGCTAATGCTAATCTTGATCAACCCGAAGTAGGCAGAAGCATAAGTTTTAACAATAATTTGTTACAGAGAAAGTCATGTGAATGGTACACATAAGATGTTTTTATTTATGCTAAGCTGTATACAGGTGAATATGTTCAGCCCTGGCTCTTCACCAGTCATACTCATATTTCCCTATTTACTGTCCATACCCATTTATTTTTCACTTTACTGTCTTTTTGAAAATTTTCAACTACCGCTACATTTCTATCTATTTTAACCATTTCTTATTAATATACTCTTTTCTCCAACTTCAGTCCCTTTACATTTAAATAATACATGTTCCGAATCTTCATTTCCACCACATCTAGGACACTGGTTTTGTGGAATACCCTTCCTTAAACCTTTTAACCTCCATACTCCTGCTTTCAGCCATGCAATACGTTCTCGCTCCTCTTTATTTGTCACATCTATGTACTTTTCCCTTCCCCATGAGTCTTTCCTTGGTTTATAAAAAACTAAACATCTCTTTTCAGCTATCTCACTAAACATTTTTTGTATTTCTATATCCTCAAATCTTTTCCTTGCCAACTTCCAGAATTTATTCACATTATTTTCTCCTCTTCTCGACATTTCCCCTAACCCACTACATTCCAAGTTATTTCTGAGACAGTCTACCTATCCCTTGTTCTTTAAACTTTTCTCTTGATATTCTAAACACTGCTTTAACAAATTCCTTTCTTCCAAATTCAATATTCTATACCAAAATTTCAATGGCCTTTCCATAATCTTTCCCTTGCTTGCCGCTCTACCCAGCTCTATTTGTGCTTCCTGCCTAACGGTTGCATTTTGGTGACCCAAGAATTTCTCTACAGAACTTCCTATGCACATCATCTATGACTTCCCATCCTCCTTCTAATCCCCATACTTCTATCCCATATAGCTTTTTTGCCTCAGCCACTTTGTACACTTTTTCTAATATCTAATATTTATATTAGGTACTTTGTATTTGCAACTTCCAATAGCTGATAGAGCTCCTTTTCCTTTTGCCAATGCAAATTTCTTTTATTTTTTCCAATTGCCACCACTGTCTATTTTAACTCCTAGATAAATACATTCTCTTACTGCCCAGTATTCTTTTTTATTCTCATTCTTCCATCTTTCATACTTGCTCAATCCCCCCCCTTTTTTTTTTTTAACACTATAATCTGTGTTTTGTCTTGGTTCACTTTTAAAGAGTAATTACTTAATGCTTGCAAGGATTATTTTAAACCATTCACTGTAATTGCACTAACAACTAGATCATCTGCAGACAGTAATCCAGTAATCTGGATATTGTTAATTATTGGCACAGAGTTATTATTCCTCCCAATTTCCACTAATTCATCATCCATATACAAATTCAATAGGACTGCACTTAACTTACATCCATGCCATCTTGTTATAACCCCTTCCTCCACTTATACAAAAGATATTCTCCTTATATAATGCTCTAAGGGTGTTTACTCACTCCTTTGCTCAACAATTCATGCCACAACAATTGTAGCTCTATCCTATTGTATGCTTTCTCTAAATATATATAACCTTCTTCTCTTGTCTTTCAAGTATTTATCTACCAATGTTTTTATAATAAATAAATTATCAGCTCTGGAATATATTAAATATTACTTCACCTAGCTTATTTGTTGAAGGTTATTAATAGTTAATATCACATGTCACATTGTATTACATTATTTTATTCAAATGTACTTCTGCAACAAAGGTTCATGAATCAATCTGATAAAGTACATTAGTAGTTTTGAATTTCATCTGAACCGTAATTTTTTTCCAGATGGTAAAAAAATACAAAAATCTGATGTGTTCCATTCACAGGACTTTCTCTACATCTCTGCAATAAATTGTTAAGCTTCTTCTTCTATTTACTTAATGCTAATCGAGAAAAAATTAGCAGAAAGGGTCTTATTACTTGCTTCCTCGTAAGTAGAAGGGAAATAAGGGAGTACCATAGGTTAAAGTGATAGTCAAAAGATGGTTGCTATGTGACTGAAGTTCCTTTGTTTGTTTGGACAGGAGTTGACAAATTCCTGTATGAGAAAAGTATAAGTATTTTAAAGCTGAAACCAATAACAACAAATATCTCAAAAACGGTCAACTCCACAAAAAAATGTGTGTAATATAAATTGGATGTTTTAACAAGTTCTACATTTTTTGTGAAGTAAGTTTTACGGCTTACCAATTATGCAAGTTTGGTTATTTAACAGCTTTTCGTTTTCAGCTATGCTGCACGCATGCACGCACACACATACCACTTTTTTCTAAAAGTGTTTTTATACAGGGGACCCTAAAACGTGTATTTTCAGTGAAATATCGGTATTGAATTTTTGGATGGAATGCAATACCTTCTCTATACATTAGGTACATAGTACGTGTAGAGAAAGTAAGAAAAACACTTGATACCAGTTTTTACTGTAACAAATATTGAAATGTGACTTACTTTAAATGAAACGGGCTTATGAACAGTGGCGGTTGCTGTGTAGGAGCACAAGAGCACATGAACCTCCAATATTTCTGAGTGGATCTCCTTTTTCTCTTTCAGGAAACATTTAATAAAATGCGCTATCCGGTGCCACTTGTTTAAATATACCGCGCTCTGCTCTTCAGATTGAACACAGCCGAGTATGTGACAACAACGCTTGCAGCACAGGCCTCGTGTGCTAGCGTATTACTAACGTTTAGCAGCTCTGCGCCTGCGCGGGTAACAAAGCAGCTCGGAATTTTACAGCCAGAAATGAGCACAGTGCAACCGTGTACATTAACACCTCCAGGGTTCTATTTATCAGCGGGAGGTGCTGCTATCTTTGAGATTTAGTTGAAACTATCCGGAAGTCCAACTGCAGTCTTTGTGAAACGCGCTATTTTTCTTAGTAATTTGCATTTTATGCGAGAGTTATGCAGTTCATAACACAAAACAAACCTCAACGAAGGAACTTTTCCGCAAGTAACCGAGCTGCTGAAGACCATGACTGCATCAGAACCCACAAGAATTAAAACCTTTACTAGGAATACGATGGCTGAAGACCGACTTTCAGCACTGGCAGTGCTTGCTATTGAGAAGAAACTGGTTAACATCATACAAGACTTTAATCACCGAGTGATAAAAAAGTTTGCTCATTTGAAAAATAGGCGCTGGAATTTCTGTACAAATAACTTTGGTGTTAATAGCGTAATTCAAACAATGTAAATATTATTCACTGTAAATACCATTCTTCACATGAACTGCATCAAAGGACTTCACCCCTTCTTCACCTCATATTGCTGGTAACTCTCGGAGACTAAGAAATTCAACATCTTTATAGTACTGGGGGGGGGGGGGTGACGATTTGTGTAACAAATTTGTAATTGTTCTTATTAGGCACTATCATTGTTTCTAATATTTCTGGATTTGATGTTGCGGCGACGGCGGTAGCAGTAGCGGCTGCGGCGGTGATACAGTGCTGATTTTGTGAACACCTACATTTTTAATCCATGTGTCTGAAGTGAAATGTGTCTAAAGTAGAGCCACAGTCTCGCTCGCTACTCGTAAGCCACGGCACTCTCGAGAGTGATGCAACGGTCTCTTGTACCGAGAACTAGTGCTCATGGCCGCGCCGTGGCGAGTGGTTAGACCTAGACGGCCGGGGTTCGAATCCCAAGCGACCGCATGTAAGATTTGTGGTGGACAAAGCGGCGCTGGGGCGGGTTTTCTCCGGGTACTCCGGTTTCCCCCGCCATCGCATTCCACCGGTACTCCATCATCATTCATGTACCATCAGTGTCACCGCCTGCGGTGCCATAAGTAGTTAAAGCGGGCGTTAAACACTAAACAAAAAACAAAACAAAAACTAGTGCTCACGAGCAAACCGACTCAAGAATTTTCGTAAATACAGTCTGAATAGTTTACGTATGATCCGTGGAATAAATTGGTTATTTAATAACTAGGGACTGGATAGGTTTTTAATCTATTTTTCCCCTTGTAAATTAAAAAGCTTCAAAGTGCTTTTATGTTTCAAGCTGTTTGGGTGCTAATTTTATTTAGCCTAAAAAAGCTAAATGGGACATTAAGACCTAAAACTCGCTAAACTTAAGTTTTGTTTTGAGTGTACATGTGCGGTTATCCAGGCAAAGAATGCTCTTGGTATAGCAATTGCGCGAATGAAGTATTGGCCGATGACATCTTGCCATATTGAAAGATTTTTTTTTTTCCCCCTATAGGAATATATTAAAAAACAGCAGAAAAGTTGCAAATGTTGCTGGTTGTGTATATCAACAGTTACCAACTGAACTTTATTTTATGTGAGTGCTATAATCATAAAGAGGTTAAAAAGAAGATAGTAAAAGGCTAAAACTGCATTTATAAAAAGCTAAAACTCTGGGCCCTATTAAAAAACAATATGACTCATCGTTTAACAGCACATGTGTATCCAAACGACGCGTAAAAAATGAAAATGGAATTACTTCATGCAACATAAACTTCTTAGGAGTGATAAAATATTTAAATATTTATTTTTAATAAAAGTGGACACCACGTACATATTTGCAGATTCTGTGTTACCACATTTCGTTTTTAACCCTTTCTCTAGCGTGAGTTATTTAAATGGCATTCCTATCTTTGTAGGCTATTTAAATCTCAAATAATAGAAGTTACAGATCTTGGGCAAATATTGCTTTAGTATATGTTGTGCTCGTTTAGATAAACATGCATAATTTTATCAACTTTTAGCCCATTTTAACAATTTTATAGATGATTTCCTAATCACTTCTGGTATGTTATGTCTCGATGCTGCGTTGGCTTGCACACATTTCATAACGTATCAGTTTCGCATTTTTCTGCAGCTACAGTGATCTTGAATAAAATGAAACTGTCTAGCGTTGCGATTTATAAACGATTTTCATTAAAATATCATATATTAAAGATATTTACCTAACAAATAAAATGTATATCTTGAATTTTCTGGGAATAGCTTCTGAAGACCTGTTTATTCTGGATGAATTTTGCTTAATTTGGCATAACTAGTAAACTGTAAGAGATAGACAAAAACTTACTATACAAAACATGTAAGTCTTGTTAAAACACACAAGTTATGTCATATACATTTTTCTCGTGGAGCTTACCGTTTTCGAGGTATTCAATGTTATTAGTTTCAGTTGTGAAGTACTTATACTTTTCTCAGACGGGAGTGTCCATTTTTCTTTTGTTCTACTCCTGGCCAAGAAAGGAAGTGATTTGTAATGACAATCGCATAACGACAGCTTTTAAAACATTTGACTATTGGTTTAGCCTAGAGTATTCCCTTATTTTCTTCCTACTTATACGGAACTAAATAATAAGAATATTGTGCTAATGAGTACCACGATTAGCAAGGTGCAAAAAGAAGAAGAATCTTATGTATGAAGTTTGTAGAACAGCTAGAGAAAGTCATGCGAATGTAACACATCAGATTTTTATGAGATGGTCTGACAGAAAAAATAATCAACGTATTAGCAATTCTGGTAGGCAACACACTCAATGCGATCCAACGGAACACGCTTATTGTAATAAAATGCAGGTCAAAATAAACATATGCACTGCTTTCGGTTATTCAGCTTCATTTGATAGCTGAAAAGTGAATTCAGTCACAAGGTCAAGGGGAGGTGTAACATATAATTACAATAGGTATCTCTTTACTTTCTGAGTAACCTAATAGCACAGAGGAAAAGCGTACACATACCTACCAAAGTGTTTAAAACAAACCAGCGCCAGGGAAAAAGATTTTGTTCTACTCAAATAAATGTGTTTAGATTAGAGCGAATAACAAAATTACTGCTTCAAATGATGTTTACATGTTACAACAAAACTATAGATCATTTGTACTCTGACTCTGTGAGTTTCCGCGCATTTCACCGCAATCTCGATAGTAAACAAGAAGCTCGCAAGTCCTCTCTTCCTGCCAGTTACATCTACTGGCTGCGAGAGGCACGGTTTGCAGCAGCGAGAAACGAGTGAGACTGAAATGACCAGCTCTAGTCTACAGCACTCATATAAAGCAAAAGCCACTGGGAAGAAATTCACAATATATGTTGTCTAGTAACCTTTGCCAGTTGGGGCCTGATAGGTTAGTGGCCAAATTCTGAACAAAGCATATTGTTGCCAATGTGAACAACACATATTCACCTGACATGTGCATATATCAGGGTGTTTTAATAAAGTAGAAACAGTCTACAGAGGGGCCACAGAAGAGAGTAACTTTTAATTATGTTTATGAAAAAATAATAATTCAAGAAAAATTTAACCCTTTTAGTGCCAGTCTGAATAGCAAAATACTGTCTGAAAAGTAGCAAGCAATTTTAGAGGAGAATGCAGGGTTTTAAATTATTAGTAATAAAATGAGTACAAAATGACATAGGGAGCTGAATCTTTTTTCATTTTAGTAAACCCCTTTATCTACTGTATAATATGCATTATACGGATGAGAAGTCTCTCCAATATTTTTAAAAAATTAAAAACTAAAGTAAAATTAAAAATCACAAAACAATAAAATAATTAGGCATACAAAAGCTTACTACACAGAGAGCTCAGGCTAATTAAATGGAAGCGCAGATATTTCTTTACTAAAACAGCATCCTGTTTTGGTCTGGTGTTTTATTTTTCAAAATACAAAAAATGAATTCACATAACCTAAAACTGAAAAAAATAAAAATCATCATAAGCATGCTACCACTTTTAATGAAAATGGCATAAAGCAATAGGATACAAATGTAATATAGATTTTTGTACAATTGAGCGCTTGTGTTGTTGCATAGCTGAATTGTTGATTCATATTGTATGCATCATCTGATTACATATCAGTAAATCCGTTTTGATAAGTACACAGATTATTTGCATTCGCTGAAGCTAGAATATATATCTTCCTCTTATGGCGATGCCAGAAACTCTTTCATCAAAGTCTGAAAATTCAAAATCACTTGCTTTTTTCTAATACATTGTGAACTACACCTATTATTTTCTCTTCAGTTGGTAACCTTTGGCTAGACGAGGCAATGTTTCAACCATCATAAACAAACATGGCTAGAGAAATTAAGTTTGGAGCTAATTTAGTGCTTTGGAGTGGAAAGATTAGGACCTGAAGTGCTCCAGAAAACCTTTCTCTATGGCTATGACATAGAAAGTACACAGACTTTCCCACTGGAAAGGGTTAATACATATGAAAACAGCATCATGATTAGATCATGATTGGCACTAAAAGGATAAAGGAATACTGCAGAGAACAAAATTAAAGAAATGAAGAAAGTGAAGAAAAGAAAATCACTGGATTACTTTGAGCCAGGATTAGTTTGAAATATTGAGGAGCGTTCATATTAAGGTTTAGAAAATGGCTGAAGAGTAAATATAATTACGCCTCAACTTTGGTTTTTCATGTTTATCACAAATTAAATAATAAGGTAAACAAGTCAATAGGTAAGAAAAATATGGCATACATTTCTGGTACATGCCACCATTTTTTTTTAAATTTATTATTGACCAATCAGCATACAATTATTGCATTACAGGCTATTGATTAATTACCATAATATGAATAAGCTGAGGTTGGTCTTAGGGTTCCTCTGATGTAAGTTAGGCTGATTTACATATGTAACATAAGTTGCCTGCCTGGGCAGTGTGGTGTAGCATGTCTGCCTCACATTCAACAAGTCGGGAGTTTGAATCTCGCTTAAGGACAAGGTTCTTTTTCGGGGTTTTCCCTTATCTTGAGAAGTCGAACGCTGAGTAACTTAAAGCTCCGTGGACTCCAAGATCATTCGAGCATCATTTCACCAATTTCATTCATCGTCTGATATGGCGATGAAAGGAAGTTAAGCTACAAATAAAAAAAAATTATATATAATATAAGAATATGCAATGATTTACAATGGTAATAGTTGAACTGAATCAATAGGTAAGAAACATTTAAGTATGATTTTAAAGGTTATAGAAATCACTGTCTTCAGAATTGCTGAGCAGATGTTAAGGGAATTTTCTTTTGATGTCCTTCTGGTTCCGAAGTTGTAAGTGCAAGTTCCATGTACTGTAGGTAGTTTGTTGAAGAATTATTTGAGAATTCCAAGTTGCTATCAAGTTTCTTGTTTTTTAGGGAACCAAGAAGCATCTGTGACTTTTTATAGGAATTTGTTCTGGATGACTTATAACCGCACAAACAATGTAACTGCAAGCATGTGATGATTTGGCCTCAGCAACTCTAACAACTAAGTAGCTGTTGCCATAGCAATGGGTGTGCCCTCTGATTGCAGTACTTCTGTTAGACTCAAGTTACGAAACACATATTTATATTACTTTATTAAATCACAGAGCTGTAAATAGATTTCTCCATGTAAAAAAAAAAACTCTGATGTGTTGTACTCACATGACTTTCTCTACATCTGTTACAAATTATTCTTAAAAAGCTTATTTTTCTATCTACTTCATGCTAAATGGGATAAAAACAGCAAAAATGGTTTTACTACTTAGTTCCTCGTAAGCAGAAGGGAAATCGTGGCTTACAATAAACTAAACAGTCAAATGTTTTAAAAGCTGGTTGCCATGGGATTGAAATCCTTCGCATGGCCAGGAGTTAGTTGACAAGTTCCCATATGAGAAAAGTTTTAAGTATTTTAAAACTGAAACCAATAACAAAGAATATGTTGAAAACGATCAACTCCATGAAAAAAATGTATATGACATAAATTGTATGTTTTAAGGAGATCTACATGTTTTGTGTTGTAAGTTTTTGTCTATCTCTTATGGTTTACCTGTTATGCAAAATTGAGGAAAATTCATCCAGAATAAAAAGATATTCAGAGGTTATTCCCAGAAAATTCAAGATATATATTTTATTTCTCATGTAAATATCTTAAATATAAGAAATTTTAATAGAACTTGTTAGAACCATTTTTCAGAAAACCAAAATTTTTAATTTTTTTTCCATGTAAAGGGCAGTTGAGGTTGATTCTTTAGAAGATACTGAACTTAAATATCAAGTTTGGTATTTTACAGATTTTTCTCTAAAATACGAAAGCCAGACAGTCCAGGAGGCAATTTTTCTAAAAATGTTTTTTTTTTTTTGTATTCAGGAGGTTCTGAAACATGTATTTCTGGTGAAATCTCAACATCAAATTTTGGGGTGGAATGCAATACCTCCTCTATTCACTATGCACATTGTACATGTTGGGCTAGAGAAAATAAAAACATGAGTTAAGTACGGTTTTCAGCGTATGAGATTCATGCTTTGGTCTCAGCAGTTAACCTTAAAAAAAAAATTTAGTTACAATGATATTGGTATCTGACTACTCAACAAGAAGTCAATTTTGTCCACTGCTCTATTCATTCAAACAAGACTGCCACTTTAAGGAAAACAAAGAGAAATTTGGCAACTAGGATAAAACAACACATCAACAACGTAAAATTAAAACAGGAAGATAAATCGGCAGTGGCATGGCATTTTTGGAGAAAACATCACAACACTGGAAAACTCCAAGTTTAGTAAAACACATAAGAAACAGTTGGGAATTGGGAACCTGGGAGAATATCCACATCTGGAAAAATAGAAACATCTTAATGTTTTGAAATCCTGCCTGGAGACATTCTTCTCCAGAGGCTCTTAAATACACCACTGGAGCAAAACCCATTCATTACAATACCTGCAAATCAAATTGAACTTGGCAATCAAAGAAAAGTTGATAATGGAAGCACTGGAGCTTCCAAAATATGTTCTTGGTAACAGAATGTAAAAGATGTAAAAATGTTACAATCGACTCAAATGATTCTTAATACATATAAAATTACTCTCTCAAAATCCTCTATTTCAAGTAATTCTCTAAATACCTCTTGTGTATGGCACACAATTGGAGGAAATACTTTTGTAATCATCCAAGTACCTTTTTGGTAGATGTCTATGCACAGCACCAAGTGGAATATTGTACCTGCTAGATGTCTCTGCTACTTTAATTGCTTTCTCCACAGCACACACTGTCCAACTTCCACAGCTGGTAGTCTTTTTACTTTCTCTACAGGAACTATGTACATAGTGTACAGAGATGGTATTGTAAAAATGGAAATGGCATGTTATTTATGGACGCTCTTTAACTGCTATGGTTCTCAGTGTCCCATTCTATACTGGGTATGAAAGACCACTAAATTTTGCTCAGAGGCCTCTCTATCAGGCTTGAGGTTCTTTTGCATGCCATAAATCTACGACACGGGACCAACAGCTTTACTTCCCTTCCGAAGGAAGCCATACTAAGGATTTTTACGCCCGAAAAAATCCATCATCCTCTCCCAGGTTTGAACCTGCGCCCTTGGGTATATGAAGTTAGCATGGTAACCATTACACCACGGAGGGCGAAGGTATTGTAATGCACCCAAAAATTCCATACTGAGATTTCACCGAAAATATATGTTTTAGGACCCTCTGATTCCAAAAAAAGCATTTTTAGAAAATTGTGTGATTTGTGTGTGTGTGTGTGCATGCGCACATGATAGCTCAAAAACGAAGTTGATAAAATACCAACCTTGGTATGTAAGTTAAGTATCTTCCAAGGATGCAACACAAAGATTTTGAGAAAAATCCCCCCATCTCAATCTATCCTTTACATGGAAAAAGTTTCAAAAATTTTGATTTTCTCAAAAATCGCTCTAATGATTTTAATTAAAATATATTTATATTGCAAATAAAATGTATAGCTTGAATTTTCTGGAAACAGCCTCTAAAGACCTCTTTATTCTGAAAGAATTTTGCATAACTGGTAACCGTATAAAAAAGAAAAACTTGATATACAAAAAATGCAGATCACATTACGACACCATTAATGTCATAAGTTTTTTTTTTATTTTATTTTATGAAATTGACGATTTGAGATTTTTCTTGTTATTTGTTAAAACTTTTCTTACCCAGAAAGCTGTAAACTTCTGGTCCTGCATAGATACGGTTTTCAGCCACATGGCAACCTGCTTTTAAAACATTTGACTATCACTTTAGCCTAGCGTATTCCCTATTTCCCTTCTACTTACAACAAAGAAAGTAATTAAGATAATATCTGCTAATGTTTATATCGATTATCATACAGTGAATAGACGATTAAACATTTTAACAATAATTTGTTACAAAGATGTAGAGAAATTCATGTGAATGGAACACATCATATTTTTTTGGTTTTGTTCAATACCTTTAATTGTTTATTTTGCAATTTTCAAAATGCCTAGTAAGAAACGAATCAAGTTTTAATTTTAATGTTAAGAAGTCTGTTTACATTAAACCGAGTATAGTGATTGCTGATTCACTTAGCCAAAATGATAAATTTGGTGATATTAAAACCTGCTTTTGTAAGAATGGTTTGTTACAGAATAAGTAGAGAAATTTATGTGAATGGAACATATCAGAATTTTAGAAAAATGTCTGTACATTTGTGTGTGTGTGAACATGATAAATCAAAAGCAAAAAGTTGGTTAATACCAAATTTGATATTTGAGTTCGTCTTCTAAGGATGCAACACAAAGAAATTCCCCCACCCCAATTCCCCTTTACATGGAAAAATGTTGAAAAGTTTTATATCCTCAAAAATGGCTCTAATGATTTGGAATAAATTACTGTACATTAAATATGCTTACATGACAAATAACTTTTGCATAAATGATAAAACATAAGAGAGAGACAAAAAGTTAGTATACATAAAATGTAGAGTTTGTTAAAACTCTCAATTTATGTTAAATACCCCCTTTTTTTTTTATATGGGTTAACCATTTCCAAGATATTTCCTGGTATTGAATTCAATTTTAAAATAGTTAAAACTTTTCTCATGCACGACAACTCCTGGTCTTACAAAGAGAATGAATTTCAATCACATAAGAACCAGCTTTTAAAAGATACGATCGTTTTAGCCTAGTGTATTCCTTTATTTCCCTTCTACTTACCAAGGAAGCAAGTAGTAAGACCATTTCTGCCAATGTTTATCTCCATTATCATAAGGTAAATAGAAGAATAAGCTTTTAAACAATAATTTGTTACAGAGATGTGGAGAAAGTCATATGAATGGAACACATAGGATAGTTGTGCTAATAACATGATTGTTTTCTTTTTAAATAATAATTACTGACAAACATTAAAATAATAAAACAAATAATCTGATGTGTTTCATTCACATGATTTTCTCTGCATTGCTGTAACAAATTATTGTTAAAAATCATATTCTTCTATCTACTTTATAATAATTGAGATAAACATTGGCAAAAATTGTCTTAATTACTTGCTTCCAGGCTAAAACGATGGTCAAATTTTTTAAAACCTGGTTGCCATGTGGATGAAATCTGTTTCTATGCAGAGTCAGGAGTTTACAATTTTCTATGTGAGGAAAGGTTTAAGTATTTTAAATCTGAAACAAATAACAAGGAATATCTCAGAAATTGTCAATTCATTGAAGAAAACGTATATGACATGAATTGTGTGTTTTAACATGATCTACATCTTTTGTGTTTTTGTCTATCTCTTATGGTTTACCAGTTATGCAAAACTCAGCAAAATTTATTCAAAATAAAGATTTCTTTAGAGGATATTTCCAGAAAATTCAAGATATACATTTTATTTTAATATACAATAGTTTAATCAAAACTGCTAGAGCCATTTTTGAGAAAATCAACATTTTTGACATTTTTTTATGTAAAGTGTAGTTTGGAGTGGGTTTTTTTTTCTCAAAATCACGCGTGCACACACACTTTCTAAAAAAAATTTATTTTTTATACAGTTGACCCTAAAACGTCTGTTTCCGGTGAAATCTCGGTGTGGAATTTTTGGGTGCAATACAATACTTTCTCTATACACATGTACATAGTACATGTAGTGAAAGTAAAAATTTAAGTTATATGGGATATCAATTTATTGGGTTTCTATTGTATCATCTTTGGCCAACTTAGCAGCTTTACTTCTAATGCAGCAAACACAATGTAACATAACATATTATAGTTTATTTTCAATGTTTTTGTAATACAGTAAGCCAACAGACATTTTTAGAACAAAACATTACCAACATACTTTGGAAATATTTATATAACAATAATCATCATTAAATTACATGACCAGATATAAATAATAGTGACAGACATTTTACAGCATCTTTAAGTTTGAATCTGTATGAAGCAGATATAGTAGAATGGTTGATCAAACTTTTAAAATAACTGGCAGACTGTAAAAATACACTTTTATTTCAGGTACTGTCCATGCAAATAGATGAGAGCAGTGGCGAGATCTGATTGCTGTCAGCATATGCTTTAAAATAAGAGCTGAAGCTTTCCAGACAACGTATTAACTTTGTTCTCAGACTTCTAGCCAGATAAGCCCCTTTTTTTTCTTCAAGGTTTCGAAGATGTGGATCACCTCTATCTTGCTGGCTTAGAGTTAGCACAAGCTTTGTTCCTCAGGTAGCATAGCAGAGATAAAAATAGACTGTACAATGCCACCAGTTCTTAGCAAAGTACAGGGAAAAGTCTTGCACAGTCAGACACAAGAATTTATTGGTAATCTTATCAGTTCATGTTGTGAGAAGCTGCAGAGGAACCCCTCCCCCCTTTAAATTCAAGTTCAAACATAAATTAATAGCGGTAGCCACCGGTGTATGCTTTGTTCAGTCTGTAGAATCAAGCTGAATTAGCAGAATTCAGTTAAGCAAATGTATGTCTAAGACAGACCCAGAAGATCAAGAAGGCAGATTTAGATGACTTTAATCAGTGCATTGTTCACCATACTGTGAATAACTTTTATAGGCAAGAAAAAGAAAGGCTGAAACTTAAAAAAGACTCAGGCTAAATTGAAAGCATTTATTGATTTCAATATCAGTATTAACATATTCTGGAAGATTCAACATGCTATAGCTAACAATTATCTGCATTAGTGGATATTTTCAAAATTATAGTGTATACTTTAAAGATTTAGAAAGCAGAAATGCACACATATTGTAGATAACTGATGGTTGTTGACCTGACACCCCAGTTCTCCTGTACTACGTACGTACTGCATGACTATTGCTTGGAGGCCCCACCTTTCCCCCACTCAACTTGATTGCTCTTGTCTGTTTGCATGGTCAGTATATAGCTTTAGGAACCCAAGACTTGCAGCAGATGCATTACCTGTCTGAAGAATGAATATAGACGACCACGAGTGGAAGCTTACATAAACACAAACAGATAAAAAGTATTACTTCATCACTCCCGGTACATGCCCTGTACAGTTTGACAAATACTGGAATGCAACAGTTGAGTCTCTTACAGTGGACGGGTTCGAATCAAGTCAAAATGCAAACACCGCCGCACGTAGTCATGTGCTAACAAAGTAGAAAATTAATACTCATTAGTGATAAAGAAAACAGAAAGTTTAACCTGTTGAGGGTCGTTTAGTTTATTCCTGTTTACATATGCTGTGCTGATGTTTTGATGGTCAGACTGTACTGCACTATATTCCAGCCTTCTATGACCGCTCTAAACCGTGCCATGCTACACCAGCGACCTCTCCTAACAACTGCATTCTTTCGTCAGACAGGTAGTAGATTTAGGCTTCCATTTGAAACATACTGTAGTACCTTGTGGTTTTCAACTTGCCACAAAACTGTCTGTTACCATTATGCTCATCTCAAAACACCTAAGTGAACAACTGGTATCAAATAGGAATTGGCATGCACAGATGGAAACATTGTCTTAACAAAATGAGTACAATACTTCAGCAAATTGTTTCTCAAAAGGAAATGCTTAACTTTAAAACTTACAAGGTGTCACTCTTACACTGACATTACAGATCATGCTGGTGAAAGTAGATCAAAAATAACAATACCCATGTCTCAGCCTTCTCTCCTATAGGCCCAAGTTTGACAAGAAAAAAAGAAATTAGAATGGGTAATGTTGCATCCTCTGCATCTAGGCTCTGTCTAATCTCACTAAATCATACCATCTTTATGACCATCTTTAGCTTGGCAGTTATGAATTCATAGCATTTGTCACACATACGGCCTGTACCTCTAAGTTAGGCCGTACTCGGTAGCCATGATCATTGGCACATTTTGCATTGATGTTCTGCCATGAAATGTTTGTAGATTCCAATATCGCTATGAATGGGTGTTTAGTGTTGTATGTTTCTGTACTGTTTAATTATTTATGCAGCAAATCTGAAAATTAACTAAAAAACCAGCCTAAGAAATCTATAATGTATGTTCATATAAAGTTACAAGAATATATATACAAACACAACAAACCAGGATGGACGCAATAGCAACTGCTGATAGTGCCAGTAGTATCAATAAACAGACAGAAGAAAAAGAAATCTAAACTGTATTCACTGTTAAGCTGATCCATGCCACAAAGGACCCATGTAGCCAGATACCATGGTACAACACAGTAGCAATGCACACAGTAAAGTAATTCCATGCTAAAAATCTAAATTTCAGAATGAGTTTCTCCTTAAACATTCTATATAAATACTTAAAAGCTTACTTAGAACTGATTTAACAGAGCTGCAACTCACATCAATTAATAAGAATCATCTGATATCTGGCATATTGTTGACAAGTTGCTATAAATTTGCTTTTGGATCTTCATCAAATTTGCTAAACCATTGACTAGCAGTGTAAAAGCAATAGTGCCAAATGTTTACTATAAGTTTTGTGAAAAATGTCCAACATTCCTGTAAAAGAAATGGTGAAATTAAAACGTACAGGTACACCAGTGTTTTGGCTACAAGTAAAACAGCAAAAGTTTTACATCTGGGGGCACATGAAATATGCAATGAAAGAAGGTGGCATTTTTGAGAAGAATGCAATTCACATAATTTCTGTTCTAAAATGAGCCACCTAAAGTAGATTAAATGCTACAACAAATAATTGCTGGTCCAAATTTGCTTACTTTCAGAAGAATCACATTTTATAAAATTGTATGTGAATTTGGGATTGAATTTGTCTAAAGAGGCCAAAATAGTGTTAAGTTTGTTCTGTTCTTTTTGCATTACATGCTGCATGTATTCGCCACATGGTCACGAAAGCATAACAGTGTTTCTGTATGAGAATTTGGGATTGAGTATGTTTAAAGAGGCTAAAAGAGTGTTGAGTTTTCCATTCTTTTTGCATGTAATCGCCACATGGCAGAAGGCTACATTATAATGTTACATTGATTTTTTTGTCCTGGATTAACTTAAGGGTAACTACGCCCTGTGACCATAATTGCTATGGCATTCATAGCCGATTGTTGGCATCCATAGTAACACGTGCATTAATGGACAACTGTACCGACGGCAGGTTCCTTTGATATCATAGCTGTGATTGTTAAACCTGTGCTAGCGGACACATTTGGTGTCGGAAGGTTCTTTGACATCAAGCCTGCATTGTTACACCTGAGTGAGTTTGTGTCAGTTTGCACCTGTAACTGTTTCTGGAAGTTTCCAGTCATGTGATCAACAGGTATAAAAAAGGGGAACAAAGCCCTGCCCAGAGTTCAGTTTTCACTGGACTGGATCATGTGCGGCAGTTGAGTGAGTTTTGACAGGAATTACACAGTCATGTGTATTATTGCCACAGCAAGCATCAAGAGGAAACTGAACAGCAGAAAGTATTGAGGAGATTCTGAGTATTATTATTAATTTTTTTCCTTAAAAAAAGAAAGAAAGAAAAAAAGAAGGGGAAAAAAAAAAAAAAAAGCTTAACCTCCTTTAACCTGGTTGGTCATATTGTAAGATGAGCGAAATTGGTGAAATGATACTCAAATGATCTTGGGGTCCATGAAGCTTAAAGTTGCTCAACATTCATCTTATCAGGATAAGGAAATACCCTAAAAATACCTTAGCAAGATTCGAACTCGTAACCTGTTGAATGTGAGGCAGAGATGCTACCACCACACTACCCAGGCGGGCAAAGGAAGTTATTTATTGGAGTATTGTTGAAGTATTTGTTCAATGTGTTAGAACTTTGTATTATTTGTTAAACAAACATATTATGAAACATTCATGTTTTAAGGTGCATGGCATTATGCTTTAATAATTATTTTGTTATGTTGCACACATTGCCATGCGTAATCTATGATAGAACTTTGTAATGTTTGTTAACTATATTATGAAACATTCAGATTTTAAGGCAGGTCATGGAGGAGGTTATGTTTTATAAATATTTTGCAATATGACTTTGTATTTGTTAAATATATCATGATATTGATATTTTAAGGTTATTTTAATATTGCAGAAAGCTATTCTGGGTTATGTGGCTAAGTACCACCTGCAACTCTATGGCAGAACTTTGTATTTGTTATATATATACAAAATAAACCATATTTTATGTATATAAATTGTTGATTGCCCAACTTATTCATCTGTTATGGAAGCTATGTATGTGTAGCACTAACATCATGCCTCATAAATTACATTAGTTCCAAATTCCACTAGATTTGGCTTTCATAGGTTGCCTGCCTGATGTTATGCAGCTTTGAATGCAACATTACCTTAAAATGATTAATATTAATATATATATATATATATTGGATTTTAAAAATATTAAACAAGAGAACTTGTAAGCAAATTCATAAAATTTTACCATTTTTACCTTTAAACTATGCTTCCACTTTGTACTAGTTGTCTTAAGGTTTCTGAATAATCTGTTCTTTACTGTACTCTTAAAACAAAACACAGCACATGCAGGAAATAACTTTTTATTATAGGATTAGTACTACTACAATATATACATATGTTTAATCACAGACATTTAGATAGCATAAATTTTCTTTTTTCCCAAAAAAATTAAGTGAAAAAACCTACATATGCTACTAAATAATATACACTAAAACAAACATAAAAATTATTTTTATTCTTCTTAATATTTCAACTAAATTTATAACTGTTTCTGAAAGTGAGAAAATTCATAGAAAACAGGTAATTTTCATCACTATATTCAACAAAGGACAGAAAAGATAGGATATAAGAAATGAAAATTTAAACTTAACCGATATGGTACACGTTTAATATGTGGTTGAATAATAGCTATTGACATAAGGCAGAAGATCATTCAGGAAAATATGGAAGGTACAGACTTTGGTTTATTGTAACTAAAAAATGGTTCACAGTAACTGTAACGAGAATGGGAATGCATTTCTTCCTATTCTTCTTAATCAGTTTTCCACATTGAGACTTCATTTGTTTTTAACTGACTAATGATAGTGTGACTATGCTTTTCCAGCCATAATCACCTCGTGTGTGAGTGGTTTGCTTTGAAAGTCATAATGTTGCCATTCACCTAATGACTTACTTTCATTAGCTAATGTTTGTTACACTTGTGGGGCTGAACTCATGTTTGGTGAGAAAATTATATGACAGATTGTTGTGAAAGCATTGGATAAAATACATTTTGAATTTTTGATTGTCACCAGCTGGAAGAACTAAAGAGTTGGAGAGGTAGAGTCAGATTGAAAAATTCAATGCCACAAATAATTTTAGATTTCTTTGTAGTTTATTGGGAAAAATGTCAGTTGGACATGTTGCCATGGTAGCTCAATGGTCAGAGCAACTGAGTGGAAATCAAAAAGATCTATTCAAATCTCAGCTATGGCATTGAATTTCTTTGTCCGACTCCACCTCTCCAACTTCTGCCCTGCACTTGTTAAGTAGTTTGCTGAGCCTGTAACTTCCGTCCTCCCCCTGTCAGATTCCATCTTCTCTGCCATCATTTCCTCCATTCCAAATTTCATTTCATCCATTACAGATTTCAATTTCTCTTCCATCTTCTCTAGGCTGAGTAGACTTTTTTTCATTCTGGATTTCATTTCCTTCTTCACTTTGTTAATTATTTCAGCAAGAAGAGCTTTCATCATCTCCTCCATCAAGACATTAAATCCCACTCCTGACACCAGTGTAATAAACACTGCTCTTTATTACTCCAACACACAACTTTTTATCTGTCTCCAATTCAACCAACATAATACTTTAGCCAATGTCATAATTTGAAAGAATTGCAACTAAAGTAGGCTCTAGCAGCTGTTTTGTGTCTCAGCTGCCCAGAATAATCTCTATAGCGAAGAGTTTTATATGCACAATATGAGTCTAATGTTTGTGCCCGGGAATGAGAACGAGAAAGTTAAAACTTGGCTAAATCTTTCCTCCAGGAAAGCTTTCTGTCATTTGCAAACACTTCCATTGAAATACATGTATTTAAAATTTTCGTTTTCATTCTGGTTACCTTTACTGGTAGTTGTGAAACATGTTATTAAACAAATGAGTACAGAAAAGATTACACAGAAAATTGCAGAGCAGAAACGCAATGGCAAAATAAGTTTATTAAGGTTATGAACATGCAGTTACAAAAGCTCTTTTACTATGCTCCAGGTGTCAATATTAACCTTCCGTTAGGTTGCATAGGACCTAGAAAAATGTAGAAAAGTAAGCTAAATTAAGCTAATGAGTTCATACCCTATCTACACAGTTAATCTCTCTTTTCTAATGCCCAATAATTCAACAAAAATTCTTTTTAAGAACTTTAATTAGAGGTGTATTAATTTTATTATGTGCAGTACCTTTAATATTAGGAGCAACTGATACAGCATTTCCCCGAATAAATAAAACAAGATAAAACTATTATCCCCTAATGATGCACAGTCCCATACTGGGTGTCCTACAATATAAAGCTCTTTAAAACAATTTCTGCACGTATCTCTTGAGGAGATATTACCAATAATACAAAAGCTTCCTTTTGCAATAAAAACACATCCTTGACCCCATTACAGTTGCTGCATGATATTACTCCATAACTGAACAAAGAAGTGGTCCATAATATGCAATTACTAAAATGGATTTAGAAACATTCTGTATCAATTTTATTAATAAAATATTGTGGAAAGTTTCAAACATAAAGCAGCGGTGTGACAATCCCAAGTTATACCGACATTAATATAAATTCCTAAAAATTTCATGGTCATTAGCTTTTCTTAGATTGAAATCAAAGTGTTGTGTTTTTTTTCAAATTAAGACTTAGCCATTAGTGTTGGACCACTCAATCAGAAAAGCTCTATGTCAATTGTGAACGCTTCCATTAAAATACCATATTTCATGGTCATTAGCTTTTCTTAGATTGAAATCAAAGTGTTGTGTTTTTTTTCAAATTAAGACTTAGCCATTAGTGTTGGACCACTCAATCAGAAAAGCTCTATGTCAATTGTGAACGCTTCCATTAAAATACCATATTTATCAGAATACAAGATGACCTCTTTTTTTTTTCTTTTTTTTTCAGGATTTTATTTTGGAATTTAGTATATCACCTCTTTAAAAATACCTGATACTTAATTTTTAAACACATATTTTGATCAAAGTTAGGCTAATTAAGTCCTTTTTTATTTCATTTATTATTATTTTTTTTAGTTTTTGTTGCAAAACTGCACAGAAATTAGGTGATGGTAGCAGAGCTTAAACAATGAAAATGGATAAGATTTTCTATTTAACCCAATTTACCTAAAATTACACATCATTGTAAACAGTTTTACCTAATTTGAATTTACACAGGAATTCTTGAATGGGCAGGAGACGGGAGAATGGAAATGTACCACATTGTGTGCGATAAGACTTGACTGTGGCAACAGTAGTGCACTGCAAGACAATTATAACATTTTCTATTAAGACAACACTTAACACATTGAACTAAAATGTTTTAAGTTATTAGAATATGTGCAGCTATAGGCTTCCAATACATTAGGTGCAACCAATGATGTGAAAGGAAATTCTTTATTAGACTTGGAGAGAAATCTTTTTTCCAATGGGAATGTTTACAAACCTCAGTCTGTTAACAGCTAACTTTACGGCACGAAATAAAACACATTCATCACCCCCATGCTTCATCACTAGGGACAGCATCTTGGGGACCGATAGCGGGACCAACCTGCCTGCACACGCCACATGTAAACAACCTGTAGTAACGTGTTGGGGAATGTGGCTCGATGCAGCAGTATACTATGTTGTATATTACAATACTGATAGTGCATGCCCTTCAATCAAGATTGTAAAATCTCTTGCTTCAAATGCATTGCATGAACATTCGAGCCCTGAAAGCTGGCAAACTTGTGCAAGCCATTAATCAGAGACCTGTGACACCTACGTTAGACCGTGTGAAAAAGAAAGTGAACACAGTGCTTGGAAAAAATGTTGGATTTTCAATAATGCGTGAAATACGAAATGTGCTACAAGTTGTTGCTATGGAAATAATTTCCCAATAGTCGATGATGTGCCC
Organism: Hymenopus coronatus; assembly: GCA_030762935.1. Taxonomy (NCBI): domain Eukaryota; kingdom Metazoa; phylum Arthropoda; class Insecta; order Mantodea; family Hymenopodidae; genus Hymenopus; species Hymenopus coronatus. The sequence goes on from CM060897.1 coordinate 167,453,135, forward strand.
TATTTTCATTTTGCTCCAATCACATCTCAAGATGTGGAGCAAAGTTTTTCACAATATAAAGCTTGTTTACATGCCAATCAGAGACAATTCACATTTCAGACATTACGATTGTATGTTGTGCATTGTAATCTATGTATCTTGAGAGAAAATGAAACGGATAATGATGCTGATGACTTGTTGCACAACAGCAATTGAATGTTTGTAAATATTAAAATTGTTAGTTTCCATAAATCAGTGGTATTTATGTTTATCACCCACCCAACCTCAGTAGCCTTCCACTGCTAGTGAAAACATCAGTCTACCACTGCCCCATTTTCCATCTATTAGTGTCAACACATCACAACTATATACCATGCTGTCTCACTATCCGTCACCAAGATGCCATCCCTAGTCAACACCAGCGCAAAATTTGAAACCTGTGTTTTCCCCACATGCTATTTGAAAACATATGTTGTGAATGCAAGACGACCCTCAGTTAACATTAATACTTTGGTAAAACACATATTCTTGTATTCAGATAAATACAGTACATTGTTGTCATTCTTGTTCTCAGTTGTTGTGAACCAGCCTTCATATTAAACAGGGCTATGCAAATGAAACAAACAATAAAAAAGGTATCAGACATTATAATAGAACATCTAATTATAAAAGTATTACAGTTTCGGAAGAAGTTCAAACCTAATGCCATTTTATAATGTATACAGCTCCAATATACTGATGGAGTTGCACTTGCAAACACTAACAAGAAGGTTATTCAAGAATATTTCTGTTAAAACTCTGACTCTAACATCTCTCTATTAATACATTGTGTAACACTAGAAGGAAGATGATATAATAAACATTAAAATACAAAGTATATAACATTAACAGCTATTTTCATTTAATAACACACAGAATTGCAATAATCAGTGCTATGTTCTTTGTTAAAATACAATTCTTTCCTCCATTCCATCAAAATATCACCTTTAAAATATACACTTATAATTACTCAGCCAGTCATAATCGGAAGTCAACTTTTCTTCATCTTTAACACCTCAGCAGTTTACTTTATCTCACTTGTCACAATTAGTTTGCTCTACCGACTTTAAAAGATAATGCAAAACAAAGAATTTTATTTACATAAAAAATAAAACAAGTAACTGCAAGCATCTGGTGTTAGCACTATTTCACGTTATGCACCTCCTATTCACAAAAATTAGAGGAAAAACTCCACATTTTATCTTCTTAGCCCAAGACCCTGAATGGGATGTTTGTCTCAGCTATGCCATGCTGGTTCCATCATGAACTTCTGAGAAGGGTCAAAAATCCTCCAAAAGATGTCTTTGATAGTAAAAATGCCAAATTCCTAAAAGTGTTACTTCTTGTGCTACTTACAGAAACTAAAGCAATCACATAATGGAATTTACAATTGATTTCATGATACATGAAAACTTGAAATTGCTTTTATAACAGGACTTTAGTATTTTTACCAATTATTCACGCATCATCCTGACAGGTAGGCTCCAAAACCCAGCGATCTGGACCGAAACATTCTTAAGAAGAGCTGCAAAAGAGAAACAAACAAACTTTTAAAAATCCACATCTTTTAATTTCTATATTAGGGAGATAATTTATTTCATCTTTTCAAGTTACAAACTTCATACATATGTGGAGTTGCTGAATTTGATATCATATACAGTTAACCCCTGGATATTTATATACATTCCCTCTATAATTACCTAGTTGTTTAATTTTCAACAGTTTTACCTTCCTCTATATCTTTTTCCTGCTCTACTTCTCCCACTGATTTAAAAGTTGCTCTTAATGGAAAATGGTAGCAATTCAATACCCTCTGTAGAACCTTAAAATGTAAAAGATCATTATCTAAATTCTGTGAATAAATATAATCAATTACACTTTCTTCCCCTTACGTTGACAAATGTTAACTCTGCAGATTTGTCTGATCCTCCAGCCCCTTTACACATTAAATTCTATTAACTTTTTCCCTTCTTTGTTTCTTATTTTGTCTTTACTAAGAAAGCTCTTTATTTGATAATCTTTTAAATCAGCTAAATGTAATTGTTCTGCCCCTATCCTTGCACTGAAGTTCCCTAATATCAAGAAATGTAAATTATCATACTTCTGACACAAGACTTCCAAGTCATTCTCTAACTTACTGTAAAAGCTTGCATTACAAAAGTCTGACATCCCTGGCGAATAATATACACCCAAACCTAAGTTAATTTCTATATTAAGGGAACACAGAAGTCCTTTTTTGGCAATTTTGGTAAAAAAATGTTGAGCTTTGTATTTGTTTTTATGAAATTTTATACTTTCAAAATCTAAAAATGAAACTCTAACATGTTCTTTAACTTAAAACTGTTAGGCAAAATTTATAAAACAATACAAAATATATTTTAGAACTATTTACACAATCTCTTAATTAGAAAGGTATGTTGCTGACTGTTTTATGAAACCATATTACTCTTATTTACAGACTAGAATTATGTAATACCTACCTAAATTTATGTTATTACAAAAATTGCTTTACATTATTAAAATTAATTGCTTTAATAATACAAAGAAGACTTTGCTGTACTTTGCTTTTAAGCAGTTTTTTGTTGGTTGGCCATTTGTCTCCATATTGCATTATCTATTTAGGTGAGTGCGTAATTACTACGTATCTCCCTCCCTCTTCCTCCCCACTCTCGCACAAAAACACACTTTCTAAAATGCTTTTTTTCCCCTTCAGGGATCCTCAAAACATGTACTTTCAGTGAAATCTCGGTTTCAAATTTTTGGATGGAATGCCATATCTTCTCTACCAACAATATACAGTAAGTATGCTACAAAACTTGGCTGTCAAGCACAAGGGCCATCTCTTGGTCACGTATTGTACATTTGGCTGACATTCGCATGGCAAATCACCCATGTCATACATGCGTGGACATCAAAATAAAATCTCAAATCACATTAATAGTTATCAAAATGAATACAAAACATACCTTATCACAGGAAACAGAAATTTCTGGACAACAGTAGCCTTGTATGATTTGAGTTTTAAAAGTTTTGTTGCTTTCCATGCTAAAACTTTCAAAATGTCAGTTTCTTGTACTGGATGCCTAAGACATTTTTGATGTGACCATTCTAACCTTTCTATGATTTCATCTAATTTTTGCTCCATAAACATGCCTGTTTACCTTTCTTTTCCTGTCACAAATTGATCCCGTGTTTCTGAATTTATTTACAAGCAAACGAAAGACCTCTTTCTCTCTAGGAACGTGCACTCAGGAAATTTAGTTTCATTCCTACAAGATGAAGTAAGCACATATGTATTCTACATAAACACTCTTTTGGTACAGTGTACTGCACTTTGAAAGCACTTCAAGCAAAACTAAACACTTGTAAACATTCCTAAAGTTACAAATATTAATATAAAAATAATAGTTGCAAAAAATGTTCACGTATCTTTTGGAATCCTTGCTTTGGACTAGTTTCGCAATCAATTTATTGCATTATCAACAAAATTTCCTTTGGTCTCAGTTTTGGTCTGGTTTTTGATGTTTATTTACACTGTTATGGTTACTGCTACTAATCAAGCATTCATTGAAATATGTCTTGTAAGTATAAATTGCTACAAAAACTCACTTGAGATCAGATGGAGACTCCAACATCTCCATCAGGAATTCATCAATGGGAACGTCTCCAATTAGTCGGAAGAAGAAAAGATGTTCCAGACATTTGAGTCCAATAGATCGCAAAGAAGGTAGACGCAGCAGAAGCTTAGCAAAGCGTCCAGGCTCATCAGGATGTGTTGTCCGAGTGTATTCTTCAAGTGCTGCATACACTTTCTCCCTCAGCAGTTCAACTTCTTGTCCAGATTTCAGGCCACGAACATCTGCAGAACATACAGACACCTTTAAGCCATATCCATTCATTACATATACCACCTATTTTTCTGAAACCCAGCCTTCATGAGCTGTACAATTATCATCCTTTAAAGCAATGCATCCAGGAGACCCTCCACATTTGACACGCTTCTGGGGTTACGATAGAGTGCGCATGGTTTCCTGGACAAGTTGGCTTGCCAGGGAATGAACTGACAGATTCGGCAGTGAAATCGACAGTCACAGAGCCCAGTGTTAATGTTACCATGCAAGAGCGGAAGATTTTAGGGTAGTTGTGTGGAGAACAGTGTTTTCAGGCTGGCTCTCTGTGGTAACAAGCTTAGGAAAGTGAAAGATCTCCCTATCTCCTGGGCAACCTCCTCATCAGGAGGTGCATTTGGCTTGGTTGTGAACTGGCCACTGTTTTTTTTACCCATAGTCACCTTTTTAATAGAGATCCTGAACCTGTCTGTGTGCTCTGTGGAGTGGCACTGATGGTACCGTACATGCTAGTAAAATGTGCAGCTCTATCTTTTATCAACAATTAGTTTTACCATCAGGATCTAGTTTCTTTTTATTTATCATTGTACTAGGCTTTTAGTTTTACCTTCTTTTATCCCCTTTTACGCTCCATTGTTTTACATGGTTTTATGGTTTTAGCAATGGATGGTTTTTAGTTCCTTTAACATCTAATTTTAGCTCTCATTTATTCCTTTGCTGATTTTAACCCAATTTTAGTCTTAGTCTCGTGCCTTGTTTAGTTTTCTAAGGGAGTTGATAATCTAGTAGTTGAGCTCATCATTTTCAGAAACCCAGCAGCATTACATCAAAATTTTCAGCATATATAAATAAAAAAATTGGATGTGTCCCATTCACACAACTTTCTCCACCTATTCTAAAACAAACTTCTTATAAAAGATTATTCTTCTTTTTACACCATGCTAATGGAGATAAGCATTAGTAGAATGATCCTATTAGTTAGTTCCTTATAGCTAGAAGGGAACCAAGGGAATAAACTAGGCTAAAGCAAAGTTAAATATTTTAAATGATGTCACTATGCGATTCTCATTGAAATTTGCTTTTTTGCATGACCAGCAGTAAATCAAAAGAAATACGGACAACTTCCGTTGAGACAGAAACTCTTCTATATCCGCTTAAACCATCGAAATTATGTAACTAACAATAATATGTAAAACAAATAAGATGTATTGCGCAATGAACCGATAGTGATAATTATACTTAATTAAATAGATAGCCTTTGTATATAGTAATGCAGTATTAATCATAGTAAGGGGTAATAAGCTTTGCTTTAACCATTATTTTATTTGTGAATACTTGTATTTTGTTAATATTTTTAATTGAAACGTGGTTTTAACTGTAAATGCACAGATTTCCGTTAGCAAGATCTTGAAGTATTCTTAGTGGAGCTTTCAAAAGGAAACATTCTAGAAAGGTTATTGCTCTGTCATTTGTTTAACGTTGAGTGACTTTAGGGAATAGAGGCATAAGTACATGCAACCAATAGAAAGAAGGGACACTATGTATACAGAAGGATGTTCAAGTTTAAAATTCACAACCGTTTTGGAGAGTTCTACGCCAGATTCCATGGGTGACACTAAGTCGGTCGCTGAAGCAAAATCACGCCACATTGCTCACCGTGGTTGAAACCAAGAAGTCATGGTTTTGTTTCCCCAGATTTATAATCATCACCCACATGTTTGCAGGTGTCACTTGGTTGTCAATGGTTAGGGTTTATACAGTGTAATACTATACCATGCAATTTTCTTCAATAATATCTACGAACCAGTGATTAATGTTATTCTTCTTCACTACCTCTTGTATTTCCTTCTGTACCATGCCCTGTGTCATGTTTGCCGATGAAGAAGAACAGCCTGAGCTAAAACGGGAGCAGCTAAGACATCAAAAGGTAGGGAAGTATCACTAGGTTCCACCCTAACCGGATCGACTGACCCACACAATAACGCTGACGCTACTTTATCCTTTACCATTTAAATAATATTCTGGACAAAGTAACCCAATAGCAGTTGCACCGTTTAAGAAAAGTATATGTATTTTAAAATTGAAACCAATAACAAGGAATATCTCGGAAACCGTTAGCTCCAGAACTAAAATGTAAAGGACATAACTTGTGTTTTAATGAGATCTACTTTTTTTTTTGTGTAACAAGTTTTAGTCTATTCTTATGGTTTACCAGTTGTGTAAATGTCATCTAAAATGAAGAGGCTTTCAAGGACTATTCCCAGAAAATTCAAAATATACATTTTATTTTATTTATCATATAAGTACCTTATCCAAATCATGAGAGACACAGACAGACACACACAGACCTTTTCCTAAAAATGTTTTTTTCGAACTCAGAGGACCCTAAAACATATATTTCCAGTGAAATCTCACCATCAAATTTTGGGTGGATACAATACCTTCTCTATCCACTATGTACATTGTATATGCGGGCTAGAGAAAGTAAAAAGGGCAACGAAGCCTTGCCCAGAGTTCAGATTTCACTGTTAATACATTACATGTAACAGTTGAGGGAGTTTAATGGGAATTTCATGTAGCAAACTCCATTGTTACTGCAGCGAATGTTGCAAGGAAAGTATATGATACAATTGTTATGAAACAGAGTTATTTGTGAGCAGATTCTGGTTGTAATTACTGTATTTTTCCGAATACCATACGGAGAAAAAGTAAATTTCAAACTTTGCAGGTACAGTAGTGACGAAGCATGGGAAAAATGGTATAGATTACCACCATTTCGTGCCAAAAATTAACTGTTAATGAGCCTATGAGTTTTCTCATTGGAAAAACGATTACTCTCCATGAGTAAAATAAAATTAAAGGACTTCTAAGAATGTTCTTTAAATAGAAAACAGCATCCAGAACCGTCATTACAGCAAAGCTCCCACTGCCATTTTCATTGTTCATGTTGTACCATCGCACACATTCCGCACATCTCTGTACTCCATTCTTCCATCCAAAACATGAATATCCGCGCATATTCGAAATAGGTAAAACATTTTGTGGTATATTATATTAAGTATATTATATTATATTTGAATTATATTAAGTATGTTGTCTTAATTGAAAATCGTACCCATAATAGCAATTTCAGCTAAGCTGCCACCATCACCACCAAACACAGACATACTGGTACATTTCCATTCTCGTTTCTCTGTCTCTCCCCTGCTCACAATAAGAATTTATGCGCAAATTCAAATTAGGTAAAAACATTAAATGTTCAAAACTTGCAAATATGCATAGAAGCTTGTGACATTGATGTGATTAAATAAAACATAAAAGAATTTGAGTTGATTTTTGTAACACAAACATCACTAATTTTTACTTACTGGGGACCGGTTTCGGGTAACAGTTGTTCCCATTTTCAACCCTTAATTCCGACTAAATCTTTCTTCGTTGGCGACGATGGGGGTGGTGTATTAACTGTGGAGGCATCTGTTGCTGGATCTATGAACTTCCAGAGGTTGCTGTAAGGTGGCAAATCAAAATTCATGATATGGCTCTTTTTCTTCATGATGTAGATCTTCTCCCAGACATCTAATTCTGTGGGTTTGTAAGCTGGTTTTAATAGTTTTATGTTTGGTGTGATTTCGTGTCCTGATGTCCAAAAATGATAGGCAACTGCTGATTTTTCTATTTGTTTGTATTTTAGGTTTCTCATGTGTTCCTTTAGTCTGGTCTCCAAACTTCTCTTTGTCCTTCCGATATACACCAGATTACAGTCTGAGCATTTAATTTCATAAATTCCGGTTTTTTGCCTGCAAGAATAGGATCTTTTAAATTTCTGCACAGCAGTTTCTGAATGCTGTAGTTGTTTTTTGGAGCTAAGGTGATATTATAATTCCTAAATATTTTCTGAAGTTTGTTGTGTGCCCAAGGATGATAGATAGGTGAATTTTCTGAATTGAGAACCCCTGTGACCAACCTCAATTCAGAAAATTCACCTATCATCCTTGGGCACACAACAAACTTCAGAAAATATTTAGGAATTATAACATCACCTTAGCTCCAAAAAACAACTACAGCATTCAGAAACTGCTGTGCAGAAATTTAAAAGATCCTATTCCTGCAGGCAAAAAAACCGGGAATTTATGAAATTAAATGCTCAGACTGTAATCTGGTGTATATCGGAAGGACAAAGAGAAATATTAATATAAAAATAATAGTTGCAACCAATCTTCACTTATCTTTTGGAATCCTTGCCTGATAAGGATTTGAATTTGCATGGAAATTCAAAGGCAAGGATTGCAAAAGATAAGTGAAGATTGGTTGCAACTATTATTTTTATATTAATATTTGTGTTATTCTTCTCTGTTACTAGCTTCTTTTTACATTTATAAGTTTATTTGTTTTGAAGCATTCCTTAGTTTCAGTACATTTTAGGTTATTGCTACAGGCAAGGATTCCATAAGATAAGTGAAGATTGGTTGCAACTATTATTTTTATATTAATATTTGTGTTATTCTTCACTGTTACTAGCTTCTTTTTACATTTATAAGGACAAAGAGAAGTTTGGAGACCAGATTAAAGGAACACATAAGAAACCTAAAATACAAACAAATAGAAAAATCAGCAGTTGCCTATCATTTTTGGACATCAGGACACAAAATCACACCAAACATAAAACTATTAAAACCAGCTTATAAACCCACAGAATTAGATGTCTGGGAGAAGATCTACATCATGAAGAAAAAGAGCCATATCATGAATTTTGATTTGCCACCTTACAGCAACCTCTGGAAGTTCATAGATCCAGCAACAGATGCCTCCACAGTTAATACACCACCCCCATCGTCGCCAACGAAGAAAGATTTAGTCGGAATTAAGTGTTGAAAATGGGAAATACTGTTACCCGAAACCGGTCCCCAGTAAGTAAAAATTAGTGATGTTTGTGTTACAAAAATCGACTCAAATTCTTTTATTTTTTACATTAAATGTTTTCTATATACACAATCATATCCATCATCGTCGTTACATTTACGCTGCTGCCATCACGTTGTACCATCGCACCCATACCATACATTTCCATACTCCCCTCTCTGCCAACCGCCCAAAACTTGAATTTCCATGCAAATTCAAATTCAGTAAAGTAAAATAATAAATAAATAAAAAGAAAAGGACTATCAGCTTATATGTCCATTAGTTTGTTCAAAATATATGGTAAATCTTTAAATGTTATTTAAAAATTAATTCTTTTTATATATTTCTTTTAAATGTGTCCACTTTTTATATATGTAGTTACTAAATTATTCCATAATTAAGTTCTGAAAAATGGGGTTCGTTTATATTGGGATAAATACATAGTTTATGAAAGAAATAAAGCTGTTGTTGGAGAAAAAGAAAGTTTTTGTTGCAATATATCAGACAGGCCCCTCTGAAGATGCCCAATGGAATGGCAGGCAAAACGTCAACTGGACCAAAACCAAGAAACCTGGAAACAATATTTCACTGGACTAATAACATCACTGCATATCTTCGAAAGCAGCTTCAAGCCTCACAGAAGGGTAGCAATGTCAAAAGCGTTCATTCAATGATGATGATGAATAATACTTTATTCATCACATGACACTTACATATTGAGTAATGCTCATAAATTGGTATTTGTCAGATATGAAAAGGCAAATATATGAAAACAAGTTGTGAATAAAAATTATTTACAATATAATGATGTCCAACATTTACAAGATCACAGTTCATCTTACAAATACTCTTTAATTGAATAATATGCTTTGTTAACAAACAAATTTTTAAAGTGATTTTGGTTATGTATTTTCCAAAGATTTTGTGGTAATTTATTATATTAAGATATACAATAAATATATTATAAATATTATATATTATAAATATTATATATTATAATCTCCATATAATGTGGACTGTTTTCAAGCATTGCAAGCCTATGTGTCCCTTTTACCTCTTGTTGTAATTATGTTTATGTTGATTGTTTAGCAGACTATCATATCTATGTGGACATATATAGACATGGTTGGGACAGGATATTTTAAGTTTTAGGAGTGGTCTGCAAGAAACTCTGAAGCCTGAGTGGGATTATACGTATTATTTTGGATTCGAAAAATTCTTTCACATCCTGTTGCATTTCCATATGGAAGTATTGAGTAAAAGGAACTAAAATATATAATTTTTCTTGTTTGCAGGTTCATAATTTATGTTAAAGAGGCCATGTTGAAACAGGCAGTGTTCAACTTTTTTTCTACATAATTTAGTTGGCTAGTCCATTTTAAACACTTATCTACAAGTACTCCCAGAAGTTTTGCCTCTTTTGCACCTGACGATGTTATTTGAGCATTATTTTCAACTGAGGTTTTAAATGTTATTATTTTTGTTTTACTTTTGTTTAATTTCAAACCATTGTGCATGAACTACATTTCCAATTGTTTAACAGTCTGGTTAAGATTTTTTTTTTTAAAAATTTTCAATATTGAACCACTTAAAATGACTGAGGTGTCATCAGCATAAAATATTGGATGTCTGTTAACTATGAGTGGAAGATCATTAATGTATATGACATAAAACCTGAGATTGAAAAAATATCGTCAGCAGGAACAGGCAACCTGCAGACATCAAGCTCAGCATCACACATTAAGTAGCTAACCACCCCTACCAAAACCAACAGAGCACTTACCTGGGTTAAATAAAATGACGGAACGCAGACATCCTAGCTCCGTTTTGTCCATCTTCATTTCACGCATTTTAGCAACAAGTTCAGTAAGCACACGATCAAAGATGGTGCCGACTCCTGCCTGGTGTGCAGAGTTTCGATGCACCGTGAGGCCTGTAGCTAGGACTATACCGTCCTTCACCTCTATTGAGCGATGAGAAAAGGCAGCAATCAGCAGTTCATTCCAACCTGTTAAACACAAGTATTCCCAGAAAACTAAATATATACATTTCATTTGTCAAGAAAATATCTTAAATACATAGTATATTAATCAAAAACACATAGTATATTAATCAAAAAGGTTTGAATCATTTTTGAAAGTCAAATTTTTTTTTTTAAAAAGGTTCCATGTAAAAGGTAGTTGGGGTTGGGGCAATTTTCTTGAAAATGTTTGTGTTGCATTCCTTGGAACATGCTGAACTTAGATAAAAAATGTGGTATTTAACAGACTTTTTGTTTTTGAGTTATCATGTTCACACCCATACATGTACCTTTTTCTAAAAATATTTTGTTTTTTTATACAGGATATCTTAAAATGTATTTCCAGTGAAATCAGTATTAAATTTTTGGTTGGAATGTAATACCTTCTCTACTTATGTTCTAAGTAAAGAAAGTAAAAATCAAAAAAACAAAGAAAAACTCACATTTTTAAGCCAATTTAAATACTCCATATATATTTTTTTTAATTATAAATAACAAGCATGAATGTATTTAAGCACCCAAAATAGTGTAATATGTTTGTTATTTGTTTGTATCATTTGTTTTCTTATATTAAATAATACATAACTAGTTTGAGTAATAATCTAATAAAACCATTTCAATTTCATAAGATAATTCACTTTTATGTTTTCTTATTTATTCAGTATCTTGGTTGTCTCCCTTTGAAGAGGTATATCTGATATATTCTGTAATTTACATATGATTAGTTATTACATACAGTTAACCAAAACTCATCATGTATTTCTTCCAATACAGGGTGGAAGGAAACCTATGATCATCTTTTTAAACTATGAAAGTACATTTTTTGAATATTCTTCATTAATATATTTTTTCCATGAAGCTTTGTGCTCTGGATGAGATAACTATTTTATTTTACACAGTATAGCAATACAGCAAATTCAACAGGTCCACTCTATATTCAACAGGTTCACTTTTAACTCTTCACCTTCTACTGCTATGACAATGAACAAATAAACACTTCTGGTATATAAATAAACAGAAAACCACACATGATTTTAACATAACCGAAATTTCATGCAGAATATGAAACTGAAGAAGAATTTATAATATTATGCAAATTACTAATAGAAACACTTATATATAAAGTTTAATAACAGCTTGAGAAATCTAAATTATATGATTATGCTTCCTTTCTTTGTAATTATAAAACTTTGTCAATCCGTGATTAAAGCAAGACAAGAAAAAAAATCTGATGTGATATACTCACATAACTTTCTCTAGCTACTCTGCAATCTACTTACAAAAGATGATTCTTCTTTCTGCGCAATGCTAATTGAGATCAACATTAGTAGAATGTTCTTATTACTTAGTTCCTTATAAGTAGAAGGCAACTACAGGAATGTGCTAGTCAAATGTTTTAAAAGCTATCATTATGCAATTGTCATTGCAAATCTTCTTTGCTTGGCCAGGAGTAGAACAAAAGAAAAACGGACACTTCCTGTTTGAGAAAAGTATAAGTGCTTTACAATTGAAACCAATAACAAGGAATATCTTGGAAATGGTTAACTCCACAACAAAAACATAAAGGACATATTGCGTGTTTTGATGAGATCCACATTTTTTTGTGCAGTACATTTTTGTCTATCTCTTATGGTTTAGCAGTTGAGCAAAATTCAACAAAATTCATCCACAATAAAGAAGTCTTCAGAGGCTATTTCCAGAAAATTTAAGATATACAGTTTTTTTGGGATGTAAATATCTTTAATACACAGCATTTTAATCAAAATCCTTAGAGCCATTTTTTAGAAAATCATAATTTTTTAAAATGTTTCCATGTAAAGGGTAGTTTGCGGTGGGAGGGATTTTCTTGAAATCTTCATGTCACATCAATGGAAGATACCAAACCTAAATACCAATTTTCAATTTAACAGTCATGCATGCACATGCACACACACACACATACACACACCTTTTTCAAAAAAAAAATTTTTTTCGAACTCAGGGGACTCCAAAACATATGTTTCTGGTGAAACGACATCGAATTTTTAGGTGGAATGCAATACCTTCCCTATGCCTATGTACATTGTACATATGAGGCTAGAGAAAGTAAAAAGGCAATGAGAACTTTGTTTAATGCTCTCAAAAAATTCCAATAGGATACTTGATAGCGATTCCCAAGGTCACAGGTTACAACACAGTGGAGGGTGATGGTTATTTTGAGATGTAAAAATCTTTAGTTAGGCTTGCTTCAAATGGGAAATAAAGCCAGTGTCCCAGATGTAAAAGAACCTAAAGAGGCCTCTGCACAAAATGAAGTTGTTCTTCAGGTCAATATAGAATGTGACACCTAGAACCATATGTTACTTGGGACCCATTGAATGACACGCTACCACCACACTACAGAGGTGGGCTGAGCATTTTTTCTCTTCTTGTCGTACAACATTACTTTGACCAACTTCTCAACATGAGATATACTTCCTGTATCTAGAACTCTCTAAAAGATGAAAACAAAATGATCTATCATTGGTGCTTGTCTATTTGAAATCTTTCTTGGCAAATTCTTGACACAGATGCTGCATTACGATGTGTTTCACCATAAATTAATTCCACTTCAAGTTAATCAGAATTAGTGAAGTGTGCAATTTTGTAACTCATAATCAATGTCTCGATCACAAGCCATAAGGGTAATAAAGAAACAGCTGAAGCGCATATGCCATGTTGTCTGATCTTCATGAATAACCTTGTAATTCAACTGAGACAAATTTTGAAACCTTATAATAAAAGTAAAACGTGAATTGTTTAATTCAAAATGTATTTAAACACACAGAAAATATTTATCTTTCAATCTCCTCTAACAAATATCTGAAAAAAGTATTCAAGTTTCATAAAATCTTAATTTATGGCAGTGCCACAGCAGAGTGGTTAGACTGCTCGCCTCCCAACTAGGTGGCCTGGGTTTGATCCCCAATGCCCACAAGTGGGATTTGTGGTGGACAAAATGGCATCTGGGAGGTTTTGTTTGGATTCTCCTGTTCCCCTGCCACTCATTACACCAATTGCTCCATCATCACCTTTCCTGTCATCCATTTTGCTTGCATTTCATATCATCCACTTCTTCACGCTTATGCCTGGCTATGCGCCAACCACTTGTTACAGGTTCTGCATTCTGTGGTTATATTGGCTCACCCACCAGCTTCTGAACCTAGACACCTGTTTTAAGTCCAGGGGTGGGGGGTCAATCCTAAAATACAGGGAGGGTAAGCCAGCTAGGAAAAATAAATCTTCATTCAAAATAGGATATTAAGCAATTTTCCTCAAAACCCACTTTAAAAGCACAAAAACTGCACTAATGGTTTTGCTCTTTTCATTAGAATCGTAGTAAAGGATGACCTTAGGTCATCTTACACCCTGTATACCTTTCAATCTATTAATATTTCTATTATTGTTCAATGTCAATGCAGTCAACAGTTGTAAAATGGAATCTATTAGAATATTTTTGAAAAGTACACTTATCTATCACACTTTCAAAATTCTCTTGAACATTGCATGCACTGAATTGTTATTAATCATATCAGTTTCTGAATTGGTAGTGGACCAGAAAGTTACCTGCTCGAAGAAGTAAAACTTGATCACAAAGTGGAAGTGATGTAAAGTGAGGAATGTGTTTTGCCCACTCCACCAACTGGAACAACTGCTTATTGGTAGCCTGACATATGTTGGTCACTGCTGACTGCAAACAAACAAGAGAAAAACATTAGCAACTTCATCAAAAATACTTAAAATACAATGTACAAAATAGAGGATTTAAGAGAAAACTTTGACTAGCTAGAGCAGATGGGGTAACATTTGAGGGATTGTAATTTATCAGCACAGAGACAGGGGCACTCAATATCCACTCACGACGAGTCTACAAAATTACTGGTAAGATCAACTCTAATTTTTCTCAGGCTTCTAGCCAGGTAAATACATGGATTGACTTTTCAAAGATGTGCACTATCATCATCTTCAGGGTAAACTGATAAATTGAAAGTCTAGATTTGCATATTTATAATGCCAGAATGAAGCTAGCATCTGATTGGTTCACATGATATTTTTTTTTGGCCATGAAGCAACTGATATTTAATATGACTGGTATTTCACATTGTTTAAGCAAACTACCATCTTCTAAATTTAGGATCCTATACCAATATTTTAAAGCCCTCTCCATAACTAATCCTTTAGCATAAGTGATGCTAAGAGAGGGTGTGTGTGTGCACATGGTGTTATGGCAGATATTAGCTCCGTCAATAGGGAGTTGTTGCGCCGTCGACTAATCAGGTATCGGTACTTCGTCATAAAAGCTGACTTAGGTAGTGGGAATTTTTTTAAATCTGGAGGAGACAGGGTTGAAGAAGAACTTACTCTCCAAGTAAGAACAGCAAAATGAGCAGACATGTTTTTTAACAAGTAGGCGCTAAGCTCTGAGAAGCAGCCACATCTGAGATGGGGATTAGGAATCCAGTGTAACTCTTGATTATATTTTATATTATTATGGGAGCACAGTAAATAACTATCTTTGACCCTTAGTAAGCAAGTGAACTTATACATGGCACAAGCATCAACCATGCCAAGATCAGAGTTTTAGTAAACCAGAATCCTCCAAAGCATTTATTTCATTTTACAACCCCTCAATTACTGGAACTGCTGTTTCATTCCCAACCCTGATATCAATATAAGTAACCGTTAACCCGGGATGTGTGAGGTTAGGGACCATTAGATGTGTACAACTAGAACCTCGAGGAAGCCCAACAGCGCAAGGCATCTGCCTAGTAAAGCAGCCGAGGAGCCACCACAAACTCAACACTGTGCACAGTAAATCATATAAAGATGCCTCAGGTGGAACAACCCTATAATACTGCTAGTAAAGTGATGCAACAATCACCCAGAATATAATCATATTAACGACGAACGATGGAACACATGTACATAATACTTCAAGGGCTTATGACTTAGTCACATAAATATACTAAAGACAAAGCCATATGGTGGACCACATGCCATTAACACATTCTGGTCTGGGCCTTATTTTGACAGTTCTGCCCTCATGACTGGGTGTTTTAAGGGATTTTTAAAAAATAGTAACTCATGAATTGTTTGAGTTAATTCACTGCTCCTTTTTGCATTTCTATTAATAAAGTTTGAACTATATAATTAATGTAAACACAATATTTTTAGATATCACATAAAAAATTGAAAAAATAAAAATTAAATAGTGATTTTATAAAAATAAAAAGCTCATACGAGCAAACTTATAAGAATAAAAAAATTTAGTGTGATTTTTCATGGCTCACTACATTTTCTCCATTAGTTTGCTGCTCTTCTTCTGTAAACTCAAATATTGAAGAAATGCACTACATATTTTCTTGAAGGGAAAATAATCCCATAAGAAAACACACAAAAACATTACATATGCAATTTACAGTAATAACCTCACATTATCAATAAATTACAATGTACAAAATTCCATAAAATACAATTTAATTCTTTCAGCACCATTTACACTCTCAAAAAATTCACTAAAGTCTCCTTTAGATCATGAGTCCATGCTGCTTCATTCTGCCACTATAAATATGAAAATCTGGACTTTCAATTCATCAGTTTACCCTGAAGATGAAGATGATGCACATCTTTGAAACATTGGAGTCAATCCATGAACTTACCTGGCTAGAAGCCCAAGAACACTTAACAGTTAATGCGTCAGGAAAGCTTCAGCTCTTACTTTACAGGGAAATATTTTGTTGAAAGTATCAGAACAAGTTGCAGCGTTTGTAAATGCAGTTGTTTGTAGAAAAGTTTCAATTAGAGCTCTTATCTACTGATAGTGATGTGGAGACAAGTTTTCTCAGTATAAATGCTGCTTAACAAAATATCATAAAAATTTCACCTCAAATAAAATATATATTGTTGTCCATTTCACTAAAATGAAAGAGACAATCACAGATTAACTGCTACACAGTACTGCCACAAGTTCTGTTATTAAAATTTAAACACACTGTAGTATGAAAATTGTGAATAAGAAATGTGCCAATGTTTTGTCCTTCACAAGGTCACCTTTACTACTCTGTAAGTAACTAGCTTGCAGTGTGCCAGTAACAGGCAAGAAAGAAAGCTGGATTGGTGAGTGTACAAAAATTGTATCGCTATATTGACATTATTACATTGTGGAAAGCCAGCTAAGGAAATTTTTTCCATACTGAAACCTCTTGGCAGCAATGAACAATTTGTGTTTCAGACAACAGTACAGTTTAAAGAAATGGGCGCAACTTTTGATCACGTCAGTTCTGGTCATTCTAGGTGTGTTTACACAAAAGAAGCTGTGAATGCTGTCCATGCAAGGATTTGACACAATCCTTTGCATAAACAAACAATTTTGTCTCGTGTAATAAACATCTCTTTAGGAACAATATTTTGAAGGATGATTTACATATTAGTACATATAAAAGATACAAAAGGCATTTGCTAATTAAAAAAATTAAAGGAGATTTGCCGGGTTCGACATATGGGGAGAGCAAAAAAAAAAAACAATTTCTCACAGTTCACTGCTACTGCTGACTGGCCTAGTGGAAGTCTGGACCTTAATCCATTGGATTATTCTCTGTGGCAGAGGCTTGAGGCAATAGCATGTCAAAAGAGACACCGCAATATTGAGATGCTAAAAGAGTCAGTCACATCAGCTGTCAAGAAAATTCCACTGCAGCTATTGATAAGTCGCCTCAACCTCTTCGCCGCTGTGTTGCCACATATGGCGATCATTTTAAATGAGAGTATGTTCTTTTACAATATATGTATATTAAAGGATTTGCATTGCTTTATTTAGAGTATAAGCAATGAAAATACTGACACAACTTATGACAAGACTGTGTATACCTACAATCAGCAACTATAGCCCCACCGCTGAATTTTGCACTAGACAGCCTGAAATGACGTTGGTACAAAAAGATGAAAAGCTTTACCCATTATACTTCTTGAACACTCACAAGGTAGCATTCCATCACCCAGTTGCAAAGCAAAAACTGGGACTGTAAGCAGCTATGCTCCCAGATCTCGCTATTTCAGTTTGTAGTCCCCAACACAGGTGTTGAGTTCTTCTTTGCAAGATACATATTATTTGTTGTTGTTGTTTATTTATGCATAGTTATCTATAATTAATTATCTAACCATTTATATATAGGTATTTCATTCATATTATTAATACAAAATTTTAAGTGTGACAATGCCTCAAAAAAAATCTGATGTGTTACACTCACATGACTTTCTCTAGCTGCTCTACAAACCTCCAACAAAAGATTATTCTTCTCTGTACACAATGCTAATCGAGATAAATATTAGCAAAATGTTATTACTTAGTTCCTAATAAGTAGAATGATTGTCAAATATTTTAAAAGTTATCGTTATGGGATTGTCATTGCAAATCACTTCTTTGCTTGGTCAGGAGTAGAACAAAAGAAAAGCGGACACTTCCTGTCTAGAAAAGTTTAAGTATTTCACAATTGAAACCAATAACAAGGAATATCTCAGAAACAGTTACCTCCACAACAAAAACGTAAAGGACATAAATTGTGTGTTTTGTCGTGATGCACACTTTTTGTGCAGTGAGTTTTTTTCTATCTCTTACGGTTTAGCAGTTAAGCAAAATTCATCCAGAATAAAGAGGTCTTAAGAGGCTATTCCCCAAAAATTTGAAATATACATTTTATTTTGGACATAAATAGCTTTAATATATGGGATTTTAATCAAAATCGTTAGAGCCATTTTTAAGAAAATCAACATTTTCAAAATTTGTTCCATGTAAAGGGTAGTTTTTAGTAGGGGGATTTTTTTTTAAAATCTTTGTGTCGCATCCTTGGAAGATACTAAACCTAAATACCAAGTTTGGTATTTAACGGTCTTTTCATTTTGGGGCTATGCTGCACGCACATGCACACGCACACACGGACATTTTTTTAAAAATGCTTTTTTTGGACTCAGGGGACCCCAAAACATATATTTCCGGTGAAATCACAGTATCAAATTTTTGGGTGTATTCCAATACCATCTCTATCCCTATGTACATTGTACATATGGAGCTAGAGAAAGTAATAATGCTGATTACTGACTCATAGTTCGCAAAGTGAAAATCCTTTGCATAAAGGTGTGCCACTTAATAAACAAGCGCAGAGGTTTGGGAGAAATTTGAAGAAAGATGAAAAATAATGTTAAGGGATTTTTGGAAAGGAGCAAGGTGGAGGTTTGAAGATATTGAGATACAGAATTTGTTTAGTATTATTGGGGAGAAAAGATCATTGGTATTATATACAGGGTGTTTAAAAAATACGGGGCATACTTTCAGGTATGTATTTCCCACATGAAGACAATCAAAACAGTTCATTATAACATGTGTACGGAAATGCTTCATTTCCGAGTTATGGCCTTTACAACATTGAAAGTCCCACCTATAGACAATCAAAATAGTTCATGTCCAGAAATGCTTCATTCAAATCAAGAGCTGGCAGAGATACACTTTATGTATGGTAAGGCGGACGGCAATGCTGCACTGGCTCGTCGTTTGTACCAGGAGAGGTACCCACAGCGACAATGTCCAGATCGGAAGACATTTGTACGTCTCCATTCCCGTCTGTGCGAGTATGGAACATTTACCTCTCCTGGTTTGGGAAGGGGATGACCAAGATCTACAAATCCAGAAGTGCGGGAGGAGATTCTGGAGGCTGTGGACAGGACTCCTTCTATCAGCACACGACAGTTAGCGTTGCAAGTCAATGTTCCTCATACGACTGTCTGGAGACTGTTGAACGAGTATCAATTGTATCCTAATCATTTGCAACGTGTACAGGCCCTGTCACCAGCAGATTACCCTCCACGAGTTAGGTTCTGTCAGTGGTTCTTGCAGCAGTGTGGTGTAAATCCGAACTTTTCTGCCGTTGTATTATTTACAGATGAAGCACAGTTCACAAGAGATGGCATAACAAATTTTCACAATCAGCATGTATGGTCGCATTAAAACCCACGTGCAACTGTTGTATCTCATCACCAGGTGCGGTTCTCCCTCAACATGTGGGCCGGTATCATTGGTGATCAATTAGTTGGACCCCATTTACTTGTAAACAGACTTACGGGGCAGGCGTACACAAACTTCCTGGAAAACTTAATACCTGACGTTTTCGAAGACACTCCACTGATCAGTCATCAACACATTCATTTCTTGCATGATGGCGCTCCTGCACACTTCAGTCTTACGGCTCGCCGGTACTTGGATCAAAAGTTTCCTGATCGATGGATAGGTTGAGGTGGCCCAATTGCTTGGCCTCCACGCTCACCTGATCTGAACCCTCTCGATTTCTACTTGTGGGGCCATTTAAAATCATTGGTTTATTCATCTCCGGAATCGAATTATGGCAAGTTGTGAGGACATACGCAATACTCCTGGAGTTTGGGATCGTGTTCGTAGGTCAATGAGACATCGATGTGAGGTCTGTATTCAAGCAGGAGGTGGGCATTTTGAACATCTTCTGTAATGACAACAACCTGCGGAAAGAAAAACGTTCCAGTGAATTTCAATGTTGTGAAGGCCATAACTCAGAAATGAAGCATTTCCGGACACATGTTATAATGAACTAATTTGATTGTCTACATGTGGGAAATACATACCTGAAATTATGCCCCGTATTTTTGAAACACCCTGTATATTAATATAAAATACATAGAAGAGAGACGAGTATATGGACAACTCAAATAAGGAACAAAGAGAGATTATAGCTTAGGTATAAGCTATAGGGGAGGTTAAAAGGGATGAAAAATGGGTACCTACAGAATCAGTGTCCAACATGTGGGGAAAAGGAAGATTTGGAACACGTTGTTTTTTATTGTAAAGGTGCACAGCAATGGAGAAAGGAAGGTAGAAATAAGAAATGATTAAAGCTAGACAGAAAAGTAGCCTTAATTAAGATTTTAAACAAGGATAATAAAAAGGTAGGAAAATATATGTCCAAAGTAAAAAAGAAATGTATGGTCAATAAGAAGAGATGAGAATTACACTTCATCATGAGGTGTTAAGACATTATTTATACATATTTATTTATTTTTAGATATAAGGAAATATGGGTAGAATATGGCAAGATAACAGCTTGGGCTCATGGATAGCCATATTCTAATGTAAGATTGCTTTGCACAAATAATTAAATAATAGATAAGCATTGGAATTATTAAGAAGGACCCAGGAATTTTTTAAAAGAGGAGTACATGTAGGTTAATGGTATTCACTCTACCCCTGCTGATAAAATCATGAAGTGTCTGCCTCACATTCAACAGGTCACAAGTTCGAATCTCACTTAGGGTGACTTTCCCGGATAAGTTATTTTTGGGTTTTTTTTTCTCTTATTCTGAGAAAATGAATGTTAAGCAACTTTAAGCTCCATGGACTCCGAGATCATTTGAGTATCATTTCACTATAGCTCTTGGACTCTATTACAAGGGAATGAAACATGATGATTTCACTCATGACTAAGATTTAGATGGAATTGAACCTTTGTAATTTTAAACCTGTGAATAAAAATTACTTTGTTGTACTATGTTTATATCTGTTTCATTTCTCTCTTTGTAACAAGCAAGTTTGCATTAATTTATTTTATATTTTTGAAAGCATGTAATTTATTCTACATAAGCTGCAACATATTATGTGAGCAGTGTTTGAATCAGACTTTCAGATGTTGGAGGGAGACCTAAGAATCAGATTTGTTTTTCATTTTTCAAATCTTGTTTTGTTTATACATTCCCAATTAGTGTAATGCACATATGCTCACTACTTTCACTAACACACGTCCCTTCCAATGTTGCATTTTGTAGCTGAATATTAATATTGCATGAAGTTGAAACCATCATTACTTTCTGTAACTTGAGCTTTCTTGTTATAAATCTATCCATGTTGACCAACAATATTGCAAAAACTGAACTGTATACTGCAAGCTACAATCATCATTGCTGGCACAAAGGCTGGAGTTATTACCCTAATTACCAACCCAGCTAACCAAACTGGGCAAAATTCTTTTTTCTGGCAGGAAGGGCCTTCATTTAATTTTACTCACTTACCAATCCAATTCATCCCTACTTTAAAGAACAGTTGAAAACATTGGTCCCATTTACAATACTTTTAGTTTATTTTTATACTCTTTATTGTTTAGTTTATTTGGTATTAGGGATACAATACTTTAATTGTCTCAGCTCACACTCATGTACAGTCTGCAGAGAAAGCATTTTGAGTGTTCCTGTATTTTCAAAGAGAACAGTAATAGCCCTTATAATAAAAACAAAACAATACTTCCTTGACAGGGCAGAAATTCTTCTTTAACGAGCCAGGAAAGTTATTTTATGAGAGAGGGAGAACCCCATATCTGCCCCTCGTTAATTCAAGCCTTGTATGTGTGTGTTATTTGCAATTAACAATATAAGTAATAATGACAACAAATTAGCTATTATTCATTGGCATTCACTGCTAGTACACTGTTTATATGCAACTTTAGACATGATAGGAATGTTGATAATTAATCTTTCATTGGCCAAATGTCAAGCAATGGGAACATAACCAAGGTATAAAAGAAGGAACGCCAGCTGGACAAGATGCAGTCAGCCCTGAGGAAGCTTCATCATAAGATGAGCAAAATGTTGGCTAATTTTAGCCTTAAGACGCAGACCACATCAGAAATATTGGAACAAGGTAATCCTAACATTGGCCATGGAAGTTTTAGAAAACATCAGCTGTTGTTTTCTAGCAACTCTGACAACATCGCATCCACAAAATAGCAAACATTAAAGCTAGCCAGTTGAACTGTCAAGTGTATAGCTTCAGTGGAGCAGATATAGTTTGCATATAATGTGCAGTAACCTTAAGTCTTTATATACAAGAGCTGGAAAGAAATAAGTGGCATTTTTCTTTCTTTCCTTAACATCCTTTAACCTGATTGGTCATATCAGACGATGAATGAAATTGGTGAAATGATGCTCAGTGATTTCGGGGTCCATGAAGCTTAAAGTTACTCAACATTGGTGTTTTCAGGACAAGGCAAAACCCTGAAAAAAACCTTATTCAAGTAACTCACCCTAAGAGAGATCAAGGAATTTTGTTTGAGCTACTTATTGATAACACACGTAGAGGGTGGGTGGAGCTATACCTCAGGTGATGGCTGGTATAGGTGCTGCAGTGATGGGAGTAGTGTGTGCTGAGTGTAGTTTGTCAAATCACAGTGTCCTAAAGGGAACAATGGCCCAAGAAATGTCGCTCTGGACTGCTGTATCAGACTGTGGCATGTTGAGTTGCACCAGCAACCTAGTGAAGATCGACATGGCATCAAAAACCAAGTCATTGAATTAATTCAATCTTTGCTGCATGTGGACAGGTGGTGGACTTCCAGAGAACATCATCTTTGTTCAGCACTGTGCAGGAAACGACTCAACTTCTGAGACAGGGATCCACCCATTTCTTTGCAGGAGGATGCAGTTACTGAGCGATGGAGGTGGAAGGTTCTAGAGCACATACCCTGCATCGGACATGAGTTTGTGTGACTTTCATCTGTTCCCTAAGACGAAAGAACCACTACTTCGAGATATAGGGTGTTTCCTTGCTTTCTATAGGACACCACTGCAACTTCCCCACATCTGACAATGGATGCACCATGCTGCAGGGAATTATGTAGAAGACTCTTTCCAGTCCTTGTACACTAAATGTGCTCTCTACTAATAACCTGCATATTTGGAAGATTTCAAATACTAAATTTAATGTTTATTTCATTTTTAGCTTTTGAGTAATGCTTTTCAAAACATCACAAATATTTTTTTCTAAAAATTCTTTATCATTATTTAGAGGGCCTAAAACCATGTATTTTCTGCGAAATCTCAACATTGAATTTTTGGGCAGAATACAATATCTTCTCTACCTGCAGCAATGGTAGAGAAAGTAAAAGGGTCACTTACATTATTCCTGTTTCCAATCTGCATTATTATAGCCTATTTCAACCTTAAAAGACAGTATGGAATTAAATGGGACATTTCTGTCTCTGTCCAACACACACACACACATATATATATATATATATATATATATATATATATATATATATATATATATATATATATATATATATATATATTTTGTCATTAGCTTCATCCTTTTCTACTCTCCTACTGTTGCCAAGTTGCTAATAACATAGTGTAAATATCCAGTTGTTATAATTTTCAGCTTTGAACACATTATCCTTTGCAGAATCTTTTTAGTTTCTCTATACGTACAATGTACACAGTGTATAGAGAAGGTATTGTATTGCACCCAAAAATTCAATACCGAGATTTCATTGGATATTTGTTTTGAAACACCCTGAATAAAAAAAAAGCATTTTTAGAAAAGAGAGAGAGAGAGTGTATGTGGGGTGGGGGTGGGGGGGTGTCAGCATAGCTCAAAAACGAAAAGTACGTTGAATACCAAACTTGGTATTTAAGTTCAGTATCTTCCAAGGATGTGACACTAAATTTTCCAAGAAAATAACCCCATCCCCAACTACACCTTTGAATGGAAAAATGTTGATTTTCTCAAAAAAGGACAACAATTTTGATTAAAATATTGTATATTAAAGATATTTGCATGACAAACAAAACGTATATCTTGAATTTTCTGGGAATAGCCTCTGAACACATCTTTATTCTGGATGAATTTTGAGGAATTTTTCATTACTTGTAAACCATAAGAGATAGGCAAAAATTTACTTATCAAAAAATGTAGAGCTCGTTAAAACACAAAATTTATGTTATACACATTTTTTTCTTGGAGTTGGGCATTTCTAAGATACTCCTTGTTATTGGTTTCAGTTTTAAAATACTTATACTTTTCTCATATGGGAAATCGCCAACTCCTAGCCATACAAACAAAGGAATTTCAATCACATAGCAAGCAGCTTTTGAAAGATTTGACTTCTGCTTTTGTCTATTGTACTCCCTTATTTCTCTTCTACTCATAACGATCTAAGTAATAAAATCATTTTCTGATAACTTTATCTCGATTAGCATGAAGTAGAAGAATAGGCTTTTTAACAATAATTTGTAACAGAGATGTCGTGTGAATGAAGCACATCAGACTTTTCTCTATCAGATTACATCATTTTTGGAGCCTTTAAGATTTCTGTGGGTCCAAATTTCTAAATAAAATATGTTTTTCTTAGCTAGAGTACTAGAATGCTGATACATGCCTAAAATGGATTCTGTCTATTTAATAAGATGAGCATTATGATTTTTTTAAATCAAGATTAATGGAAATTGCTATACCTATGTAGCAGTAAAGTCAGGCAATGAGAAACTTTTTAAAACAAGCCAGAATCTTTTAACTTCTAGCACTCATTGTCTATAACAATAAATAGTCATTTATCCATTCAGCTCACAGTCGCCAGGCAGCAAGTGTATAGCTTGTTATGGTAAAAGTAAACCTAAGTTTGTATGGAAGTGTTCATAACATGTGGAACACTGTGTGGTGTTAATATAGGTTATTTGTTTTGTAAAATAAATGTTTACATTTATGGAAGGAGAAGCTTGGAAGAGGCAAAATGTTTGTTATTTAAGAAAAAACATAAAATAATAATAGATGTGTTAGGTTATTCAAATAAAATAGTGTTAGTAAGGGAATAAATGACACAGCTAAAGCTACCAGGTATTCAGAAACAGTGGTATAAAGGATAAAAATCTGATATGTTCCATCCACATGACTTTCTCTACATCGCTGTAACAAATTATTGTTAAAAAGCATATTTTATTATATATTTTATATATTATATTTTATATATTATATTTTATATATTATATTTTATATATTATATTTTATATATATTATATTTTATATATTACATTTTATATATTACATTTTATGATAATCGAGATAAACATTAGCAGAAATTGTCTTAATTACTTGCCTCCTTGTAAGTAAAAGGATATTAAGGGAATACACAAGGCTAAATAATAGTCAAATCTTTTAAAAGCTGGTTGCCATGCAGATGAAATCTGTTTCTCTGCAGGGCCAGCAGTTTACAACTTTCCGTGTAAAAAAGGTTTTAAGTATTTTAAATCTGAAACAAATAACAAAGAATATCTCATAAAGGGACAATTAAACAAAAAAAATATGTATGACATAAATTGCATATTTTAACATTATCTACATTTTTTGTGTAGTAAGTTTTTGTCTATCTCCTACGGTTTACGCAAAATGCATTCAGAATAAACAGGTCTTTAGAGACTATTCCCAGAAAATTCAAGATATACATTTTATTTGCCATATAAATATCTTTAATATATGATATTTTCATCAAAATCGTTAAGAGTCATTTTTGAGAAAATCACAATTTTGGAAACTTTTCCATGTAATGGGTAGTTTGGGGTGGCAGGATTTTTTTTCAAAATCTTCATGTCGCATCCCTGGGAGATACTAAACTTAAGTTTGGTATTTTACCCACTTTTCATTTTTGAGTTATCGTGTTCACGGACACACGGAACTTTTTCTGAAAACACATTTTACTTTCTCTTTATGTACTGTGTACATAGTGTACAGAGAATGTATTGCATTCCACCCAAAAAGTGTGTGTGTGAGAACACGATAACTCAAAAACGAAAAGTCGGTAAAATACCAATACTATAAGGAGAAGAAATAAAGTGCATGTGATAAAAAATGTCTTACAGTAGCCTTAAATAGCCGCAAATATTTCTGTTTATTCAGAAAACTACTGATGAATGCAATTTAGTTAACAAACTATCCCTTTTACAGTTTTACATAAAGTGAGTATTGATTATAGGTGTTAAAAAATCAGTATTGACTATTAAAGAATTAGCAATACTGTCCCATCATTTACTATACATATATTTAAATTTAAAAGTAATAAGTACATTTAATTTACGTTAGATGTGATAGCTATGCACCTTTTTGTCACGAAACATGTGTACATGGCTTCTTATTCTAAGCAACACATTGAATCATGATAAGGAATAAACAAAAGCATACCTCAAATTCTCCTGGATGTTCTGTTTTGCATTCCACCCTTTTCTCTGCCTCAAGAATACGCTCTACAGGCATATCAGCATGTAAACTGCTTGTTGACTCCACTTCATTTTGATCTCGCTCTTTTGTGCGTTGTCGCTCTTCCTATAACAATAATAATAACAACAATAAAGGCTGGTTTACAATAACCCAAGAACAGCAACCAAAATGGAAACAAGAACAGAAAACAGCTTATAAGATTTTGATTCACAATAGCTTGGTAACAAGAATGGGAATGCATATCAATAAACTTGTAATCTCAAAGTGGAAAGCTGATTTTGCTCTAGGATTTAATTTATTTTTAACTAACCAATGATATTTTTTAATATCTCTCCAATTCAGTCAACATAATGTGGATTAGCCAACAAAATTCTAAGAAACTGAGATTAAAGTGACCTCTAGCAGCTGTTTCATATCATTGCCACCTAAAATAATCTCTAATATGCACAAATAAAAATAATATGCTGTGCCCAGGAACAAGCACTGGAAAATTAAAAATTGGCTAAGTCTTCTTTTCTATTCCTGGGCTCTGGAAAGCTTACCGTCAATTGTGAATGCTTCTATTAACAAAAATGTATTTCAACTTTGTTGTTCTCATTCATATTACCATTCTTGGTTGAGAACCAATCTTGATGATGATCATTACGAAGGTTAGAAGCCCGAGAAGATTTTGAATTAATACGTCACCAGGAAAGCTTCAGTTCTTATTTTAAGAGTTGAAGTTTTAGTTTTTGTGCCATGTTATTAATTAGAAATTCCTCTCTAATTTCATACATATATATTTTACCAATATAGGAAAAAACTTATATTTTTAACATATTTTATAAAAACCTGATGTGCTCCATTCACATGACTTTCTCTACATATCTGTAATAAAATTATTGTAGTAAATTTATTCTTCTATCTACTTCATGCTAATCGAGATTAACACTAGCAGAAATAAGTCTTATTACTTGCTTCCTTGTAAGTAGAAGAGAAATAATAATAGGCTAAACTGAGTCAAATGTTTTAAAATGTGGTTGCTATGGGATTGAAATCAGTTTCTTTGTGTGGCCAGGAGTTGGCAAGCTACATGAGAAAAAAGTTTTTAGTATTTTAAAACTGAAATCAATAACAAGGAATATCTCAAAAAAGAAAAAAAAAAAAAAAAGAAAAAAAAAAAAAAAAAAAAATAATAATTTCATATGACACAAACTGTGAGTTTTAAATAGATCTTTTGTGCACTAAGTGTTTGTCTATCATTTATGGTTTGCCAGTTATGCAAAATTCAGAAAAATTCATCCAGAATAAAGAGGTCTTCAGAGGCTATTTCCAGAAAATTCAACATATACATTTTGTTATGTAAATATCTTTAATGGTTATTATTTTAATAAAAATAGTTAGAGCCATTTTGGGAAAATCAAAATATTCGAAAATTTTTCCACAGAAAGAATAGTTTAGAGAGGGGAGATTTTCCTCAAAATCTTCACATCGCTTCCTTGGAAGATACTAAACTAAAATATCAAGTTTGGTATTTTACAGATTTTTTGTTTTTGAGTTATGTTCACAAACACAAGGACCTTTTTCTAAAAATACATTTTTAGTAATCAAGGGACCCTAAAAAACATGTATTTCTGGTGAAATCTTGACATCAAATTTTTTTGATCAATCACTGATGCTTGCAATATCCTCTCTCCCACCACTAACAAAAACCTCTGATGTCACATGAACATGCAGAAGAAGGGAGAGTAATGTTATCAGCAATAGTTGTGCCCACAACGTTCTGCACTGCTTTTTCACTACCCTGACAGGGTATAGTTATTGCTTTGCTACATATAGGTAACCAGCTGAGATTATCACCATCTTTTTACTTTCCCTGCTTGTACTGTGTACATAGTGTATAGAGAAGGTATTGTAATGTATCCAAAAATTTGATAATGAAATTTCACCAGAAATACACATTTTGCGACCCCCTGAATCCATAAAAAAAAAAAAAAAAAAAATTTAAAAAAGTCCATGTGTGAGCGAGTGTGACAGAGGGAGGGAGAGGGAGGGAGAGTGAGAGAGAGAGAGAGAGAGAGAGAGAGAGAGTGTGTCTGTCTGTCTGTCTGTCTGCGAACAGTATAGCTAAAAACTAAAAGACCATTAAATACCAAACTTGATATTTAAGTTTATTTTCAAGAAAATCCTGCCACCACAAACTATCCTTTACATGCAAAAATGTTTGACAATTTTGTTTTTCTCAAAAATGATTCTAACAATTTTGATTAAAATACCTTATATTAAGGCTATTCACAACACAAAAAAAAAAAATATATATATATATTTTGAATTTTCTGGGAATAGCCTCTGAACTCTTTATTCTGGATGAATTTTGCTTAATTACTAAGCTATAAGAGATAGACAAAAACTTACAACACAAAAAACGTAGATCTCATCAAAATACACAATTTATGTCCTTTATGTTTTTGTTGTGGAGGTAACTGTTTCCGAGGTATTCCTTGTTATTAGTTTCAATTGTGAAGTACTTATACTTTTCTCAGACAGGAAGTGTCTGTTTTTCTTTTGTTCTACTCATGGCCAAGCAAAGAAGTGATTTGCAATGACAATCACATAATGACAGCTTTTAAAACAAATTGACTATCACTTTAGCATAGTGTATTCCTTTAGTTCCCTTCTACTTATAAGAACATTCTGCTAATGTTTATCTCAATTAGCATGGTGTAAAAATTAGAATAATCTTTTCTAAGAAGTCTGTTTGTATAACAATTGGAGAAAGTCATGTGAGTGTAACACATCAGATTTTTTTATGTTAGGCAACAATGTATATTTGGGTCTTTTGCTTCTCTGGCACTATGGTCTTTCAAAATGTCATGTTTCCAACTGTGATTTGCAGGAATGCACTGAATTTTTTCATTTATTTATTTCTGTTCCCATCTGCATGTGCTAAGGGAGATGTGCTTACAGTGGAAATTAATTGACCAATATGGAGAAATACAGCTTGTACCCTGAATCTAGGGGCTTCAACACTAACGTTTCATTCAGAGTTCACGCGCATGCATATGCACTGTTTCCTTCAATAATTCAGTTAGTTTGTGGTAAATTAGATAACCTATTCACCATAATGGCTCAGGGCCTTAAAGAAACAAACTTTTTTTGGTTGACAACACTGCAGAAAAACATGCAGGTGGGCTCTTTCTTCTTCTCCTTGGCCCTCATTTCCCAGTGCCCAAGAAAAGGTGCGCACATAGCAGGTGATACACACATGTCTGAACCGGCTACGCAGTGTTTTGCTTGTCTGCACCCTCAGCGCTCGTTGTCATCTGCCACTATCATAGAAAGGCGCAGATGAAACCATGCATCATTTTTAAAACTACTTTCCAATGTCATTAAAGGAGATGCTGAAACTGGCCACCGCTGTTGTCCATACACTTTGGCACCTCTTTAGGAAACTATCCATCACTCGCTGTAGTTCATGTTGAGAAATGCTAACAATTTCCTGTGTGTTATGTTGTCATGTACATAGTGGAAAACACTGCATAGCGGTTCGGATATTTTTGCATCTCAATTTTTTTGAGTAAACAGTTGATGCCCATACATAAATACAATTCTGCCCCCCCCCTTTTTTTAGAGAACTGACAGACAGGGAGCATGATTTTGCCTTTTTTCAACAAGACTCTGCAACAGCTTGTACAGCCAATCTTTTGAAGAGAACAATTGAAAGTGTGTTTCAGGGCAGAATTATTAGTAGAGAGTTGTGGTTCCCTCAATACCCTGAGCTAAACCCCCTGCGATTTCTATCTTTTGAGTAACTTAAAGCATACAGTGTATAACATAAACCCACACACTCTGGAAGAATTAAAACAGAATATCTGCCAGGAAATTGCCAGCATTTCTCAACGTGAATTACAGTGAGTGATGAATAGCTTCCTAAAGGTGCCAAAAATATATGGCCAATGGCAGTGGCCAGTTTCAGCATCTCCTGTTTAGTAACATTGGAAAGTAAAGCTTTAAAAGTAGTTTTACAATGTTGCATGGTTTCATCCGTACCTTTCTTTGACAGAGGCAGACAGCAACAAGTGCCGAGAACACAGCCCAGTCTGTTTGCATGTTTTTGATCACCTGTATTTATTTATATAGCCAAAGTAATATGTAGATTGCTACATGTGCATAAAACCTTTTGCTTTTGGCAACAACTGCAGCAAATAGTGCACTGTTAGCAATAAGTAGTTTAGGTAAAATAAAAGATCTACAAAAAATTACTAGAAAGCAAAATTGTATCAATATATTCTAGTGTTCTAGTCCAACTGATCTCACAATGCAATTAAAAACAATCAATGCTTTCAATGAATCTGCATCTCTGTCTTTCTCCTTTTTGCTAAACCCATAATAAGAGAGATTGTATGAAAATTGCACTTACTTTTACTTGAAAACTAGCTATTTCCCTGAATTTTAAAATATATTTAAAAAGTTTCCCTGCCTTCCAATTACCTTATTTTATTTCTCTGACTTTCAGTTAAATACAAACCCTATTCACTGCACAACCATTAACCCAATCCCCATATTTCAACAACATACTGAGTGATCAAATTTATTCAGCAAATGATGATATACTATTATTGTGCAAGTCTCTATCATAGTCGAATAATTCTGAGACCTGCTGAAGAGTGATAAAGTCATACGGAAAATGCCCACAGCTTTGATAGTCTGAACGTGAGCTATTTCTACCCATTGTCATGGTAATATCATATACAGCTCTCAAGGCTGCTATTTGTCTCATTCAACTGTTATTTCATTATTCTCCTCTATCTTTTTTTTTTTTTTTTTTTTTTTGTGTTAACCTCCCATCCCCAGGTCGATGTTAAAAGATTACAAATACATGGAATTTATGACGAAAATGACTTTATGCCCATCATACTTTTGTTAATACCAAGATAAAACAAATAAAATCATCTGTCCCAAATTGTGCCCATAGGGGGAGATTCTAACCTTTTCAGCTGCATGGTGCGGGTGCTGCAGAGATTCACTCATGATACTTCTGAAGTTACTAGAAGTATGTGGGTAATTCACACAGCTATAACACTCATACCAATCACAGCTGAATCCACCAAAAACAGAATTTATCAATTCGAGAGAAAATGTCTGCGAGTATGCCAGAAAATTGTTGCCAAAATGACCAGGAAATACATCACGAATGCAGAGCACAGACTACATCACCAGAAACTACTGTCAAGAGGAAAGGAACTATAACAGACCCAGCTTCAGTCCGAAAAACAATCAAAAGACTCTCCACTAAAAGCAATTATAGAACAATACGAAAGAGAAATTAGACAGCATTTACAACAAACACTACAGATATAAACAAAGTAATATCACCTATAGTATAAGCATCTTAAAATTAAGTTAAGATTAATATTTACACCACACTAACATAAATAACTATGTTGTATACCTAAAGTGTAACCATACTATCTTTAAACCAATTGCAAACAAAGTAAGAAAAATGTAATAATGGTGAACTCTTATTTGTAACCAATTGTAAATAATTTAATGAATAATAAGAAAAAAAAATTAAAAAAAAAAAGCCTGCCCGCCTGCCTTCCGTCTCTCCTCTAAATAATAATCCTGGCTGAAGAGGGAAAATCCCTGAAGCAGCCAAGGGTAAATCCCTAAATCCCGCTACCTACCTTACCTATCTACCCCCAAGGGAGTAGGGATTTAAGACACTTTAATGTCCTCTGACACCTAACCTGGTAAGCTTAATAGATAAGATCTAATAACTGTGCCCCCATTGAGTTTTGGTAGTCAACCCCTAATAGTGTATCCATTTTGGTCCCTGAGGGGGGTCAATATGTAATGTTGGCACTTTCCTAATGGAAAACCCACAGACTTGGTGTCATTAGACACATCTGAGTAGTAAAATGGTCACTGACTCTTGGATATGTCCCAAATTGTAAACATAATTAAACATTAAAATAAGAGTTGAAGCATTCCTGACAATGTATAACCTTAAATGTTCCTTGGCTTCTAGCCAGGGAAGTACATGGATTGATCCGTTTCGAAGATGTGTATCATCTTTGTCTTCATGGTAAACTGCTAACTTGAAAGTTTGGATTCATGTATTTATAGTGCCAGAGTGAAGCTAGTATCTGATTGGTTCACTTGATATTTTTTGGCTGTGAAGCAATTGATAATATTACTGAGGCATGGGAAAATTATTTTAGAAAATTATACGTGGATGTTGCATGCCTAATGTTTTGAACTTGAGCACCATTATATTTAGTGTTCTATAAGGTTTGTACCTTCACTCTTCAAAACGTTGGAGTCAATCCATGTACTTATCTGGCTAGAAGCCTGAGAACATTTAGTTATATATAAACATTTGTTCACAATACTAATTGACCCGATATTCACTGTCATCCTCCATTGTCTAGGGCTAATATGCTAGCCTCTAGTTCCCAAGGTCACTGAAATAAACCTGGTGGAAGGTGATGGATATTTTCAGGCTTAAAAATCCTTAGCATGGCTTCCTTCGGAAGGCAAGTAAAGGCATTGGTCTCGTGTCGTAGATTTAAGCATGTAAAAGAACCTCAGAGCAAAATTCATGCACAATACAGAATGGGTCACCAAAAACTGCAGCATATATGAGCATCCATAAATAAAACTCAATTTTTCCGATATTCACATCTTCAGAGTTGGATAAAAATTTGCATAAAAACACATCCAGGTAATTATCATCTACCAGAATTTGAACCTCGGGTTTTGCTAGCATAAGTAAATAATAAAGAACACTTACAAACATAAGTGCCCTCCATTTAGCAAATAAAAGGAGGAAATAAATCACTATACAATAAACAGAAACAAAACAGAACAGCTCTTCCCTTACATACCAAGAAAATATAAAACACAAATGCACTTCAACCTAAAGAGTCATGAAAACTACTAAAATTTCAGGAAAGTGCAAAAAAATCATGTCTCCAGGGTTCCTTAAATTATTCTGAAGTGTTGCTTCAATTATTCCACCAAATTAAAAATAGCATTTGATCATGAAAATACCATGCTTGCTCGTGCAGTGCATTCTATTCAATGAAATTGAGTTTGCATGCTCCCGTCATATCTGCATATCATGGCATTGTTTTTAAAGTCCTCTAGGAATAGGCAAGGTAATTTTGTCTTGGCACTACATCGAGTTCTGGAAGCTTCCGCTGACTAAAACTTACATGGCATGTTAATTCATTAATGACTGCGAGTAATGTTCTGGTAAATATTACTTTTGTTTTGGGCACAGGGGAAAAGTCTGTGGGCTGGCTAGGCTAGCTGCAAAACCTGGGAAATTTGTCAAGAAAGAATTTCTATTAAATGAATAAATAACAAAAAAATTAGTTTTAATATTGGGAGTCGAGAATACACATATGTGCTTTACAAAAACTTACACAGATCTATTTTCAGATGTGTGTTGCATGCATTCTCTACTGCTTTCGACTGTCAGATTCAACCTGAGGATCCTGCCTTCCCTCTGGTGTTGGATTAATGAACTTCATTAGCGGATTCTTTTCAAAAGGACAGTCAAAATTCATGAGGTGCGTTTCATGTTTTTTCATGTATATTTTCTTCCATGTATCAAGTTCTACTGTCTGTTATACATTTTTCAAAAGATGGATGTTTTGTTTAATTTCATGTTGGTCATTCCAAAAATGAGGCGATACTGCAGATTTTTCAGTTTCCCTATTTTTGATATTTCTAACATGTTCTTTAAGATGGGTACCTATGTTTCTTTTTGTTCTGCCAATGTATACTTGGTTACACTCATTGCAATTAATTCTATAGATGCCTGGTTTTTTGTCAACTGGGTCTTTTTCTGTTTTGTGGGATGGAATTGAATTCCTCACACTGAACTTGTTGTAAGGTGCCAGCATTATATTATGTTCTTTAAATAGTTTTTGAAATTTCTTAGTTGCCCAAGGGTGGTCAGTGAATCCTCTGAAGTTCTTGCTATCCTTAATTTGTTTGAGGGTGGATATTTCTGTAATTTTATTTTGTTGTTTCATTTTCTTCAGTTTTTTGTAAAACAAATCCCTGCTAAGACCATTTATTTCATGTATGATTTATGATTGAACTTATACTTAACCTAAAAGTTATTATTGGTTTTCATGTATGATTAGTTGGCAATAATCATTAGAAGAATGCCTTCATTTTTTCAAGGCTTTTTTTGTACTTGAGGGAAAAAATATACTAAAAATCTGGAAAGGGGAATGTTTATTTCTTAAGAATCATGGCATAGTTTATAAACTGTTCTGTAATATGCTGCTATGTGAAAATACATAATGACATGTTATTTACTTTATACAAACATAAACAGAAGCTTTTGCAATAAAAAAGTATCAATTAATGGCCTGTTTTTGAAACAGAAGTAGATAAATGTTATTGAAATTATTTACATTGTTAAAAATAACATTCATTCAATCCTGAACAAAAATGCATACATAATTTGTCAAGTGGATGAAAGAAAGAAAGAAAGAAAGAAAGAAAGAAAGGAAAAAAGAAAGAAAAAAAGAGCTAGCCCAGAGCTTGGTCACCTCTACTTCGCCACTACATCAACTAGTACACTTGTATTATTATTTCAAATTCTGTCGCAGTAAAAGCTGAATAAACTTGATCACTCTGAAAAACATTTGTGGTTCTACCATCAAATTATGTACTCTTTGTAATAATTTTACCTCTAACTGTGGTGTTAGGTACCCGCATCCTGCAATAATTGACAGAGCTGCTTTTCCTTTTTCTTTGTCCCATCTACCTCCTCCCTCCATCATCTTAGGTAAAAAGAAAGATTTTTGAAAAGATAAAAATACAAAACTAACAAACTTTTTAGAAAAACAAAAAGAATAAGGCTATAATAATTTACAGCTACAGTAAGGGTGGGAAGTGAATATGTGCAAACATTTGTATCAGCGTTTGAAGACAATGTGATGTACCAGTATTTGCAACTTTTCTTTCATTTTCCAAAATTATGTACATGAGGAAAATTTCCCATTCTTTTTATGATGGCTATTATTGCCTAACTCAAACGTTTGGCAATTGTTTATGTAACAGATCACATGGTTGACCCCCCCCCCCCCCTGCCCTCTGAGCTGCCTGACTACAGGTGTATGATAAGAGGTAAGAATATCTATCACACTGAAACTTCAACCTACATTACCACATGTTTTTGTTTTCATGCAACATTATCTGATTAAGATTCATAGTGTATTCAGAGTTCAACTCAAAAATATTGAATATAATTATACTTTATTTAAATTTAGTTTGATTGAACAAATACATAACTCAAACAAACATGTAAGCATTTATTAATAAAATAATTAATAATTGTAACTAATCTTCACTTATTTTTGAAATCCAAGGACTAGTTTTGCAATAAATTGGTCTATTGCATCCTCAGCTTTGTTTCTTTTTGCTCTTGTTGTTTATTTAAATTGTTATGGTTACTGCTACTAGGTGTTACTTCACTGTTACCAGCTTCTTTTTACACTTATAATGTAAGCATTTGCACTTCCATTCTTTAAACTATAAAATCACCCTCATTCCTCCTTGAAAGATGAAAAATTAAAACCAAACCTCAACAATTAAAAAGCCAGAACTTGTATCACAGAACCTCTGACACACTGCAGTGAACTTTTGTATTTTGGGATGACAGTTTAGAGATTGCCAATGATACAGTCCCTTGCAGAATTGGCAGAGTCCCCAGTTGTGCCATAAATTAAATGGATATTTGCTAATTCAGCATATGTAAGCCATTCATTGTGTAATAAAAAAGTTTGTGACTGAATCAGTTCCTCATTTCCTAACCTTGAGTCATATGGATGCAGGTCGGCAGTGAGTGTGTTGTAGTAAACACAGAAGCTGGCTGTGGTGCATGTAAACATAGGAGAGGCCCTTCAAAACACATTAGACCCCAAAATTTGTACTTTATTTAAAATAATGCTATAGCTGCAGAAAGAATTTTGTTAATACAGGGAGGACACCCTTTGATTCCTTCTAATAATTAATTGGATACTATTATTATTAATATTTAATGAATGATTGAAGGCTTAAAGGAAGCTTCCTGGGCAAAAATCTAATGTCCGATCCCCCACCTTCATGTGGTGCAGCTGTTAGTAGTCACATGATAATTGTTATTAACAGAAAGGAAATCCTTTAATCTCTTCTAAAATTGAAGACTTAAAGGAACTGATCTGAACAAAATCATGCGATGAACTAAAGGAAACAGAAATGGAGTTTTATTTACGGACGCTCTTTAACTGCTGTGGTTCTCAGAGTCCCATTCTATACTGGGCGTGAAAGACCACGTAATTTTGCTCAGAGTCCTATTTATAAGGCTTGAGGTTCTTTTACGTGCCACAAATCTACGACACAGGACCAATGGCCTTACTTTCCTTCTGAAGGAAGTGATGCTAGGGATTTTTACACCCAAAAAAATCCATCATCCTCTGTCAGGTTTGAAGCCGCGACCTTGGGTATATGAAATTAGCACGGTAACCACTACCCATGGCGGATGACAATGATGAACTGCTCTGTTCAGCTTGGTGAGTTACTGACCAAATTGGTACTTCTCCCTCTTCTTATACCAATTCCCTCTTTAAACTTTTCTATCCAGCCTCCCTTGACTGAACTCCTGTTTTCTTTCACCCTGACAGTATTAGAGAATTCAGTTCAAGGCCTAAGGGCTCATTTCAATTTCTTTCCTATAAATACTTTCTAATACTTGGGTGACTTAACCATCAAATACATGGTGCCCACTACTTAACGGTTACAATTTGTTTAATACACTCCGAAATGAATCCTGGGAAAAAGAAATATAAATCTGAAGGTAAAATACACTTCCCAGCTAAATATTTGAATACAAGAAAACTAATAATGTCATTATTAAGCGTTTAACATTAATAATAATAATAATAATAATAATAATTTTATTCACCATTTAGATCATGATACATGATATGGGCTTCGTCAATAGAACAATAATTATATACAATTTGCACAGTACTTATACAAGGTTTATAGTGTATATTATTTACAATTGATTTGTCATATATTCACTTACTGAATAAAAGGTATGTTGTAGTAGAAAGGATTTTACTTCTTTATTAAATTGTTTCATGTTTGCTATTTTTTTTATGTTTGCTGGTAGTTTATTATATAGTTTAATTCCTAAATTTGTGACATTATTTTTTAGAATGTTTGTTCTGCATATCTGAACATGAAGGTTATTTTTTATTCTTGTGTCATGAGGATGGATATCTGTATTTGTGCATAATTCACTTTGATTTTTCTTAATATGTTTTACAACTTCTGCTATAAATGTACATGCTAATGGTAAAATTTTATGTTTACTAAAGTATGGTCTACAGGATGTACTGTTGTCTATTTCACTTAATATTCTTACAGCTCTCTTCTGGATTATAAATATTCTCTCACATTTTTCTCCCCAAAATTTAATACCATATTTTAATCTACTATGAAACTGCGCGAAATATACATTTTTCAGTCCTACTAAATTTAGTGTATCTTTTAGACATTTGAGCATATAGCATATGGAGCCAAGTTTAGTAGCTAATTGATGAGTGTGGCTATCCCATCTAAGGTTTTCATTCACGTATATACCCAAGAATTTTGTTTCTCCTTTGTAGTCAACATTATTTCCATCAAAGGAAATTTGAGGTTTGACGATGTTTTTACACTGCCATGCGCGAAAAGCCATTGCAATAGTTTTTTCTTTGTTTATAATTAGTTCATTTGCTTTAAACCAGTTGCTGAGGTTAGTCATTATGGTGTTTACTTTATTTTGGAGTATAGTTTCATTGTCTCCTTCAACAAGAATATTAGTGATTCCAACCATAACAATGCTATTGGTAATCTGACAAAATGAGATATACTTGTGTGTAATACATATTGTTCTCTAATAAATATCAAATTATTTGCACTTATTCACCTCCCACCCTGTTTGTAATGAGTAATTGTATTATTGTTTGTACCTGAACAGCTTCTCGTTTCATCCCCATGCTGAGGCACTTCTGGTAGCGACAATACTGACATCTGTTCCTTTGCCTTTTATCTATGATACAATTTTTGTCCTCCCTGCATGCATATGATAGGTCCTTTCTCACAGTCCTCTTGAAGAAGCCTTTACATCCTTCACAGCTGAAAACATTACAACATTTAAGTACCAAAACTGATTCATATTATATCCATTTATTTCAGTTACTGTTCAAAATATCAGAAATATCAAAAGAAAGATGTTTTAATAAGGATAAACAAATAACAATCTATCAACAGCATTTGGAAACCCTAAGTATGTTAATTTAAAAAGTCTGATGTGCTCCTTTCATGTAACTTTTTCTAGCTGTTCCACAAACAAATTTTTCTTACAAGAGATTATTATTTTATCTATATCATGCTAATCAAGATAAACATTAGCAGAATTGGTCTTATTACTTGCTTCCTTATATGCTAAAGCGACGGTCAAATATTTTAAAAGCTGGTCGCTTTGCGAAACAATTAAGGTTTGGTTGGTTTTGCTGACCAAGTTAGAGAAAAGCTATTAAAATTTAAACCAATAATAATGAATTTATCGAAAATGGTCAACTGAACAAACAAACAAACAAACAAAAAAAAACAAAAAATGTATATCACATAAATTATGTGCTTTAACAAGATGTACTTTTTTCTGAAGTAAGTTTTTGTCTATCTCTTAAGATTTCACCATTATGCAAAAGTTTGCAAAACTTAACCAGAATAAAGTGCTCTTAAAAAGCTATTCCTAGAAAATTCAAAATATACATTTTATTTGTGATGTGAATATCTTTAACATACACTATTTTAATCAAAATCGCTAGAGCCATTTTTGAGAAAATCAAAATGTTCGAAAAATGTTCCATGTAAAGGGTAGTTGGGGAAATTTTGTTAAAAATCTTTGTGTCACATCCTTGGAAGATGCTGAACTTAAATACCATGTTTGGTATTAACCAACTTCGTTTTTGAGCTATGCTGTCCACAGACACACACACATGCACCTTTTTCTAAAAAAAAAATTTTTTTGGAATCAGGGTTCTCAAAACATATATTTCTGGTGAAATCTCGGTATAACATTTTTGGGTGGAATACAATACCTTCTCTATCCACTATGTACTTGTACATAAGGGCTAACGAAAGTATAAATGATGCACCTTTACTACTGAATGATATTCAATTTGTGTTTCACAAAACCAGTGAGAAAAATAATCCAATGTGTTACATTCACATGACTTTTTGTACTACTACTTTAAACTATTGTGACAATGCCGACCATGTATGTGACCACTTTCATGTTTGCCCTGGTATGTGGCAGTGGAGCTGGAATGTGAGAAATCACAGTTGATGCATAAACAACAGGAAGAGCAACGCGACAGCAACCGAACCTTCAGGAATGCGACTCTCGATTCTTCTCGGCTTCCAGAGAGCTCTGTGATGTCATTTTCTAGCTACAAGAGGAGGAAGGATTGCAGTACAGTGTTGAGTGTTAGTGTGCAGTGGTGTGCCAGCCATTGATGGAATGCAGCTGTAAACTGTCTAGGTGTTGTAATTATATAAATAATTAGGAATATTTGTACATAGGGGAGCACCACTACTGGAATTGTTTAACAATAAGTATAAATTATAAACACTTTACTAAATGAATTGCCAAGATTGCAGCAGAATATACATTGGACAAACAATGAGAAATCTGGACATTAGAAAAAAGGAACACATGAGAAACATCACATTCAAATACATAGACAAGTCGTCATAATATGAACCAGAAACAAAATTCATCAAGCACCTAAAACAATCTTGGGAACTAAAGACATGGAAAACATCTCTATTCATAAGCATGAAGAAAATCTCATGAATTTTGAGAATTCCACTAAAGATGATGTCATCCGGTTAACAAAGATGAGAGGTGGCAGCGCAACTCTTAGTGAAACCAGACACAACACGGCAGCATTAGTCAACAAATTAACTGAAGATAGAGAGGACACTCCCTGAAATCAGCCTTTCAAAACAGACCAACATGTAAGTGGAGAAATTTAAAGAGTTTATAATTTCGACTTATTGTCAAGTGATTCCATCGAGTAATTGTTTGTAGTAATGAAAATAAGACTTTATTTGTAAACAGCTTTTGAGTCAATAAAGACATTTGTTGCACCATTCTTACCTCCTATTTCTCCATAATCAAGATTATCTTTCATTACACAAATCATTGTAGGTATAAGAAGGAAACAGTAGACTGAAGTGCTAGTCAGATTCTTGAAAAGCGTCTTGCTCCCATGACCACGAGAAGAAGACAAACAGTGACTTGCCACTTGAAAAGATTAAACTTACAAAATTCAAATTAACAGCAACAAAAATCCTTACAACACTATCCCCCCCCCCCAGTTTAACATATAGATGATATTGGCAGCTTCACCTTTGTAACAAATGATCATGGCAATGGTGTTCACTTGCTTACTGTCTGGGAAAATGAAGCTGTCATTAAATTCACACACATTAAAGAAAGACAAAAAGATAACTTAAACATACACTATTATATTGTAATCGAGCATTTGGTTAATAAAAAGTCCACGAAAAAAAATGTACTTAAACATGGATCTATTTCTAAAATGCTTTATATGGATTCCAGGGTCCTCAAAACATGTATTTCTGGTGAAAACTCAATTTGGAATTTTTGGGTGGAATACAATACCTTGTTTACCTACTATGCACTTACTTGATGGAGGAAGTAAAAGTACAAGGTGACACACAATAAATCTCAAAGTATAAAAACCTGGACACAATATTAAAAAAATCTGATGTGTTACACTCACATGACTTTCTCTAGCTGCTCTACAAACCTCCTACAAAAGATTATTCTTCTTTGTACACAATGCTAATCGAGAGAAATGTTAGCAGAATGTTATTACTTAGTTCCTTATAGGTAGAAGGGAATAAGGGAATGCACTATGCTAAAGTGATTGTCAAATGTTTTAAAAGCTATCGTTATGCGATTGTCATTGCAAATCACTTCTTTGCTTGGCCAGCAGTAGAACAAAAGAAAAACAGACACTTCCTGTGTGAAAAAGTTTAAGTACTTCACAATTGAAACCAATAACAAGGAATATCTCAAAAATGGTTACCTCCACAACAAAAACGTAAAGGACAAAAATTGTGTGTTTTGTCATGAGGTACATTTTTTGTGTAATACGTTTTTTTCTATCTCTTATGGTTCAGCAGTTAAGCAAAATTCAGCAAAATTCATCCAGAATAAAGAGGTTTTCAGAGGCTATTCCCAAAAAATTTCAGATATACATTTTATTTCAGACATAAATAGCTTTAATGTACGGTGTTTTAATAAAAATCGTTAGAACCATTTTTAAGAAAATACAAATTTTTGAAATGTTTTCCATGTAAAGGGTAGTTTGTGGTGGGGGGATTTATTTTAAAATCTTCGTGTCGTATCCTTGGAAGATACTAAACCTAAATATCAAGTTTTGTATTTAACAGCCTTTTTGTTTTGGGGCTATGCTGTAGACAGACAGACAGACTGACAGACCGACAGACCGACAGACTGACCGAACGACCGACCCACGCACGCACGCACGCACGCACGCGCACACACACACACACACACACAGACCTTTTTTTTAAAATGCTTTTTTCGGACTCAGGGGACCCCAAAACATATATTTCCAGTGAAATCTCGGTATCAAATTTTTGGGTGCATTACAATACCTTCTCTATCCCTATGTACATCAAAGTAAAAATAAACATGAACTTAAGTAAAACTGGTTTACACATGCTAAATAAAAAAAATAAATATGCTAATTTAATTGTTTTTTCATACAAGTTGTGTGTATGACAGGACAAATAGGTGGAGTTAAGACTGAAAAATGCAATGCCATAGCCTGGATTTGAACCACAGATCTCCAGTTTCTAGTTGGTTGCTCTACCACTGAGCTGTCATGGTAACATGCTGGCATGAATTCCTCAACTGACTCACATGTTTCCCAGTAAACCACAAGGTGATGTCAAACTATTTTGAGATGACATACCCCAATGTCGTAAACACCGTAAGTCCCAGGGTCCATAGTTTAGCCAACAATTAGGTCAATTAGTGTTAATCTAATTAATTGTTCCCACAGTCCATGTGTTGGTCAGTAGTTGGATAAGTAGGGTCATACTGAAAAATGTATTGCCATAGCCAGAATTTGAACCAGGGATCTCCTGGTCTCTAGTTGGTTGCTCTACCACTGAGCTACCATGACATTAAATATTTCAACTGACTCTGCTTCCAAATCTTTGTTTGCTACAAGGGCTGTCCTAGAAGTACTCGACCTAACAAAGAAAGCACAAAAATCTTGGGGAAAAACATCTTTATTTCTCTACATAGTCTCCTTTCACTTTCAGCTCGATACACTTTTCCGAGCGATGTTCAATAGATTTGATACCCTGTTTATAGTGAGAACTATCAAGGTCTGCAAAATAGATATAAACTGCAGACTCGACTTCTTCATTGTTGGTAAATCTTTTACCACCAAGCCGTTTCTTCAAGTTTGGAAACAAAATAATCAGAGGGGGCTAAATCTGGTGAACAGAGTGCATGAGGAAGCAATTCAAACTTTAACTCTTTGATTTTGACCATGGCAATAATGGACATGTAAACTGGTGCATTGTCTTGATCAAACCAAAGGTTGTTTTTTTTTTTTTTTTTTTTTTTTTTTTTTTCCACTAAATGAGGCCATTTTTGCACGATTTTATCACTCAAATGCTGTAACAAGTTTTTGTAATATTCGTCAATGATTACTTTTGCTTTTTTGATATAATTAATGAAAATTATCCTGCATGTGTCCCAGAAAACTGATTCCGTGGCCTTGCCTGTAGATGAAACCATCTTCGTCTTCTTTGGAGCCAATTCCAATCCACTGTTTTGATTGTTCACTCGTCTTCAGTGTATAGTGATGGACCCAGGCTTCATCAACACAAAAACTCAGCTTTATTGCAGTGAAACATTGCCAAACATTCGACTGAAACATCCTTACGATGCTGTTTTTATTCTATTGTGAGTAAACGTGGCACCCATTTTGCCCACAACTTTCTCATACCCAAATTTTCAGTCAGTATGTGATAGACAGAACTTTTTGAAATGCCTACAATGTTAGCTAGCTCATGTGCTTTCAGTCAACAGCCATCCAATACCATTTTGTGGATTTTCTTTAGAATTTCTGGACTGGTAATCTCATTTGGTCGAGCACTGCGATGTTCGTCTTGGCAGCTCATACGGCCGCGCTTAAACCCTGCCACCCAATATTTCAGTGTTGTAAACAAAGGAGCAGACTCCCCCAAAGTAGAATCTAGCTCAGCTTTAATATTAGTTGGACTAAGACCTTTCAAATGAAAGTATTGTATCGCATAATGATGACCAATGTAAAATTGTCAAACTTCAAACTTAATCTTTCTAAGGTTGGTACTTTTCACCATTGTTCTATACGTC
Source organism: Hymenopus coronatus (assembly GCA_030762935.1). Taxonomy (NCBI): domain Eukaryota; kingdom Metazoa; phylum Arthropoda; class Insecta; order Mantodea; family Hymenopodidae; genus Hymenopus; species Hymenopus coronatus. The sequence goes on from CM060897.1 coordinate 167,497,510, forward strand.
ATGTCAGGTTCTTATGGGACAGCTTGCGTGGGTCTGCTGAGTCAGGAGATACTTTGCAGTAGCCAGTTAAAACAGGATTATGTGCTATTTCATCATTGCAAGATGATGTGATTTTGATATGTAAAGATATATTAACAAATTGTGACATACACCAACATTATGGATGTCCGTAGAATATCAGTGAATTAAACAAAAGTTAATACTGACCCTTTTATTGTGAGCAGTACATTGTACAATAAGTTACCATTAGAAATTAAACCTGTGCAAAGAAATGTTTTAAAAGTAATCTTAAGAAGCACCTTGTTCACAAATGTTTATATAAATTTGATGAACTATAAATCTATGTACATTGCTATAAAATGTTAAATAGCTTTTGACAATGTTAATCTGCACAAGTGTATTGGCAGTAATAAATATATTATTACACTATTTAACTTTGTTCCTTCATTGATTAATCACTCTAATTTTCAGCAAATAATGGGTTATGTATATTTAAGGTTTGGTACAAAAGCATGCTGTGATTTCACGCTATGTAGAAACATTCCATGCATGTTCAGGAAGTATGCCTCAACAAGTTTGAGTGGGAAGCTCAAGGTCAGATTATGCACTTACACTGTCATGGTCAAGGCTTTTAGCAACATTGTAGCACAAATATTAGCTAGGATGTAATTTATGGGGAGTTAAAATGGGATTTTCATAACTTTGTTCCATTTTCCATTTTAATTGCATATGAACATCTTTAATCTCACTCATTTTGAGGGAATGGAAGCTAGTAACTTGATGCGTAGTCATATAATAAGTGATTTGGTAAATGGTAACACCATGTCACTGAAAATTCCACTTACTTGGACGTGTTTCGGGAAGGGGTATTGTTCCCATCATCAACAATTCCCCAACTGATTGTGCTGCTTTCATTTCCTGTCCAGGGGAGGCCGTAGATTGCTGGTGCTCTCTGGTGACGGGGTGATGAATCTCCCACGGGTGGTTGGTGGCAGTGATTCAAAATTCATTACATGGTCTTTGTGTTTATATATATGAATCTTTTCCCAGGTTTCTAATTTGTAGCTGTTTTTATAGGTTTTATACTGGGTGTGATGTCATGATTTGAGGTCCAGAAATGCTGATTTGTCTATCTGTTTTGTTTAAACATCTCATATGTTCTTTTAGTCTTGATGGCTAGCTGTATGATGTGTTGGTATTCTTTTTTGTATTCCTACCAACACATCATACAGCTAGCCAACAAATGGTTATCAAAAAACCCTAATAGATAAGAAGATTAAGAAATTTGAAAGACAGAAATATATTCGAGAAATAACAACACTCGAAAATCCACAAGAATCACAAACATACAGAAAGTTCACTTACCACCCTTGGACACACCATAAATTTAAAAAAATCTTCAAAAAGCAAAACAACATCATAGCTCCTCATAATCACCATAGTGTACAAAAATCTGATGTGTTCCATTCACATGACTTTCTCTATATCTCTATAAATTATTATTGTTAATAAGCTTATCTTTTATTTATTTCATGCTAATCGAGAAAAATTAGCAGAAATAGTCTTATTTCTTGCTTTATTGTAAGTAGAAGCAAAATAAGGGAGTACCATAGGTTAAAGTGAAAGCCAAAAGCTGGTTGCTAAGTGACTGATGTTCCTTTGTTTGTATTAACAGGAGTTGACAAATTCCTATATGAGAAAAGTATAAGTTTTTCAAATATGAAACCAAGAAAAAGGAACATCTAAAAAGCGATCAACTCCACGAAAAAAATGTATATAACATAAATTGTGTGTTTTAACGTGCTCTACATTTTTTGTGCGTTAAGTTTTTGTCCATCTCTTATGGTTTAGTAGTTATGAAAAATTCATCCAGAATAAAGTAGTCTTCAGAGGCTATTCCCAGAAAATTCAAAATATACATTTTATTTGTCAGGTAAATAACTTTAATTTACGATATTTTAATCAAAATCGTTAGAGCCATTTTTTAGAAAATCAAAATTTTCGAAAAAAGTTCCATGTAAAGGGTAGTTTGGGGTGGGGGGATTTTTCTCAAAATCTTCGTGTCGCTTCACTGGAAGATACTAAACTTTAATACCAAGTTTGGTATTTTACCAACTTTTCGTTTTTGAGTTATCGTGTTCACAGACACACTGACACACGAACCTTTTTCTGAAAATACTTTTTTTGGATACCGGGGACCCTAAAACATATATTTCCGGTGAAATCTCGGTATCAAATTTTTTGGTGGAGTGCAATACATTCTCTATACACTATGTACATAGTGAGTATAGAGAAAGTAAAAACTGCTGTGCAACAAAACAAAAGACTATTCCTAGAGAAAAGTTAGCTGGAATATATGAAATAGATTGCAACAACTCTAATCTAGTAAACATAGGCAGAACTAAGAAATTTGGAAACAAGACAGAAAGCACATATGAGATATTTATACCAAAAACAGATAGACAAATCAGCATCATGACATCACATCCAGTATAAAACCTATAAAAAACAGCTATGCTTAGAAACCTGAGAAAAGATTCATATACATAAACCAAAGACCATGTAATGAATTTTGAATTACCACCACCAACCACCCTTGGTTGTTTCATCACCCTATCACCAGAGAGCACCAGCAATCTACAGCCTCCCCTGGACAGGAAATGAAAGCAGTATAACCATGGGAACAATACCCCTTCCCGAAACACGTCCAAGTAAGTGGAATTTTCAGTGACGTGGTGTTACCATTTACCAAATCACTTATTATATCTTTAATTTCCCGCTAATTTTGGAATAACTATCATAGAGGTACGCTAAGTATAAATAGTTTAAAAAATATTTCTGAAAATAATCCTGCATATTAGTTTTTATAGAACAGTTGGTAAAACATCAATAGGTTTGTATACATTAGTGTTAAAGAAGGATATTTTTTTATTTGATCAGAAAGTTCGACTTTAGCTATTCACAGCATTGGCATCCCACTCATATTTTCCTTCATGTAAGAGTTTCCAAGTACTGCAAAGTTGTGTTTGGAAAGCTAGGTAACTTTTTTTTTCTTGCGTTTGAAAGCTATTTCTGAAGAATTAAAATTATCTACATAAAGGCCTCATTATCTCAGAAACTAATTGACATAAGGGCTGAAATTTTTACCACACATTTGCATCTAAATAGGCTTTATTTTAACCATAAAGTTTTTAAGTATATGGTTTAACTATTTTTTTAAAATTTAAAAATCATAATTTTTCAATAAAATTTTAAGAGCTTTATTAAAAAAATCATACCTTTCCTTCTAATAAACAGAAGTATTCTGTTTTTCATCAATCAACAGTAAAGATATTGCTGAATATACCTTCAAAAATTTAGCTCATTATGTTAAATAGTTCCTGAGATAATGGGTCAAACTTTAACATTGGCAAGATAGGACATTTCGACTCCCCTTAATGTTCTTTTAACATTATTTTAAGGTTAGATAGGGTGAGAGGCGATTGAGTGCATCAGTGTTTGAGGATGATTTCATGATCCAGTATTTGCAGTTTTTTACACTATTTTATAAAGCTATGTTCACAAGGAAAATTTCATGTTTTAAGATGGCTATTTGCCTTTCTCATATTCTCTGTCATTGTTTGCATAACAAATCACATGGTTGATCCTCCTCTACCCTTTGCCCTGAACGACAATAGTTGGTGTGATGTGAGGGAACAATATCAATGGCAGTGAAACTTCAACCTATGTAACCATATGCTTTAGTTTTCATACTTCTGATTTATTCTGAGTTTAACTTAAATATATTGAATACAATTAGATTATTATACTTTGGATAGACAGAGTCAGACTGAAAAATTCAATGCCATAGCCAGGATTTGAACCACGGCTAGCTGGTTGCTTTACCACTGAGCTACCATGGCAATATGCCGGCACAGCACTAAATTTCTCAACTGGCTCGTACTTTTCCCAGTAAGTCACAGGGTGATCTCAACTTATTTTGAGATGGCATACCCCAATGTCGACTTACAATCTAAGTACTTTAAATCCCAGGATTCATAGTACAGCCAACTATTATGGTTAATTAGTGTTAATTTAATTGTTTTCTCACACAGGCCATGTGTTGGACAGAAATTGATAGGTAGACTCAGACAGAAAACCAATGCCATAGTCGGGATTTGAACCACAAATCTCCCGGTCTCAAGCTGGTTGCTCTAACACTCAGCTGTTATGGCACTAAATTTCTCAACTGACTCACATGTTTTCCAAAAACCACAAGGTGATCTCAATTGTGACTTACAATATTATAAGTACTTTAAGTACCAGGATTCATAGTTTAGCCAACTATTGTGGTCATAATAATCTAATTCAATGGTTTGGGAGAAAATATTTTGACTACATTCTGCAGCCGTAATCACTGCACATGTGTGCAACTTGCTTAGGAAACCACAGCTGATTATTGCTATGACTTGTGCACAAGTGACTGCTCCTGGAAGTTTTCTTGACAGGTATAATGTTGCAAGTACTTTAACCCCTTTAGTGCCAATCACAATCTAATCGTGATCAGAAAATTTTGCAAGAATTGCCAAACACTATCTAATTGTGATGCCATTTTCATATGTTTTAACTCTTTCCAATGGGAAAAACTGTGCACTTTCTATGTCATAGCCATAGAGAAAGGTTTTCTGGAGCATTTCATGACCTTATCTTTACACTCTAAAGCACTAAATTAGCTCCAAATTTAATTTCTCTAGCTGGTGTTTATTTATGTTGGTTGAAACATGGTATGTGTAGCAAAAGATTACGAACCAAATAAAAATAAGAGCTGCAGATCGCGATGTATTAGAAGAAAGCGAGTGTTTCTGAATTTCCAGACCTTTATGAAAGTTTTTCTTACATCAAGAGTGGAAGATATATATTTTAGCTTGAGTGATGAAAATGCATTTGATAACAATGGCCCTCATACACATGAAATAATCTGTGTACTTATCAAAATTAATTTACGAGGTGTAACCAGTTGATGAATACAATGTGAATCAACCTTTAGCTATGCAACAACACAAGCGCTAAATTGTACAGCAATCTGTTACATTTGTATCCTATTGCTTTATGCCATTTTCATTAAAAGTGGTATCATGCTTATGTATGTGTATCTTATTTTTTGGTGATATTTTTTTTAAGTTTCCAGCCTTCAAATTACATGAATTCATTTTTTGCATTTTAAAAAATAAAATACCAGACCAAAACAGGATGCTGTTTTAGTGAAGAAATATCTGTACTTTCATTTAATTAGCTGAATTTTCTATGTAGTAAGATTTTGTATGCCTAATTATTGATTATTTAGAGATTTTTAATTTTATTTTTAATTTGTTTAAAAATATTGAAGAGACTTCTCATCCATATAATATACAATAGACAAAAGGGTTTACTAAAAATGTAAAAAGATTCAGCTCTGTATATCATTTGGTACTCATTTTATTATTAATAATTCAAAACCCTGCATTCTCCTCTAAAATTGCTTGGCCCTTTTCAGACAGTACTTTGCTATTCAGGCTGGCACTAAAAGGGTTAACCAACTACTACGTCAAAATAATTTGAGATCACCTTGTGGTTTACCAGGAAACATGCTGTTGGGGAATTTAATGATGTATCATGTTGCCATGGTAGCTGAGTGCTTAGAGCACTTGGACAGAGGCCAGGAGATCTGTGGTTCAAATTCTGGGCTATGACATTGACTACCTTTCAAAGTTACTATGTTGATTACAAGACAGCAGCGGGAGCTGCTATATAAGAGCACGTGAACAGCAACTTTTGTCACCTTGTGGATTTATTGCATATTTTTTCTTTGAACGCTGTCAAACGTAATGTATAAATCTGATGTGGTATTCTCTCAACTCAATGAAATGTGGCATCAATGTCATCTGGATTTGAGCACGTTTCAAGTGGCTTTTGTGCAAGCACAGCTGGTGTGAAGTATTTGCCTTATGGGCCAAATGCATATGTGGGGTGCATGCTTCAAAGTGTACTTGATGACGAAGCCTTTTTCCCATGCTCTAGCAATACAATTTTAAATTAATGACATTATAGACAAATCTGCTGTGTCAAACCATTTTTGGACAGAGAACCACAATATTGGGCAAAATATAAAATTGTTGAAACCATTAGCATCACGAATAGAATTGGACAAGTGGGACAAAAAGCAGCAATTATGTAATAAACTTTGAAATCCCGCTACTGAACTTTGCATCCCCAACACCAGGTGGCAACAGGAAGAGCAGGAGGAGGAAGCAGAAAAGGAGCATCAGTCACACAACTGCTGAAGACGAGGACAAATGTTATTGAAAAAGTTTCAATTAATTAAGTTGAGGTGAGAATAAATAAGTGTGACTCAGCATAACTCCAAGATGTCTAAAACTATTGTATTATCTAAGAATATTGTCAAAGACATACAATCTTCCTTCTCTAACTACAATAAATTCTGTTTGATTACATCCACATGTCTGTAAAGCAATACAATACAAGAGAAAGCATTGTCAAGGCTTTTCAAAAATGACTGGTTATTATTTGCTATGTAGATGTTTGGGGATTATTCGCAGAGGTTGGCTATGACTGTGACAAATGAAGTGCATGTTGCTTACTATGCAAGAAGCAACAGGACTCATAGTCATTTGTCGTTTGCTTGCGCATGCACACCAGCAAATCTTCACTTAGAAAAATTGTTTGCCTCCTTGCACCACATGTTGTAAAGTACCCCTAACATTCTCTAAATGCCAGTGAAGAAATTATTTTTGACACACAGAGTGGAACAAAAAATCTATCGCTACACCTCACTTGTAGCAAAACAAGCATTGCGGGCTGAGTGAGACACGTGACTTCAATACTTTGCTGCTTGTCCTCATGCCTGCAATAGACTCGTGAAATCTTCAAGACATTAAGGCTACACAGCTAAGATTACATAACCCTGAGAGTCATTAAGGGGAATCAAAATGTCCTATCTTGCCAATGTTAAAGTTTGACCCATTATCTCAGCAACTATTTAACATAATGACCTACATTTTTTAAAGTATATTCAACAATACCTTTACTGTTGATTGATGAAAAATAGAATACTTCTATTTTTTTAGGAGGGGGCGTATGATTGTTTAAATAAAGCTCTTAACATTTTGTTAAAAAATCAAAATTTTTAAATTTAAAAAAATAACTAATCCATATACATAAACATTTCTATAAATAAAGCCTATTCACGTGCAAATGTGTGGTAACACTTTTGGCCCTTGGTGTCATTTAGATTTTTAGGTAATGGGGCATTTGTATAGGAAACTTTACTTCTGAAATTGCTTTCAAACATAACATTAAAAAAAAAAATAACCTAGATTTCCAAACACAATTTTGCAGTACTTCGAAACTATCACATGAAGGAAATATGAGCAGGATGCCAATGCTGCCAATAGCTGAAGTAAAACATCCCATTCAAAATAAAAAAAGACCTCCAAGATGAATATTTACAAAGTTATTGATGTTTTATCAAGTGAGTGTACCAAAATGTTCTAAAAAACTACGTTGCAATATTATTTAAAACAATATTTTTAAACTATTTACAATTAGCAGGTCTCTATGAAAGTTGTACCAAAATGAGTGGAAGTTTCAAAATAATCATAAGCAATTAAAACATGAAAATGAAAAAAAATTACGAAAATCCCATTTTGACTCCCATTAAAGCTATTTTGTTTGCTCAACTTACCTATAAACACCATAATGTTTTCCACTGGCTCTATCGCCACAGATTGAACAGAGATGTTTGGATCCGCTAAGGGGGTGGTTTGGAGGGTAGGAAGATGACGCAGATGAACTCTTAGACTGTGAGCTGCCCGTTGAATTACTGAGCACGTTGCTATGGCCAATGAATGAACTGAAAAATAACACACATAATATGCAGTGTAACACGTATTATTCCTTACAAATTAAGCAGTTTTTAAAATTTTCCACACTTGTTACTTAAATTGAATTGATGAGGATTTTGGGACATACTACAGCATGTTTGTTACAAAACTTGGCCGCAGAGTATGGCCCATGCGACCTTCACTGCATTTCCATGTCTTCACATACATCAGTCCTCTGTTCTAGTCCAGCTCACACATGAATAACATTAGGAATGTTTAGAAGTGTTAAGTTTTGCTTGAAGTGCTTTCAAAATGCAGTATACAGTACTACAAAGAGTGTTTATGTATGATATGTATGTGCTTACATCATCTTGTAAGGAAGTTGTAAGGTAAATTTCCTGGTGTGCATGTTTGTTTGCTTGTAAATAAATTCAGGGAGATGGGATGAATAAAGAAGTAAACAGACATGTGCTTACAGAGCAGAAATTAGACGAAATCGGAGAAAGATTAGAACAGTCACTTCAAAAATCTCTTAGGTGTCTTGCACAAGAAACTGATATTTCAAAAGCTTCAGCATGGAAAGCGACAAACCATACAAGGTTACTGTTGTTCAGGAATTGCTACCATATGATCACCAAGTTGGGTAAATTTCTGTAACTGGATTTTGAGGAATGTTAATAATGGATCAATCAATCCAGATTAATACTGTTCAGTGACGAAGCATGGTCATGGGTCATCACAACACAACCAATATTATTCTACAGACAACCCAATTTCATTCCTTACATGATCACAAAATTAGGGTATGGTGTGCAATAAATTGATACGGAAATACTATACTGGCACCATGTTTCAAACAGCTGATGGAAATTGAATGTTGGTTGGATATTTGTAGCAGGATTCTGCCACTGCATTTACAGCTAACGAATTACAGTTTATTGTGGAAATTTTTATGTGAGGGTTTATGGCCCACTCAGTCCCCTGATCTTACAGCATCAAATTATTATTTATGGGGGCAACTTGAAAAATAAAGTATACAAAACTAATCCCCAAACATTAGAGGAATCAAAAGAAAACATCAGGACAGAAATTAACAGTATTTCGGAAGCTGAGCTAATGTGTTGAAATGAAAATTTCCTCAGAAGATGCCTTAGATGTATTGATGTAGATGGATTGTATTTCCAACAGCTCCTGTGATTTGTGTTTATTCTGCTAATTGTTAATGTGATTTGAGTCTTTATTTGACGTCCATGTATGTGTGACTGGGTGACAGGCTGTGTCAAGTGTACAGTATGTGATCGAGAGACAGACTGTGCACCTGACAGCCAAGTTTTGTAGCATACTTATTGTAAATTAACTAGGAATTTGAATCAATTGTAACACTTTCCAACACCTACATTGTTTTTAATAAAATTGGGATCTTCTCTACATTGTGATGTTCTCTCCAAGCACATATGCCATGGCAAGAACATCTCAACATAGAGAAGACCCCAATTTTATTAAAAGGCACAAGAGAATTAGAAACCTGGGAGAATATCCACATTTGGAAAACAAGGAACAATTGATGAATTTTAAAACCCTGCCTAGAGATATTCTTGTCCAGAAGTTGCTACATCCACCACAAAGGCATCTATTGTAACACTGGATAATCATGACACTGGATAATCATGGCACTGGCAGTCGAAAAGTTGATAATGGAAGCAACAGGACTTCCGAAACATATTCTTAATAATAAAACAATGTAAGTGATGGAAAGTGTTACAATTCATTCAAATCAATACTTATATCCACACTTGTGCTTATTTTGAACCAATTTCTATGAATTTACCTTTTTTTTTTTCTTATTTCAAATTCTGCAGTGTTTTTAAGCGATAATGTCAATTAATCCTCATGTAGCCATTTTGACAACAAATATACGTAGGTAAAATTTTACAAAATTTTAACTCTGTCTTTATTATTTTTATATTTTATATTGGGCTTTGATATACACACAACACTCTAAGAACAACTATTGAGAAAAAAAAAAGATTTGCATCTGGCCTTCATAGACCTGAAGGCAACATTTGATGCAGTACCAAGAATGTTTATATGGCAAGTATTAGACAAAGAAAGTGCCAATGAGACTTTCTATCAGTAATACAATACGGAATGAAAAGTTAACTGATGCAGGAGAAACATAGGAGTAAAGTGACAGCAGTCAAAATGAAATACATGAGAAGAATGGTAGGTAAGACCAGAAGAAGTAGGGTTAGGAATAAACAAATAAGAGAAGTAAAACAAGAGAAATCATTAATAATACAGAACAAACACAACTGAAATGGTATGGTCATGTTCAAGAAATGCCTGAAGAAAGGAAAGGAAATAATGGAATGAAAGTGAAAGGATGGGAGTAAGTGACGACTGAGGATAAGCTGGGAGGATAGAATTGAAAGTATGGGAATGAAGAGGGGGAAAACAATGATGGAAATGAGGAGAATGTGTAGGGAGCACAAGGTCTGGACGGAGCGAGGTGAACCTGATACTTGATGAGACTAAGGGATGGAAGAAGAAGAAGAAGAAGAAGAAGAAGAAGAAGAAGAAGAAATACTGGGTTTTAACTACAGAATACAGGGTTAGGGCATAAGTCATGGTAACTATTTTATTTTGTGATGAACTGTTATTGGAGCAAAAAATAGTATGTGTCACAGGAAAGAGAGGCAGTCCTAACGCAACCAGATGGTGCTGGAATCACCTGTGGGAGTGCAGTGTCACAGGAAAGAGAGGCAGTCCTAACACAACCAGATGGTTTTGGAATCACCTGTGGGAGTGCAGTGTCACAGGAAAGAGAGGCAGTCCTAACGCAACCAGATGGTGCTGGAATCACCTGTGGGAGTGCAGTGTCACAGGAAAGAGACGCAGTCCTAACCCAACTAGATGGTGCTGGAATCACCTGTGGGAGTGCAGTGTCACAGGAAAGAGAGGCAGTCCTAACGCAACCAGATGGTGCTGGAATCACCTGTGGGAGTGCAGTGTCACAGGAAAGAGAGGCAGTCCTAACACAACCAGATGGTGCTGGAATCACCTGTGGGAGCGCAGTGTCACAGGAAAGAGAGGCAGTCCTAACACAACCAGATGGTGCTGGAATCACCTGTGGGAGTGCAGTGTCACAGGAAAGACAGGCAGTCCTAACGCAACCAGATGGTGCTGGAATCACCTGTGGGAGTGCAGTGTCACAGGAAAGAGAGGCAGTCCTAACGCAACTAGATGGTGCTGGAATCACCTGTGGGAGCGCAGTGTCACAGGAAAGAGAGGCAGTCCTAACGCAACCAGATGGTGCTGGAATCACCTGTGGGAGCGCAGTGTCACAGGAAAGAGAGGCAGTCCTAACGCAACTAGATGGTGCTGGAATCACCTGTGGGAGCGCAGTGTCACAGGAAAGAGAGGCAGTCCTAACGCAACTAGATGGTGCTGGAATCACCTGTGGGAGCGCAGTGTCACAGGAAAGAGAGGCAGTCCTAACGCAACTAGATGGTGCTGGAATCACCTGTGGGAGTGCAGTGTCACAGGAAAGAGAGGTAGTCCTAACGCAACCAGATGGTGCTGGAATCACCTGTGGGAGTGCAGTGTCACAGGAAAGAGAGGTAGTCCTAACGCAACCAGATGGTGCTGGAATCACCTGTGGGAGTGCAGTGTCACAGGAAAGAGAGGCAGTCCTAACGCAACCAGATGGTGCTGGAATCACCTGTGGGAGTGCAGTGTCACAGGAAAGAGAGGCAGTCCTAACGCAACCAGATGGTGCTGGAATCACCTGGGGGAGTGCAGTGCCATAGGAAAGAGAGGCAGTCCTAACGCAACCAGATGGTGCTGGAATCACCTGTGGGAGTGCAGTGTCACAGGAAAGAAAGGCAGTCCTAACACAACCAGATGGTGCTGGAATCACCTGTGGGAGTGCAGTGTCATAGGAAAGAGAGGCAGTCCTAACACAACCAGATGGTGCTGGAATCACCTGTGGGAGTGCAGTGTCACAGGAAAGAGAGGCAGTCCTAACGCAACCATATGGTGCTGGAATCACCTGTGGGAGCGCAGTGTCACAGGAAAGAGAGGCAGTCCTAACGCAACCATATGGTGCTGGAATCACCTGTGGGAGCGCAGTGTCACAGGAAAGAGAGGCAGTCCTAACGCAACCAGATGGTGCTGGAATCACCTGTGGGAGTGCAGTGTCACAGGAAAGAGAGGCAGTCCTAACGCAACCAGATGGTGCTGTAATCACCTGTGGGAGTGCAGTGTCACAGGAAAGAGAGGCAGTCCTAACGCAACCAGATGGTGCTGGAATCACCTGTGGGAGTGCAGTGTCACAGGAAAGAGAGGCAGTCCTAACGCAACTAGATGGTGCTGGAATCACCTGTGGGAGTGCAGTGTCACAGGAAAGAGAGGCAGTCCTAACGCAACTAGATGGTGCTGGAATCACCTGTGGGAGTGCAGTGTCACAGGAAAGAGAGGCAGTCCTAACGCAACTAGATGGTGCTGGAATCACCTGTGGGAGTGCAGTGTCACAGGAAAGAGAGGCAGTCCTAACGCAACCAGATGGTGCTGGAATCACCTGTGGGAGTGCAGTGTCACAGGAAAGAGAGGCAGTCCTAACGCAAACAGATGGTGCTGGAATCACCTGTGGGAGCGCAGTGTCACAGGAAAGAGAGGCAGTCCTAACGCAAACAGATGGTGCTGGAATCACCTGTGGGAGCGCAGTGTCACAGGAAAGAGAGGCAGTCCTAACGCAACCAGATGGTGCTGGAATCACCTGTGGGAGTGCAGTGTCACAGGAAAGAGAGGCAGTCCTAACGCAACCAGATGGTGCTGGAATCACCTGTGGGAGTGCAGTGTCACAGGAAAGAGAGGCAGTCCTATCGCAACCAGATGGTGCTGGAATCACCTGTGGGAGTGCAGTGTCACAGGAAAGAGAGGCAGTCCTAACGCAACCAGATGGTGCTGGAATCACCTGTGGGAGTGCAGTGTCACAGGAAAGAGAGGCAGTCCTAACGCAACTAGATGGTGCTGGAATCACCTGTGGGAGCGCAGTGTCACAGGAAAGAGAGGCAGTCCTAACGCAACTAGATGGTGCTGGAATCACCTGTGGGAGCGCAGTGTCACAGGAAAGAGAGGCAGTCCTAACGCAACCAGATGGTGCTGGAATCACCTGTGGGAGCGCAGTGTCACAGGAAAGAGAGGCAGTCCTAACGCAACCAGATGGTGCTGGAATCACCTGTGGGAGCGCAGTGTCACAGGAAAGAGAGGCAGTCCTAACGCAACCAGATGGTGCTGGAATCACCTGTGGGAGCGCAGTGTCACAGGAAAGAGAGGCAGTCCTAACGCAACCAGATGGTGCTGGAATCACCTGTGGGAGTGCAGTGTCACAGGAAAGAGAGGCAGTCCTAACGCAACCAGATCTTGCTGGAAGCACCTGTGGGAGTGCAGTGTCACAGGAAAGAGAGGCAGTCCTAACGCAACTAGATGGTGCTGGAATCACCTGTGGGAGCGCAGTGTCACAGGAAAGAGAGGCAGTCCTAACGCAACCAGATGGTGCTGGAATCACCTGTGGGAGCGCAGTGTCACAGGAAAGAGAGGCAGTCCTAACGCAACTAGATGGTGCTGGAATCACCTGTGGGAGTGCAGTGTCACAGGAAAGAGAGGCAGTCCTATCGCAACCAGATGGTGCTGGAATCACCTGTGGGAGTGCAGTGACACAGGAAAGAGAGGCAGTCCTATCGCAACCAGATGGTGCTGGAATCACCTGTGGGAGTGCAGTGTCACAGGAAAGAGAGGCAGTCCTAACGCAACCAGATGGTGCTGGAATCACCTGTGGGAGCGCAGTGTCACAGGAAAGAGAGGCAGTCCTAACACAACCAGGTGGTGCTGGAATCACCTGTGGGAGTGCAGTGTCACAGGAAAGAGAGGCAGTCCTAACGCAACCAGATGGTGCTGGAATCACCTGTGGGAGTGCAGTGTCACAGGAAAGAGAGGCAGTCCTAACGCAACCAGATGGTGCTGGAATCACCTGTGGGAGTGCAGTGTCACAGGAAAGAGAGGCAGTCCTAACGCAACCAGATGGTGCTGGAATCACCTGTGGGAGTGCAGTGTCACAGGAAAGAGAGGCAGTCCTATCGCAACCAGATGGTGCTGGAATCACCTGTGGGAGTGCAGTGTCACAGGAAAGAGAGGCAGTCCTAACGCAACCAGATGGTGCTGGAATCACCTGTGGGAGTGCAGTGTCACAGGAAAGAGAGGCAGTCCTAACGCAACTAGATGGTGCTGGAATCACCTGTGGGAGCGCAGTGTCACAGGAAAGAGAGGCAGTCCTAACGCAACCAGATGGTGCTGGAATCACCTGTGGGAGCGCAGTGTCACAGGAAAGAGAGGCAGTCCTAACGCAACCAGATGGTGCTGGAATCACCTGTGGGAGCGCAGTGTCACAGGAAAGAGAGGCAGTCCTAACGCAACTAGATGGTGCTGGAATCACCTGTGGGAGCGCAGTGTCACAGGAAAGAGAGGCAGTCCTAACGCAACCAGATGGTGCTGGAATCACCTGTGGGAGTGCAGTGTCACAGGAAAGAGAGGCAGTCCTAACGCAACCAGATGGTGCTGGAATCACCTGTGGGAGTGCAGTGTCACAGGAAAGAGAGGCAGTCCTAACGCAACTAGATGGTGCTGGAATCACCTGTGGGAGCGCAGTGTCACAGGAAAGAGAGGCAGTCCTAACGCAACCAGATGGTGCTGGAATCACCTGTGGGAGCGCAGTGTCACAGGAAAGAGAGGCAGTCCTAACGCAACTAGATGGTGCTGGAATCACCTGTGGGAGTGCAGTGTCACAGGAAAGAGAGGCAGTCCTAACGCAACCAGATGGTGCTGGAATCACCTGTGGGAGTGCAGTGTCACAGGAAAGAGAGGCAGTCCTATCGCAACCAGATGGTGCTGGAATCACCTGTGGGAGTGCAGTGTCACAGGAAAGAGAGGCAGTCCTAACACAACCAGATGGTGCTGGAATCACCTGTGGGAGCGCAGTGTCACAGGAAAGAGAGGCAGTCCTAACGCAACCAGATGGTGCTGGAATCACCTGTGGGAGCGTAGTGTCACAGGAAAGAGAGGCAGTCCTAACGCAACCAGATGGTGCTGGAATCACCTGTGGGAGTGCAGTGTCACAGGAAAGAGAGGCAGTCCTAACGCAACCAGATGGTGCTGGAATCACCTGTGGGAGTGCAGTGTCACAGGAAAGAGAGGCAGTCCTAACGCAACTAGATGGTGCTGGAATCACCTGTGGGAGCGCAGTGTCACAGGAAAGAGAGGCAGTCCTAACGCAACTAGATGGTGCTGGATACACCTGTGGGAGTGCAGTGTCACAGGAAAGAGAGGCAGTCCTAACGCAACTAGATGGTGCTGGAATCACCTGTGGGAGTGCAGTGTCACAGGAAAGAGAGGCAGTCCTAACGCAACCAGATAGTGCTGGAATCACCTGTGGGAGTGCAGTGTCACAGGAAAGAGAGGTAGTCCTAACGCAACCAGTTGGTGCTGGAATCACCTGTGGGAGTGCAGTGTCACAGGAAAGAGAGGCAGTCCTAACGCAACCAGATGGTGCTGGAATCACCTGTGGGAGCGCAGTGTCACAGGAAAGAGAGGCAGTCCTAACGCAACCAGATGGTGCTGGAATCACCTGTGGGAGTGCAGTGTCACAGGAAAGAGAGGCAGTCCTAACGCAACTAGATGGTGCTGGAATCACCTGAGGGAGTGCAGTGTCACAGGAAAGAGAGGCAGTCCTAACACAACCAGATGGTGCTGGAATCACCTGTGGGAGCGCAGTGTCACAGGAAAGAGAGGCAGTCCTAACGCAACTAGATGGTGCTGGAATCACCTGTGGGAGTGCAGTGTCACAGGAAAGAGAGGCAGTCCTAACGCAACCAGATGGTGCTGGAATCACCTGTGGGAGTGCAGTGTCATAGGAAATAGAGGCAGTCCTAACGCAACCAGATGGTGCTGGAATCACCTGTGGGAGTGCAGTGTCACAGGAAAGAGAGGCAGTCCTAACGAAACCAGATGGTGCTGGAATCACCTGTGGGAGCGCAGTGTCACAGGAAAGAGAGGCAGTCCTAACGCAACCAGATGGTGCTGGAATCACCTGTGGGAGCGCAGTGTCACAGGAAAGAGAGGCAGTCCTAACACAACCAGATGGTGCTGGAATCACCTGTGGGAGTGCAGTGTCATAGGAAAGAGAGGCAGTCTTAACGCAACCAGATGGTGCTGGAATCACCTGTGGGAGTGCAGTGTCACAGGAAAGAGAGGCAGTCCTAACACAACCAGATGGTGCTGGAATCACCTGTGGGAGCGCAGTGTCACAGGAAAGAGAGGCAGTCCTAACACAACCAGATGGTGCTGGAATCACCTGTGGGAGTGCAGTGTCACAGGAAAGAGAGGCAGTCCTAACACAACCAGATGGTGCTGGAATCACCTGTGGGAGTGCAGTGTCACAGGAAAGAGAGGCAGTCCTAACGCAACCAGATGGTGCTGGAATCACCTGTGGGAGTGCAGTGTCACAGGAAAGAGAGGCAGTCCTAACGCAACCAGATGGTGCTGGAATCACCTGTGGGAGTGCAGTGTCACAGGAAAGAGAGGCAGTCCTAACGCAACCAGATGGTGCTGGAATCACCTGTGGGAGTGCAGTGTCACAGGAAAGAGAGGTAGTCCTAACGCAACCAGATGGTGCTGGAATCACCTGTGGGAGCGCAGTGTCACAGGAAAGAGAGGCAGTCCTAACGCAACTAGATGGTGCTGGAATCACCTGTGGGAGTGCAGTGTCACAGGAAAGAGAGGCAGTCCTAACGCAACCAGATGGTGCTGGAATCACCTGTGGGAGTGCAGTGTCACAGGAAAGAGAGGCAGTCCTAACGCAACCAGATGGTGCTGGAATCACCTGTGGGAGTGCAGTGTCACAGGAAAGAGAGGCAGTCCTAATGCAACCAGATGGTGCTGGAATCACCTGTGGGAGTGCAGTGTCACAGGAAAGAGAGGCAGTCCTAACGCAACCAGATGGTGCTGGAATCACCTGTGGGAGTGCAGTGTCATAGGAAAGAGAGGCAGTCCTAACGCAACCAGATGGTGCTGGAATCACCTGTGGGAGCGCAGTGTCACAGGAAAGAGAGGCAGTCCTAACACAACCAGATGGTGCTGGAATCACCTGTGGGAGTGCAGTGTCACAGGAAAGAGAGGCAGTCCTAACGCAACCAGATGGTGCTGGAATCACCTGTGGGAGCGCAGTGTCACAGGAAAGAGAGGTAGTCCTAACGCAACCAGATGGTGCTGGAATCACCTGTGGGAGTGCAGTGTCACAGGAAAGAGAGGTAGTCCTAACGCAACCAGATGGTGCTGGAATCACCTGTGGGAGTGCAGTGTCACAGGAAAGAGAGGCAGTCCTATCGCAACCAGATGGTGCTGGAATCACCTGTGGGAGTGCAGTGTCACAGGAAAGAGAGGCAGTCCTAACGCAACCAGATGGTGCTGGAATCACCTGTGGGAGTGCAGTGTCATAGGAAAGAGAGGCAGTCCTAACGCAACCAGATGGTGCTGGAATCACCTGTGGGAGTGCAGTGTCACAGGAAAGAGAGGCAGTCCTAACACAACCAGATGGTGCTGGAATCACCTGTGGGAGCGCAGTGTCACAGGAAAGAGAGGCAGTCCTAACGCAACCAGATGGTGCTGGAATCACCTGTGGGAGTGCAGTGTCACAGGAAAGAGAGGCAGTCCTAACACAACCAGATGGTGCTGGAATCACCTGTGGGAGTGCAGTGCACAGGAAAGAGAGGCAGTCCTAACACAACCAGATGGTGCTGGAATCACCTGTGGGAGTGCAGTGTCACAGGAAAGAGAGGCAGTCCTAACACAACCAGATGGTGCTGGAATCACCTGTGGGAGTGCAGTGTCACAGGAAAGAGAGGCAGTCCTAACGCAACTAGATGGTGCTGGAATCACCTGTGGGAGTGCAGTGTCACAGGAAAGAGAGGCAGTCCTAACGCAACTAGATGGTGCTGGAATCACCTGTGGGAATGCAGTGTCACAGGAAAGAGAGGCAGTCCTAACGCAACTAGATGGTGCTGGAATCACCTGTGGGAGTGCAGTGTCACAGGAAAGAGAGGCAGTCCTAACGCAACTAGATGGTGCTGGAATCACCTGTGGGAGCGCAGTGTCACAGGAAAGAGAGGCAGTCCTAACGCAACCAGATGGTGCTGGAATCACCTGTGGGAGTGCAGTTTCATAGGAAAGAGAGGCAGTCCTAACGCAACCAGATGGTGCTGGAATCACCTGTGGGAGCGCAGTGTCACAGGAAAGAGAGGCAGTCCTAACACAACCAGATGGTGCTGGAATCACCTGTGGGAGTGCAGTGTCACAGGAAAGAGAGGCAGTCCTAACGCAACCAGATGGTGCTGGAATCACCTGTGGGAGTGCAGTGTCACAGGAAAGAGAGGCAGTCCTAACGCAACTAGATGGTGCTGGAATCACCTGAGGGAGTGCAGTGTCACAGGAAAGAGAGGCAGTCCTAACACAACCAGATGGTGCTGGAATCACCTGTGGGAGCGCAGTGTCACAGGAAAGAGAGGCAGTCCTAACACAACCAGATGGTGCTGGAATCACCTGTGGGAGTGCAGTGTCACAGGAAAGAGAGGCAGTCCTAACGCAACTAGATGGTGCTGGAATCACCTGTGGGAGTGCAGTGTCACAGGAAAGAGTGGCAGTCCTAACGCAACCAGATGGTGCTGGAATCACCTGTGGGAGTGCAGTGTCATAGGAAATAGAGGCAGTCCTAACGCAACCAGATGGTGCTGGAATCACCTGTGGGAGTGCAGTGTCACAGGAAAGAGAGGCAGTCCTAACGAAACCAGATGGTGCTGGAATCACCTGTGGGAGCGCAGTGTCACAGGAAAGAGAGGCAGTCCTAACGCAACCAGATGGTGCTGGAATCACCTGTGGGAGCGCAGTGTCACAGGAAAGAGAGGCAGTCCTAACACAACCAGATGGTGCTGGAATCACCTGTGGGAGTGCAGTGTCATAGGAAAGAGAGGCAGTCTTAACGCAACCAGATGGTGCTGGAATCACCTGTGGGAGTGCAGTGTCACAGGAAAGAGAGGCAGTCCTAACACAACCAGATGGTGCTGGAATCACCTGTGGGAGCGCAGTGTCACAGGAAAGAGAGGCAGTCCTAACACAACCAGATGGTGCTGGAATCACCTGTGGGAGTGCAGTGTCACAGGAAAGAGAGGCAGTCCTAACACAACCAGATGGTGCTGGAATCACCTGTGGGAGTGCAGTGTCACAGGAAAGAGAGGCAGTCCTAACGCAACCAGATGGTGCTGGAATCACCTGTGGGAGTGCAGTGTCACAGGAAAGAGAGGCAGTCCTAACGCAACCAGATGGTGCTGGAATCACCTGTGGGAGTGCAGTGTCACAGGAAAGAGAGGCAGTCCTAACGCAACCAGATGGTGCTGGAATCACCTGTGGGAGCGCAGTGTCACAGGAAAGAGAGGTAGTCCTAACGCAACTAGATGGTGCTGGAATCACCTGTGGGAGTGCAGTGTCACAGGAAAGAGAGGCAGTCCTAACGCAACCAGATGGTGCTGGAATCACCTGTGGGAGTGCAGTGTCACAGGAAAGAGAGGCAGTCCTAACGCAACCAGATGGTGCTGGAATCACCTGTGGGAGTGCAGTGTCACAGGAAAGAGAGGCAGTCCTAACGCAACCAGATGGTGCTGGAATCACCTGTGGGAGTGCAGTGTCACAGGAAAGAGAGGCAGTCCTAACGCAACCAGATGGTGCTGGAATCACCTGTGGGAGTGCAGTGTCATAGGAAAGAGAGGCAGTCCTAACGCAACCAGATGGTGCTGGAATCACCTGTGGGAGCGCAGTGTCACAGGAAAGAGAGGCAGTCCTAACACAACCAGATGGTGCTGGAATCACCTGTGGGAGTGCAGTGTCACAGGAAAGAGAGGCAGTCCTAACGCAACCAGATGGTGCTGGAATCACCTGTGGGAGTGCAGTGTCACAGGAAAGAGAGGCAGTCCTAACGCAACCAGATGGTGCTGGAATCACCTGTGGGAGTGCAGTGTCACAGGAAAGAGAGGCAGTCCTAACACAACCAGATGGTGCTGGAATCACCTGTGGGAGCGCAGTGTCACAGGAAAGAGAGGCAGTCCTAACGCAACCAGATGGTGCTGGAATCACCTGTGGGAGCGCAGTGTCACAGGAAAGAGAGGTAGTCCTAACGCAACCAGATGGTGCTGGAATCACCTGTGGGAGTGCAGTGTCACAGGAAAGAGAGGCAGTCCTATCGCAACCAGATGGTGCTGGAATCACCTGTGGGAGTGCAGTGTCACAGGAAAGAGAGGCAGTCCTATCGCAACCAGATGGTGCTGGAATCACCTGTGGGAGTGCAGTGTCACAGGAAAGAGAGGCAGTCCTAACGCAACCAGATGGTGCTGGAATCACCTGTGGGAGTGCAGTGTCATAGGAAAGAGAGGCAGTCCTAACGCAACCAGATGGTGCTGGAATCACCTGTGGGAGTGCAGTGTCACAGGAAAGAGAGGCAGTCCTAACACAACCAGATGGTGCTGGAATCACCTGTGGGAGCGCAGTGTCACAGGAAAGAGAGGCAGTCCTAACGCAACCAGATGGTGCTGGAATCACCTGTGGGAGTGCAGTGTCACAGGAAAGAGAGGCAGTCCTAACACAACCAGATGGTGCTGGAATCACCTGTGGGAGTGCAGTGCACAGGAAAGAGAGGCAGTCCTAACACAACCAGATGGTGCTGGAATCACCTGTGGGAGTGCAGTGTCACAGGAAAGAGAGGCAGTCCTAACACAACCAGATGGTGCTGGAATCACCTGTGGGAGTGCAGTGTCACAGGAAAGAGAGGCAGTCCTAACGCAACTAGATGGTGCTGGAATCACCTGTGGGAGTGCAGTGTCACAGGAAAGAGAGGCAGTCCTAACGCAACTAGATGGTGCTGGAATCACCTGTGGGAATGCAGTGTCACAGGAAAGAGAGGCAGTCCTAACGCAACTAGATGGTGCTGGAATCACCTGTGGGAGTGCAGTGTCACAGGAAAGAGAGGCAGTCCTAACGCAACTAGATGGTGCTGGAATCACCTGTGGGAGCGCAGTGTCACAGGAAAGAGAGGCAGTCCTAACGCAACCAGATGGTGCTGGAATCACCTGTGGGAGTGCAGTGTCATAGGAAAGAGAGGCAGTCCTAACGCAACCAGATGGTGCTGGAATCACCTGTGGGAGCGCAGTGTCACAGGAAAGAGAGGCAGTCCTAACACAACCAGATGGTGCTGGAATCACCTGTGGGAGTGCAGTGTCACAGGAAAGAGAGGCAGTCCTAACGCAACCAGATGGTGCTGGGAGCACAGTAAGAGAACATCATATCTTTATTTAACAAAAATATTAAAAAAAAGAAAACAATTCCGTTCATGCAGAAAAGCCTACCTCCAAGCATTTTTCAACCCTATCTTCTGTTAAGGAACTATTGTCAGCACTCCTAAAAGAAATAAAGAACACAACCTTTGATTGTTATTTAGGAAAAGTATCAATGAAGTGACCACATTTGTACTTAAAAATCTGCAAGTTACCTCCAAAAGTTTCCAAAAATGAACAATAGTTCAAAAGTTCCCCAGAACCCCAGCAATCTGAAGGTTGTGTACTTGTATGACTGTGACAGTGTTATCTCAATGCAATACGATCCTCCACAGCAAACCATTAATGCACAGCATAACTCTCCATTTTTGGAACACAACCTGCGACCAGCTTTGAGAAATAAGCAGTGACACTTTCTGAGGAACTCACCCATCATTTTGTATGACAATGTTCTACTGCATATAGTGCAAGCAGTGGCTGGTCAGTAGGCTAGGAAGTGCAGTACCATCAATCTTATCCCCCAGACTTATACCCTTGTGACTAATTACTGAAATTGAGGATTTTGCGACAGTGATGTATACCATATACATAAAGTATTATTTGAGTCGATTGCAACATTTTTACATCACTTACATGTTATAATTAAGGACATGTTTCGGAAGCTCTATTGCTTTCATTATCAACTTTCCCTTGACTGCTGGTTTCATAGTTTGCAGGTGGATGGGTTCGCCTCAGAATCTCTGGACAAGAATATCTCTGGATGGGATCTTGAAGTTCATTAAATTGTTCCTATTTTTCCAGATGTGGATATTCTCCCAGGTTTTCAAAGCCAAAACAAAGAAACGCATCAAAGACACCAGCACCCTCACCCCAAGCATAGTCTCCAGATTCAAGAAATTACATACCATTCAGTGTTTTTCAAACAAATTCGAAAAAAATCTTCAAAGAACAGGATATTACCCTAGCACCTACAAATAATTTTTCAATTAAAAATATCTTGCATTCAAAAGCCAAAGATGTAATTCCAACAGATAACAGAGCTTGGATTGTGATAAACTGTGCATGGGGAAAACAAAGAGAATTTTGAAACAAGGAACACTTCAGGAACATAAAATTAAAACAGGAAGATAAATCGGCAGTAGTATGGCATTTTTGGAGAGAATATCACAACATAGGAAAAACAGCGAATTTGGTAAAACACATAAGAAACAATTGGGGATTGGAAACCTGGGAGAATATCCACAGTTGGAAAAATAGGAACAATTTAATGAACTTCAACATCCTGCCGGGGATATCCTCATCCACAGATTCTTAAGGCAAACTCATCTACCACAACACATGCAAACCACAACTTCGGCAGTTGAGGAAAAGTTGATAATGGAAGCAACAGAGTTTGCAACCGTTATGCAAACTTCTGCAAAACTTAACCAGAATAAAGGGCTCTTCAGAGACTATTCCCAGAAAATTCAGAATAACCATTTTATTTGTGATGTGAATATCTTTAATATACAGCATTTTAATCAAAATCGTTAGAGCCATTTTAGAAAGTCAAAATGTTCGAAAAATGTTCCACGTAAAGGGTAGCTGGAGGTTTTTCTTGAAACTCTTCATGTCGCATTCTTGGAAGATGCTGAACCTAAATACTTAGATACTTTTGAGCTATGCTGTCCTCAGACACACAGATAGACATGCAGGCACACAAGGACCTTTTTCTAAATATGCTTTTTTGACTCAGGGGACCTCAAAACACATATTTCCGGTGAAATTTGGGTATCAAATGTTTTGGTGCGATACAATGTACATATGGGCTAGAGAAAGTAAAAAAGCCACATGGTGTACACCGGGACAAAAAGGAGACAACACCAACGACTGGCAGCTTTTAAAACGTGAAGAATCCATGGATTACTGCAGCAGGGTTAAAGAACAAACAACCAAGTTGCAATTCAGACCATTCAGAATTGGCTTCAAAAAGACTTGCTGCCAAGAAGCCTCTTCTAACTGAAGTAATGAAGAGGAAAAATAAGATTTCTTTAAAACATATCAGCATTGGATATCATAGAACTGGCGTAAGGTAACATTTTCTGACAAAAGCACTTTTAAATTGGTCAGAGGACAGTCCAAGTTGGTGAGAAGGCCGGTATGATCAAAACCATTAAACATCCAGAGTGGGATGCTTTTAGTGGTAATTATGGTAGAAATGTAAATGGTGTCTTATTTATGGACATCTTTAACCATTGAGGTTCTCAGCATCCCATTCTAAAGTGGGAGTGAAAGACTGCTCAAAATGAAGGCAAGTAACTATTTAGAAGTATTGCAATACCATTTGCTAACATTTTACCAATTCATCAATGTCAGTATTTTATGCATGATGATGCCCATGCTCATAGAACAAAGGCAGTTCAAAAGTCCCTCAAAGGCCATGATATATTACTACTTGAATGACCAGGTAAACTGTACAGAAAATGTTTGGAATGTGATAAAAGATAAATTTGAAGAAATGCAGCCATCAAATATTAAGGAGTGGCACTGAAGTCATGGTTGGAAAGGACAAAAAGTATTTTGAAAATTTGGCAGACTCAATGCCTAGAAGACTGCTAAAAGTGATACAAGTTAAGGGGAAAGTGACCAAGTACTAGATGAAAAATAAGTGGAAATAAAACCATGTAAAGTCAGTGTTTCTTGTTTATACTGACTTATTCCTGTAATGTCAAGATTTCCATTGTGATGACTGTATGCACCATGCAAGCTACTCTGGCAGCAAGTTTAGTTACTAACAAGAGGATAACAGACAGTGGAGTAAGAATATTAGTGTGTGCTAAGATGTCAAGTATCGAACCTCCTGAAAATGTAAACACTACAAGAAGGCAGAAAGAGAACAATAACTGCTGTGTTGTAGGATGTAATAACATCTAGAAGAATACTTCACCAGCTATTGCCTTTTATTCTTTTCCCACGCAGAAGAAATCTATGGATTCAAGCTGTACATCGAAAGAAGTAAGTACACTAATTTTATATTGTACCTCAAAGCAGTAACATATGCTTAAAAATTAACTGCAGCATGGATAATGTTGTTTAGAAATTAATGTTAATGTTTTAAGTTAATAAGTAGAAACTCTAAATACGGTGAGTTTTAGACTAAACTACATATTATGGGAATAGTCGGTCAGTTATTATTATTACTATTGTTTATATTATTGTTATTATTATTAACGTTAATATTTATGTACGTATTACTATTCATACTTTATATTTTATTTTCAGTCCTGAGGATCATTGTGAGAACCAACGCCCGCAACAAAAATTTGCAGCATTCACTTCATCAGAAATAAAAGGTCAGGACATCCCCACAGTTCAACAAATGTTCCCAGTATATTTCCAGATGTGTACAAAAAGATTTTGACCTTTTGAAACAGCACTTTCAGTCAAATTTATGCAGTTTATAGGCAGAAAACCACAAATAATATCTACATCACACATGGCTTCTGCTTCTAACTATCCTCCTAATAAGTACAAATCATGACACAGAGTGGCGCCACCAGTACGGTTTTCTGATCCATGCACGATGCCTATAGGTAAGAAGAGAAAGTGAGGAGGAGTTCTTGATTACCCAAATGTGTGTACATATACTTTATTTTCTACAATGAAAATAAGCATTTGAAGTATGCTACAAAACTTGGCCATCAGGCACATGGTCTGTCTCCCAGTCACATACTGTACACTTGGCTGGCCACGCAGTCACACATGCGTGGACATCAAATAAAATTTCAAATCATTTTAACAATTTCAAAATAAACACAAAACTTACCTTATCACAGGAGGTATTGGAAATTCCAAACCTTTATGATTTGAGTTTTAAAACTTTTGTTGCTTTCCATGCTGAAGCTTTCAAAATGGTCTCTTGTGCAAGATGCCCAAGAGATTTTTGAGGTGATCATTTTAACCTTTTTCTTTAATTTCTGCTCCATAAGCACATGCCTGTTTAATTTCCTTTTCCTATCACAAATTGATCCTGTCTCCCTGAATGTATTTACAAGCAAACAAACTTGGAACATGCACCCAGGAAATTTAGTTTTATCCCTACAAGATGATACAAGTACACAAACACTCCTAGTGGTACTGTATACAGCATTTTAAAAGCACTTTAAGCAAAACTAAGCATTGTAATGTTATTCACGTGTGAACTGGGCTAGAACAGAAGTAGGACTGATGCACATGTGAAGACAGAATGGATGCATGCAGAGAAAGTCACAACAGCCATTCCCTGGTGGCCAAGTTTTGTAACAAATGTACTGTACTTACAAACTGGTTACCTGATGATGTTACTTACTTGGGACTGTTTGGCGCACCACCTCCGCCACCTCCACCGCCTCCTGTTGGACTGAAACTTCCAGAGTTGAGTAAACTTGCTGTGTCTGGCTTCATGTCCAATGGAGACTGCGGCCCCATTGAGTTCATAGAGAGATTGTTTTCCAAGCTCAAGCCTGAAACACAAACATATATTATTATTTTCCTGCTCCTTACTCATCTTGGTGTACTTAACTTTCTACATTTCATTGGAGACTTAAATTTTGTTTTATATACACTGGGAGTAACATTTTAACAATTGATCAAAAAATCAAAAATTGCTTTTTTATAGTGAATAGTTGTTGGAACCTTCTGAGCATCCATAGAGAATCAACATTTAACTGTCCTCTCCTTACTTTGGCCTCTACAGATATTTAAAGACCATACCTGCATATGTTTCCTAGTATACTATGTATTTCATAAAACAGTGTTTTTCTAAAAACTACATTTTCATGTTTCAAAATATTTCATGTGTCTCAGCTTTTGTTTAAATACAACTAAAATCTTCCCGAATGTGTGCTATACGCCACAAAATTATCTTAACACCAATAATAATTTTTATACAAAAAAATTGTATTAAAAAGATTAATTTTAGAAATTAAAATTTCTAACCTCCTTTTAAAAAACTATAACTCAGTTATCAAAGCTATTGAAATAGATATCACCATTTAAATTTTTTGTATGTAGTTCAAAGCTCAAATTTAGAAAATCCCAAGTGATTTTCTCAAATTTTGAGGTGTGTGGAACATTTTGATTATGCAGTATATTTACATAATAAAATGTATGAAATAATTTACATCTTAAAAAGCATTCTTCCAATTTGAATGAAATTTGGCATTTATATTAACACAGCAGCAATGCATCCATAGTAAAACTTTCAGAAAAATCTATACAGAAATATAGAAATTTCATTCCCAGTGTCCCTTAATGCATCATAAGCAGGGTTCGCATTAACAATGGGATGGGGGCATTTCCCCATCTCATTAAACAATTTCCCCTGCTTGTTAAAGAATAATTCCTTCTTTGTCTGGGAAGTATTGACTTCTTTTTATTATAAACACTATTGCTGCTCTCTTTGAAAAAACAGGAAGGCACAGAACATTTTTGATGCAGAATGTACATGGTGCAGCTAAACTATCAGTGGTAGGTTTATCTAATTTGAAATAACACACCCGATTACTCAGGTGTGCATGCAGCCCAGGGATCAGGTCCATGGCTTTTTAATTAGGCCAGTACTTATTTTATACACCGGTCCCCCCCATGTAAGTGAGGATGGAAGTAGATATTCCACCTGCATGTGAACCCCAAAGAGCTTAGTTTACCTAATTTGAAATGTAGGATAATGCCAATAATATTCGAAATTATGCAATCTAAGGAAGTGCAGCAATTTTATATTGCCAATGTAAAATTGTCAGCAAGCTAGAAATGTTATATTGCAATTCAGGCAAGGGAGCAATCAGCATGTCCAGGAGGACAGTGTTTATATGTATAATCACACCCAACAACAAAACAATTATTGTTATTCTTGCTAGAACCACAATCACTAACTTTAGCGATCCCAACAAAATCATGCATCTTTCACTACCGTAAACGCATTGCATGCGACTCCTGGAAGAAAATGTTGTCACTAGAGTGGACCACTTACAACTCGCACGGCGATTTAACATGAGAATGGCTGGATACATGCGACGGTGCTAAAATTTAACGTAATGGTCTGAAATACAAAAACCAGCTGATTTAACCCAATGGAAACGATGCTGTTACACAATCCTGATTTCTATTAAAGGCAGAATAAATACGCCAATTTATGCATTCTCTTTTCAATATAGGTGACAAACAAGGATGCAAGCTTTAATATTACAAGTGTGGATTATGTTAACCTTCACAATGAAATTGTTTATATTAGCGTTTGTTAAGGGAGAGTATCAACTGCAATAATTATGATATGCTCTTTGAAGCTCTCAACTTTAATCATTCGTATGTCTTGCGGTGCTGCCGAATCAAGTGTAATTCTAACACAATATGCCAAGGCCTATTTCGGAGAAGGGCCGATTTTGGCCCGGATGCAGGTAGGCTGATATTCCTTAATCTTTAATGATAGCGGTAATAATAATATTAATATTTATTTTGTTATTATTAAATTGAGAGCTAACTTAATCTGGTTGCCAATTTATATTGGTTTAATCTTTCAAATGTATAAATGTAGATATTTTACCTGAATGAAAACGGCACATATATGTATGAATTACGACAAGAATTACACAGCAGTACAGGTTATGTTTGATATTTAATCGAGTCAGAAAAGTTCTGACAAAACACTGTTGCTTACTCTTGACTAGTACAGTTTGGATTTCGAAAAACCGAAGTACTGAATGTTTAGCAGCGATTCTTAAGAAATGTTCAACTTGAGCCATTATTTTTAAAAAACCTCCTTAAAGTCGGTCCTTCGACACTTTCTTACTCATTGGTAAGCCTACCATTTTTCCCCATTAAAATACGGACGCCTGAAAATGTTGCGATCAAAAGTTTATGATAACATTAGAATGACGGAAACATTAAAATGAATAAATATCCCAATTCCCACCATGTGCAATCGAAAATGTCCAAATTTTACGGTGAACTTGATAATACGTGATACAAGCCCGGAATTTCATGTATTATCTTATAGCAGCGAACTTCACGCCAAAGTACTTCAACAGTAAGAGAGATAAGCCCCGACTCAGTATTTCTTGAGGAAATTAAAGAAAGAGACAGCATTAATTTGCCAGATATAGTTCTGGCAATAATATAGCGCACATATATCCCCGTTTTCTACCTGGTGCTTGGTAATGAATGACATTTTCTACGGCGACATTGCTGTTGTTCTCAAGTAGTGTGTAATCTGGTCTAACGAGACCTTGGTCTCAAATGTTAACTTATAATTAGCTAGTTCACAAACACAGCAGGGACACAGCATTTCTTATATTCTTACCATTACTCACAGATATTGAAGTGCCTGACTGTAATTATAGTTGGTGTCCATTTATTTTATTTCAACAGTTTCCATTTAATAGTCAGTCTATGTTGGCTATGCTACCTTTATATATCGCTTTTGTAATACATATTCTTTTCACTTTCTAAATTACTTTTAGTAAGTAGTATTCTCCGAAAAATTCTATAACGAAATATTTCACCGAAATATCTGTTTTGAAACCCCCAAATACATAAAAACATTAGAAAAAATGTTCGTGGTGTGTCAGTGAATAGCATAAGTAAAAACTGTGTTCCATTCACATACCTTTATCTACTGTTCTGCAAACAAACTATTCTTAATAAAACAATGTCCTTTATCCCCTTCATGCTAATCGAGATAAACGTTAGCAGAAATTGTCTTATTACTTGCTTCCTTGTAAATAGAAGAGAAATAAGGGAATACACTAGGCTAAAGTGATAATCAAATACTTTAAAAGCCGCTTGATATGCGACTGATGTTCTCTTTGCGTGACCAGGAGCAAAACTAAAGAAAAACAGATCGTGGCTTCCTGGTTGAGAAAAGTACACTGAGCAGGGGAAAAACGGACACTTTAATTTTAAGTCTCAAGTCTTTCATAAATGAGTAGAAAAGCTTTCCAGATGAAAATAACTTAAAGTTGTGAATGAAGCATTAAAGCAACATAAAAAAGAATGGATTTATTAAGAATTTACAACAATGGAACAAAATACTCTTTTTGATCATTTACACTAAAAAAGTTTTCTGTATTTTGATAAACATGTTTTGGGGTTTTCTGTATTTTGATAAACATGTTTTGGGGTTTTCTGACTTCAGTAGCGTGTGTTACCACCCCTAGCTCTAATGACATTCTCTAGGCCATGTGGCATGCTCCTGATTATTTCTTTTAATATTTTCTTGAGGAATATTTTCCCATTCTTCTTCCAGAACAGCTTGAAGTCCATTTATAGTTTTTGAACAGTTCTTCTTTGGCGAAGCCTCCCAATGAGAATGTCCCAAACATGCTCAAGGACTGAGGTCGGGACAACGTGCTGGTCATTCCATAACATTGATGAAGTGTAATGAAATTTCATGAGCGGTGTGTGCCTTGGCATTATCGTGAATTAGAATAAAATTATCACCAACAAATGGTGCATTTGACATGACTTTTTCATGGATACATTCTTCAATCTGTTGTCATGGTACCGTTGCGTGTGGCTTGCGACAGAAACTCCAGCCCAGACCATAATCGAACCTCCACCGAAGGGCACTATTGGTTGTAATAATATAGCTCCCCTCGTCTTCTCCATACACGTAGTCCACCATCAGAATAATATAGAGTAAAACGGGACTCATCCGGAAACAAGACATGCTCCCAATCTTCCATGGTCCAACTGATGTGTTGACGTGCAACTCGATGCTGTGGGTACCTGAAGGTCTTCTTGATAGCAATCCATGTCCCCTGAGCCTTCTTCTTCTGTACTAGCAGACACCATTACATCTCCAACTTCTGTTAGGCGACGAGCAGCAATTGATGTGTTGACTCTATGCTATGGGAGAAGTCTTGGTACCCTGGAAGATCTTGATACCAATCCATGTTACCTGAGCCTTCTTCTTTCTGTACTAGCAGACACCATTACATCTCCAACTTCTGCTAGGCGACGAGCAGCAAATGATGTGTTGACTCTATGCTGTTGGAGAAGTTTTGGTACCTTGGAAGGCCTTCTTGATACCAATCCAAGTTCCCTGAGTCTTCTTCTTACTGTACTAGCAGATACCATTACATCTCCAACTTCTGCTAGAGCAGTAATTGATGTATTAACTCTATGTTATGGGAGAAGTTTTGGTAGCCTGGAAGACCTTCTTGATACCAATCCATGTAACCTGAGCCTTCTTCTTACTGTACTAGCAGACACCATTACATCTCCAACTTCTGCTAGGCGACGAGCAGCAAATGATGTGTTGACTATGCTGTTGGAGAAGTTTTGGTACCTTGGAAGGCCTTCTTGATACTAATTCAAGTTCCCTGAGTCTTCTTCTTATTGTACTAGCAGATACCATTACATCTCCAACTTCTGCTAGGCGTCAGGCAGCAATTATAGCAGGCAACTGGCGATTTTGAAAGTGCTGAGGACGACAAATCTGTCATCTCGTTCGCTTGTAGACCGTCGGCGACCAGATCCAGACCACTTTTTGTATTCTCCAGTCTCGTGGTATCTTCTGATGGCATCGCTGACAGTGCTACGAGCAATACCCAACACATCAGATATGTAACGGACGCTGCGACCATCTTCATTTAGAGTTGCGGCCTTTGCGACGTCCTCCGGTATGATAATTAATATCATGATGGTGTCACGATAAACTTGAGAATCCTCAGAATTTGGTGCGATTGTTTATTCAGTTCAATATGCGTAACAATATAAATTGCGTAACAGCAGACAAAAACGAAGGATCTAATAATGTGAGTTACAACAATGAAATGACAATAATTGATGTTATTATAAGAATGAAACAAATGAATGTATGGTATTATCCAGATAAAGTAAACTGAAGTTTTATAACATGATTTGACAAAACAATACGATCAATTTTAAAACAATTAAAAATATTAAGGTGTCCGGAATTTTTTGATGCTCAGTGTATTCCAAAACTGAAACCAATAACAAGCAATATCAGTGGTCTAAAACAAAAATGTACAGGACATAAATTGTACGTATTTGACGAAATTTACATGAATCCAGAATGAAGAGGTCTTCAATATGTTCATTTATTTGTAATGTAAACACTTTAATATACTGTAATACTATAATATTCGTAGTCGGTTTACTCTCCCTTATTTAGGACTGACCTCCCTCCCAGGAGTTACAAGGGTCAGAAGCCTGTCGGGGAGCCAACACCACGAATCCACAGAATAGAGAACCTAAATCGAGTGATCGGCCCGTAGCCAGGCATGAGCGATAAAACCCATCCAGACGCCGCTTCGTCCACCATAAATCCTACATGAGGGCGCTTGGGATCGAAGCCAGGTCACTTAGATGGGAGGCGAGCGGTCTAACCACTCACCCACGGCATCGCCTATCTATAATATATGGTATTTTAATCAAAATCGTTACACATTTTTAAGAAAATCAAACTGTTCGAAAATGTTTAATTTTAAAGATCAGTTTGGATGAGATGTTCTTGAAAATCTTCGTGAGACATCCTTGAAATACACTAAACTAAAATATCTGATTTTGTATTTAACCGACTTTTCGTTTTTGAGTTATGCTGTTCACAGAGAGAGAGAGAGAGAGAGAGAGAGAGAGAGAGAGAGAGACCACAGGCCTTTTTCCTAAAAATGCTTTCTTTATTCCGGGCCTCTCAAAACATATTTCCGATGAAATCTTGGTATCGAATTTTTTGGTGGAGTACGGTACCTTCTCTACTACTATATACGTACATGTATACTTGCTAGAGAAAGTAAAAAGTGTCAATATATACTTCATAGGTCAGCCCAAAATTACGTTTTGAGGACCTAATTTAAAGTTTTAAAACCTTTTTAGCTACCCAAATGTTCATTTTTAATAGCCAAAATCTCCGATGTCTACTTATAATTAAACCTCGCACTTCATTGCCCCTTCGTTGTTGACTTTGGTTTGGGGCAGGCATGGGGACAAGCCAAATAGGGGGGAGGTGCCTCACTCACCCCACATTCTGTTGTTTGGCGGCGAGGAGCAATGTACTTATTTTTCTACAAGTCACTCTGTGCCAATACCACTTAAAGAGAAATGTTGCATCCAACATTAGCACGTGGCGTGACGTCACACTTTGGTCATTATGACACAGAAAGCATAAGTTTGAGTTGTATACAATTGCGGGAATATTTTCATATTAGTGATTTTAAATTGTATCCTTTTGTTAAAGATATAATGTCCCAGAAATGTAGTGTTCCAAATTGTAATGGTAGTTACGTGTACAATTCAAAAGTGAGTGTCTGTTTTCCTTTCCTGAAGATGAGCATCTGAAATACAATGGTTTAGTGCTATTAATAGCAAAACTGCTGCTCCTAAAGATAACTACAAGGTATGTTTTAACACTTTTGTTAATCAATTCCTGAATACTAAATAATTAAGTGATCTATTGGAAAGTGCTGCAACATAACCTCTTTCTGTGGTTATTCATTTTCCATTGAATATGTTATAGGTCTGTGAACTGCTCTTTAGAGAACATGACGAAATCGAAATTATTTACATTTCAACAATCTTGAAATAGAGTTTAGTAACACGTCCTTGATCACAAACAAACGAAATATTGTTTGTCGGTTGATACCACTTTCCAGGAAACATTAAGGTTGAAGTTTCATTATAGCAAAGCAGCTTAGGGACCCGAACTCTGTTTAACACACATTAAATGTATTCTCCTAGGATAACAGCTAAACATATTACATTCAGAAAAGAAAAAAATCTGACGTGATCCATGCACGTGGCTTTTGTCTACTTTATGATAATCGAAATAAACATTAGCAGAAATTATTTTAATTACTTGCTTTCTTGTAAATAGAAGGGGAATAAGGCAATACACTAGGATAAAATGATAGTCAAATCTTTTAAAAGCTGGTTGCTATGTGCACGAAATACGTTTCTTTGCATTGCCAGGAGTCGACAAGTTCCCGTATGAGAAAAGCATTTTAGAGCTGAAACCAATAACAAGAAATATCTCAAAAATGGTTAACTTCATGAAAAAATGTATATGACATAAATTCTGTGTTTCAACAAGATCTATATGATTTGTGGCTAAGTTTTTGTCTATCTCTTACAGTTTACTAGTTATGCGAGATTCCCTAAAATTCATCCAGAATAAAGGAGACTTCAGGGGCTATTCCCAGAAATTTCAAGATATACGTTTTATTTGTCAGGTAAATATCTTTAATGTGCGATATTTTAATCAAAATCGTTAGAGCTATTTTTGAGAAAATCAAAACTTTCCAACAAAGTTCCATGTAAAGGGTAGTTTAGGGTGGGGGGATTTTCCTCAAAATTTTCGTGTCGCAGCCTTGGAAAATGCTAAACTTATATATCAAGTAGTACTTTACTGACTTTTCGTTTTGGGGCTATCGTGTTCACAGACACACTGACAATCGGACACACGAATACACATGCGGACCTTTATCTAAAAATACTTGTTTTACTTTCTCTACACGTTCTATGTACATAGTGTAGAGAGAAGGTATTGTAATGCACCCAAAAATTTGAATCCGAGATTTCACCGGAAATATATGTTTTGGGTCCCCTGATTCCAAAAAAAAGCAATTTTAGAAAAATGTCCATGTGTCCGTGTGTGTGCAGCATAGCTCTAAAACGAAAAATCCGTTAAAAACCAAACTTGGTATTTAATTTTGGTACCTTCCAAGGATGTGACACGAAGATTTTCAAGAAACTACCCTTTACATGGAACTTTTTTCGAAAATTTTGGTTTTTTTCAAAAATGGCTCTAACGATTTTGATTAAAATATCTCACATTAAAAATATTTAGCTGAGAAATAAAATGTAGGTATATCCTGTATTTTCTGGGAATAGTCTCTGAAGACTACTATCCTGGATGAATTTTACGAAATTTGCAAAACTTCTAAACTGTAAGAGATGGACAAAAACTTACCATACAAAAACTGAGAGCACGTTAAAACACACAATTTATGTTATATACATTTTTACTTTTTCTACATCTACTATGTACATAATGTATAGAGAGTAATTGCATTCCACCCAAAAATTCGATACCGAGATTTCACGGGAAATACACGTTTTGGATCCTCCTGAATCAAAAAAAAAAAAAAAAAAAAAAAAAAAAAAAGCATTTTTACAAAAAGGTCCATGTGTGCGCGCGCGCGTGTGTCTGTGGACAGCATAGCTCAAAAACGAAAAGACCATTGAATACAACACTTGGTATTTAAGTTTGGTATCTTCCTAGGATGCGACACGAAGATTTTCAAGAAAATTCCCCACTCCCAGCTACCCTTTACATGGAAGTTTTTTCGAAAATTTTTATTTTGTCAAAAATGGATCTAACAATTTTGATTAAAATCTCTTATATTTAAGATATTTACATGTCACATAATATGTATATCTTGAATTTTCTGGGAATAGGCTCCGAAGACTACTTTATTCTGGATGAATTTTATGGAATTTTGCATAACTGCTAAACCGTAAGAGACGGATAAAAACTTACCACACAAAACAGGTAGTGCACGTTATAACACACAATTTATGTTACATACATTTTTTCGTGGAATTTATCGTTTTTGAGATATTCCTTGCTTTTGGTTTCAACTTTGAAAAACTTAACTTTTCTCATACAGGAATTTTGTCACCTCCTGTTCATAAAAGCAAAAGAACTTCAGTCACATAGCAACCAGCTTTTGACTATGGTACTCCCTTATTTCCCTTCTACTTACAAGGAAGCAAGTAATAAGACTATTTCATCTAATTTCTTGTCGATTAGCATAAAATAAAGAGAAGCATAAGGTTTTTAACAATAATGTGTTGCAGAGATGTAGAGAAAGTCATGTGAATGGAACACATCAGTGTTGTTGATCGTTAGATATCCTTGTTTTGGTTTCAGCTTTGAAAAACTTATACTTTTTTAATACAGTAATTTGACAACTCTTGTCCATACAAAGGAACTTCAGTCACACAGCAACCAACTTTTGTTTACCATTTTAACCTATGGTACTCCCTTCGCTTCTTCTTACAAGGAAGCAAGTAATAAGACTATTTCTGCTTAGCATGAAGTAAATAGAAGTATGAGTTTTTTTAACAATAATTTGTTGCAGAGATGTAGAGAAAGTCTTATGAATGGAACACATCAGAATTTTTTTTTTGGGTGAAACCTCGGTATGGAATTTTTGGTGCAATACAATACCTTCTCTATACACTATACATAGTACGTGTAGAGGAAGTAAAACTGAATGGTTATTAAGCATGTTATTTGTGCACAGTCCTGCAAGGTATGGAATACTACAGCAGAAAGTGTAGGAAAATAATTCCGCATTTACAGAGATGTTCTGTTTTTTAGTACGTTACCAGTTTCTTTTAATAATCCGTCCCTAACAACGGTACTGAACTGAGAACTTTAACTTCTACGCAGACTACTTTTGATTCTAGCAATAAAAACTGAAACAACTACTTCAAAAGTACCTTTAATATAAACAATTTCGCGTACAGAACTTGCTAAAAGCCCAAAAGGTGTGACGTCATACATAATATTGCAAGGCAGCATTCTCTTTACGTGGTGTTGTCTGTGCGCAGTAATAACTTCTTCGCTGGCATTTGAAGTTTTTGTTTATATTAAGCATGTGTTTCATTTAGGAATTATTTCAGACTCCAGGTGTGATTAGGCAAGTTATATAATCCTCAAGTTTATAATTACTCTTCCATCTTTACACGTAAAATTCATAGACTGAAAACAGCGGTTCGTTAAGCTATAAGCCATGATATTCGATAATTGCGCTTAATATTTCCTTTCTGGAAGTTTCATATAACGGTGTATTTAATTTAACTCTGAGTTCGTTAAGCGAATGTTGTCTCTCCAACCTAAGAGAAATAGATTTATAAATATACTTCCTATATATTAAATCGCACCAAGTAACTCTAATATGCACTCAACTCTTCGGATGCTTAATAAAGTAATAAGTAATTAAACCCGCACAATAACAGAATTACATTTTCAAGATATTAAGAAAGTTCCTTTTAAAATTGTTATATAGTTATTCAAAAACAATTTGTTACAACAAATTATGAACCTTATGTTTTCAACACAAACACCGCACCAAACTGTCACTCGTGGATGCATTTCTCTTTCTTAAATTAAACGAGGATTTTCTGACCCCAGATACGGCAATTCTGCTTATTCACAAATCCATTTAAGTGGAAATGCGCCTCGTCACTGAAGATGATTTTGCTCGTCGACCTTCTGTCCTCTTCTCAGAAACTTGGCCTCTCAGCGTGATCGGCCACTTTCAACTGCTGCGTTTACTGAATCTTGTAAGGGTGGTAATGGAGCATTCTCTGTAATGTCCAATTCTTGAGAATTGTGAAGAACTGATTTCATTGGACTAACAGTGGCGCTGTCAAGAACCACCACAATGTTTTGCTTAGATCGACCATTACAACGACGCCCAGAACGTGTAATGTTTGCTGTTGAACATTCAAGTAACTTTTTCATAAATCTGCAAACTGCTGATTCATTCAGTGCTTCATTTCGCACTAGAATCGCGCGAAGTCGCCTGGCAGTTGTTGGATAATTTTCTCTGTTCTAATGAAAAAGTTTTCACAATTAGCACATGCTGCTCCAAGCCTAGACACAGACAGACGAAATGCGAAAAATTCAGCCTAAAGAGACAATCAGAATGTTTGTGGATATAGCAACAATACACAACAATCTCGACAATGACAGACAACATTTCATTAAACGACTCAAAACCAGCGCACTTTTTGAATGACCCTATTACTTCCTATTCTACTGGCGTTTGATATTGAAGCGTTATATATGTGCACTTTGCACAGATTTTCTTGTTTTTGTAAATCACAAAACATTCTCTCTGTCACTCTTCATGAAACTGGCGTCGCGAGTTCTAAGCCATATCCGCCTCTGAAGCGATCCGAAGCACAGTGCAGGAGACACTTGGAGAATGGGTGATGGGCACTTTCAGTGCTTTGGCCCTTTGGAGCCGTTTTTCCCGATACCTGGTTTAGAGAGACAACGTTGCTATTTGATATGCATGAGAGTCAACATCTTAGCAATATACTTTTAGTATCACACATTATGACACCAAACAATTACGAATATTTTAATAGAATATAAACGATAAAACAGTATGTTTCCACAGTTTTCATTAAAAAGATTACAGTGTCGAAAATGAAAGAATTTGAATACTAGATAGT
The DNA here is from genome assembly GCA_030762935.1 of Hymenopus coronatus. Taxonomy (NCBI): domain Eukaryota; kingdom Metazoa; phylum Arthropoda; class Insecta; order Mantodea; family Hymenopodidae; genus Hymenopus; species Hymenopus coronatus. Next base: position 167,535,026 of record CM060897.1, read on the forward strand.
GGTAGTACTTCCTAGATCTCTTAAGTGGAGCAAAGGACATCGTTGCGATGTTTTCATGACCGGACTTGAATTTCTGGTTCATGAGTTCGCCATGGTAACGGGGGATCGGCTTGTCGCCCACAAATGCCACTGTTGGATTCTTCTTTCTAGGTATGGGCTTCTTTTACGTGCAAATAAACCTTACACGGGACCACCGACTTTACTTCCTTTCCGAAGGAAGCAAAAGATGTTTGCGTCCGAAAAAAATCCATCATCCTTCGCCAGGTTTGAACCTGTAATCTTGGATTTTAGAGGCTTGCATACTACATACATAGTGTATCTTCGATTACATTTTTGCCAAACATCTTAAAATCCGTGCTCTCGTAATAAATAACAATTAATAAAGACATTGACAACATTTCTATGTACACATTTAATATTTTGAGAGTGCAGATCTTAATATTAAACTTGGGTACCTTTGTATATAAGGATGTAAGCACTATATAGTGACAGGTTGTAAAAACCAAATGATATTAAAAGTTTAAGCTAGTTATTACTGCAATGAGAGACTTTAAGTGGTGTATACTTGGAGTATTTAATTTTGTATGCTTTGACATGTTCTATATTCAAGACCTGCTTGGTCATCATGAACCTACAGAACACAATCTAATTTAATCTAGGTTATTCTGACCTGTTATAATAGTTATTTATGCAACGATCCTATAATGGTAGTTATTAAGATACGAGTGAGAGGTAAGTTTAAAAGAACTCACCAGTGTTCCAATAAGAGAGTTGCATATATAATTTGTCTACATGTAGATATACAACAAATAGTTAATATTTAGGTATCCTTCATACGAAAGATGAGCTCCGTCGACCGCTATGCGTATTGTACGCTTGCGTCGATTACACATGAAATTCGATTCACGGTGATAGTTGATTTGCAAGATGGAGACTGGGGTATTTTGGCCTGGTGTTTATGATATGGAATTTAGTTTCACACCTCCTGATATAACAGAGGAGGCCAGTAATGTTGTTAACAATTTACTTCCACACAGAAATCAAAAAAGATATACGAAAAGTTACATGATAAATTCATGGCATGGAGAATAACAAAAAATGTAGCTTCTTCTCGGAAAATGTCTTCATAGTTTACTTTGAAGAAATGTGAAAAACAATGAAATCCCCAACCTTGTGGACAAATTATTCAGCATTGAAAACTACTCTAAATGTGAAACATGGAATTGATATATCTCAAAATAAGAAGTTGTACTCCCTGTTAAAACAGAACTCAGTAGGGCACAGTGGGAAAAAAGCTAAAATATTTTCCACAGATGAAATTAAAACCTTCATTGATTAAGCACATGACAATATATACCTACTGATAAAAGTATGTAAATATAACTATTCTGGTAAAAATAAATATTTTCCTAAACATTAGCCTATTTGCTAAATACATGACTTTGTTACAGCTAGCCTAAACTTGGTTGGAGGTACAGCTAACGCGCTTGCCCTGGGATAATGATTTTCTCGTCTCTATGATGCCAATGTCATGACCTACTTTGCATTGTTTACGTATTGAGTTTAGATTCGGGAAATAATTATATATTCTTATATTTCTTACATATAATTTAATATTCTTGGAGGTTATTGTATGTGTATGATGTTTCTGTAATTTTATGCAGATTGGCAGCCATTGGTAGAGCAGCGCGCAAGCGTGAAAATCTATATCGAAATGAAGACCATTTCGATATAGATTTTTAACAGTAAATCAACACAGTTCAGTATGTGAGTAGAAAAATACAATTTTGCGCAGTTCAAAGCCCTGTGGAACCTTTTTGGTGTGTCACTAAATGTAAATAAAAGCATGTACACAGGAATGTCATGAGAATTGCTAAAGAGCAAGTCAAGTTTAAATCAAAGTCAACAAGCCAAAAATGTTTTGGCTGGTTTCATTGTCCTTGAATGTAACATTCCTGTTGCGCTACCTTTGCTGGAGAATTGCCAATCTGTCAAGATAGAGCACGAGTGAATCAGGTCAGGTAAGAGGCCCGTTTTCCAACTCAATTAATTACCTCTGGTTCAGCATTAACCAATCTTCTTGTTAATACTTAACTCTATTAACTTTTCCTTAGTAATAAGTCTCTCATTTTCGATTTCATAATACTACTCAGGCTCGAATTATCCGAAGTACTACGTGCACAGGAATTTCTTCATTGTTCTACAAGCTATTCTTACAAGACATTATATCTAACTCAAATAGTCTTATTACTTGTCTCCTTATAAGTAGAAAGGAAATAAGAGAATACACTAGGCTACAGTGATAGTCAAATATTTTAATAGCTGTGAAATTGGCAAGAAGTAAAGCAAAGCAAAGGAAATGTGAAACAAATGAGGACTTTTTAAAACTGAAACCAACCACAGGGAATATCTCTGAAATAGCTCAATAAAAAAAGTATATATCTTATGTGTTGCAATTCTCTACAATTATTCTTATAAAATACTATTCTTCTATCTGCATCATGCTAACCGTGATCAACATTAGCAGAAATTGTCTTATTACTTAGTCCCTTATAAGTAGAAGGGAATACACTAGACTAAAGTGATAGTCAAATCTTTTAAAAGCTGTGAAATTCTGTTCTCTTTCTATTGCAAGGAGTAAAAAAAGAATAGATGTGAAAAGAACAAGGACTTTCTGTTTGAGAACCCAAGCACAGGGAATACCTCTGAAATAGCTCAATAAAATGCATTATTATTATGTGTTCCATTCACATGATTTTCTTTATATCTCTGAAACCGCCGCGCCGTGGCCAAGTGGTTAGACCACTCGACTCTCACCTAGACGGCTGGGGTTCGATCCCAAGCGACCGCATGTGAGATTTGTGGTGGACAATGCGGCGCTGGGGAGGGTTTTCTCCGGGTACTCCAGTTTCCCCCGCCATCGCACTCCACTGGTGCTCCATCATCATGCATGTATCATCAGTGTCACCGCCTGCGGTGCCATAAGTAGTTAAAGCGGGTGTTAAACATTACCAAAAAAAATCTTTGAAACCAATTATTCTTATAAAATCTTATTCTTCTATCTACATCGTACTAATCGAGATAAACATTAGCCAAACGGTCTTATTACTTAGTTCCTTATAAGTAGAAAGGAAGTAAGAGAGTAAAGCGATAGTCAAATGCTTTAAAAGCTGCTACTATGTGATTGAAATCCGCTTCTTTGCATGGCCAGGAGTTGGCAACTTCCCGTAGGAGAAAAGTTTAATATTTGAAAACTGAAACCAATAACAAGGAATATCTCAGAAATGGTCAACTCCACGGAAAAAAATGTATGTCATAAATTGTGTGCTTTAATGAGATCTATATTTTCTTGTGTATTCAGTTTTTTCTATCTCTTACGGTTTACCAGTTATGCAAAATTCATCCAGAACAAAAAGGTCTTCATGGGCTATTCACATTAAATTTAAAATGTGCATTTCCTGTAAATACATTTTTTTTTTACTTAACGTCCTATAATCAGCTTGATCATATCGTACGATGAATGGAATTGATGAAACTATGCTTAAATGGTCTCGGGGTCCATGGAGCTTAAAGTTACTCGACATTCGTCTTCTCAGGATAAGGCAAAACCCCGAAAAAAACCTTATCCGGGTAACTCACCTTAAGCGAGATTCGAACTCGCGATCTATTTCGACAAGCTACCACTAATATATTTAATATACGGTATTTTAGTAAAAATCGTTACAGCCATATTTGAGAAAATAAACATTTTCGAAACTTTTTCCACGTAAAGGGTAGTTTGGGGTGAGAGAATTTTTCTCAAAATCTTCGTGTGTCATCCTTGGAAGATACTAAACTTAAATATCAGTTTGGTATTTTACCACCGACTTTTCGTTTTTGAATTAACCTGTTTACGGTCCTACGGATCATTTTCTAGAATAGTTATTTATGATACAAGGTTTAAAAGTGTAGTTTTATTTTGCGAGAAGGAAAGTTTGCGTAACGAGACCGTAAGAGCGAGTGTAACAATCCTACGAGGAAAATAAAAACACTTTTAACCTGAGTGTCATACACCAGGTTTTAGACAACATAACATTTCTAGATTTATCAATAAATTTATAATGTAGGGTTCAACATTCCTTTGGTTCAAGGAATAGTACGTTTTCTTATCGCTTGGAGGCGTGTGTGTGTATGTGGGAATAGAATTCGTCTATCGATATAGATTGGTAATCGATGTAGTAATTTCAGTTCTTTACTCTTTACCATAAATCTTATAGATTAACAATTCCATTCCATTCCTTCTACTATTAAATGATAAAGTAAGAGTATGTTACAACAAAGTACCCAGCAAACACGTTTTATATGTTTGAAGTTGCCAATCGAAGAAAATTGTTGTCTAGTTGAGCAAGTTTAGACATGAGAACGGACTAGTAAAGAAGGCGGTGGTACTATTATTGATTTTATTATTTTTTTCTCAGGAACATAACCTCATTTATTTCTATACAGATAAATAACAGAAAGCAAATATATACAATTCTTATTAATAATAGGCAACATTAAGTTCTTAACTGTGCAATTATGATGAAAGTGTGATATGTATTGTACAATTATTACAATTGGAAATGTTGACATCTGGCGCTGTTTTGATGAAATCATCAATTTCCTTTTCGGAAAGAATTTTATACTTTCTCGGTTCATAACCTTCACTAATACGCTTAAGAAACGCAATAAGTCAACAATATTTACTTAGATCTTGGTTCGTTTTTACATTGAGGCTGAGTTTAATTATTGTCCACATTGTTGAAGCTTTTCAGATATTGCTCTTTTCTTTAAAATAAGCTAGTCATACATTTTCACTAGAATTATTACAACTTTTTTGCTTCGCACCACTGAACAAACCTGTATGCAATATCATATTGGTTTCTTGATTTCTTGGGCAACAACTCCAATTTAACGCTCTCTGCTGCCTCCAAAATTTCAACGGGTTCTTCAAACTCGTCAAAATCCATATTTGTAATAGCCGCCATAAGACAATATTTGTGAAAACAGCGACAGGTAGGAAGGAACGTTTTCGCTACTGCGCATGCACATTAAAATAACGATATACCGATCGGACTCCACTAGCAACGTAACTCTTTCAAAACCACAACATTCTATATAACGGATACAGTGATAGTTGGTAACATTGGAGTGTTATAAATATTTTATAATTCTATAGTTATAAAGAACAATTTTTAGTTCTAGTGTTTTGTGTTAAAAATCTTACTTTAACAGTGCCTGTCTAAAATTATTTTTACGTTCTCTACACGTACTTGTACATAGTGGATAGGAAAAGTATTGTATTGCACCCAAGATTTCTACGGAAATATATGTTTGACACCCCCTAAATAAAAAAAATCTGATGTGTACCATTCACATGACTTTCTGTATATCCCTGCAACAAATTATTCTTAAAAAGCTTAAACGTCTATTAACTTCATGCTAATCAGTAAAACATTAGCAGAAATAGCTATATTATTGCTTCCTTGTAAGTAGAGGTGAAATAAGGGAGTACTATAGGTTAATCAAAAGCTGGTTGCTGTCACTGAAGTTCCTTTGTTTGTATGGACAGCAGTTGACAAATGCCTGTATGAGAAATGTATAAGTTTTTCATAGCAGAAACCAAAAATAAGGAATGTCACAAAAACGATGAACTCCACGAAAAAAAGTATATAACATAAATTGTGTGTTTTAACGTGCACTACATTTTTTGTGCAGTATTTGTCCATCTCTTACGGTTTAGCAGTTATTCAAAATTTAGTAAAATTCATCCAGAATAAACTACTCTTCAGAGGCTATTCCCAGAAAATTCAAGATATACATTTTATTTGTCAGGTAAATATCTTTAATATACGAAATTTTAATCAAAATCGTTAGAGCCATTTTTGAGAAAATCAAAATTTTCGAAAAAAGTTCCATGTAAAGGGTAGTTGGGGGTGGGGGGATTTTTCTCAAAATCTTCGTGTCGCATCCCTGGAAGATACTAAACTTAAATACCAAGTTTGGTATTTTAGCTACTTTTCGTTTTTGAGTTATCGTGTTCATAGACACACGGACACACACACACACACACGGACCTTTTTCCGAAAATGCTTTTTTTAGCTAAAGGGGACCCTAAAACATATATTTCCGGTGAAATCTCGGTATCGAATTTTTTGGTGGAGTGCAATACATTCTCTATACACTATGTACACAGTGCCTATAGGGAAAGTAAAAAAGAAATAAAATGAAAGAAGAAAAAAAGACATTTCTATAAAAATGTTCGCGCGTGCGTGTGCGTGTGTGTGTGGACAGAATAGCTCAAAACCGAAAAGTCCGTTAAACATCTAAATTAGTATTTAAATTCAGTGTCTTCCAAGGGTGTGACACGAAGGTTTTCAAGAAAATTCCCCCATCCTCAACTACCCTTCACATGGAAAAAAAATCGAAAAAGTTGGTTTGCTCAAAAAAACTAAAGATTTTTATTAAAATACCGTATATTAAAGATATTTACATGACAAATAACATTTATGTCTTGGTTTTTTGTGAATAGCCTCTGCAAACCTGTTTATTCTTATGAATTTTGCATAACTGGTAAACCGTAGGAAATAGATCAAAACTTTACACAGGAAAAAATGTAAATCTCATAAAAACATACAATTTATACCTTATACATTTTTGTTGTAGAGTTGACCGTTTCCAAGATATTCCTGGTTATCGGTTTTAATTTAAAATACATTTTGTTCTCCTGGCCAAAGAAAGAAGCGAATTTCAATGGCAATTTAGCTCAACTACGTATTCAAGCGCAAATGTAATGGCCGGGGTTAAGCAATTTCAACCAATTGTCGAAACATCTTATCGCAACTGATGTTCACTGCTTTGACATCTGGTCGCACCTGACGCTCCTTTGTTCTCTTGGTTATTGGTAACAAGGTGACAATCCAGTCAGCCGTGACATTGCGTGATACCGGAAATTTTGAAACGGTTTGGTCAGGCGTCATCTATTATTTGAGAACTATTTTATCATAACCTGATAAAATCTCTTTTCATATACATTATAAATTATTAATAGTCTATTTCGCTGAATTGTCTTACCAAATACAATTCGTGCTTTCATCTCTTAGGACAATTCACTCTCGTAGGTTCGCTCCGGCCGTGAATTATCGACAAGATGAAAATACTCCTGGTATCACTTATGACAATCGCATAACGATAGGTGTTAAAACATTTGACTGTCAGTTCGGCATAGCGCATTCCTTTTAGTGAGTAAGTAATAAGAACATTCTGCCAACGCTTATCTCGATTAGTATGGTGTACAAAGAAGAAGAATATTTTGTAAAAGGTTTGTTTGTAGAAGACTTAGGGAAAGTCATGTGAGTGTAACACATCAGATTTTTTGTTATTTCAGCGAAATCTTGACTTGCAATGCTTGGGTGCAAGACCATATGTAACGTAGTACTAGGGTCGGCTGATAACTCCCGGGCCTCTCAATATCATAATACATTTGTCATATCGGTGTTCTAATTTCATTAAATCATCTCTGTAGTGCGATTTACCACGGTCCTCAAAATAGCTATTTACCGCATACATGACCTTCTCGTTGGTCTGAAATCTTCGTCCTTCAAGAATTTTTTGAGGTTTGACAACAGATGACAGTCACTGGGTGCTAGATCTGCAGAATAGAGTGGATGTTCAAGCAATTCCAAATTTAATTCGCACATTTTCCCCCAATGCAATGACTGAACGAAGGGCCGGAGCATTGTCGTGATGAAACTTTTTTTTTTTACCTAAAGAGCTCTTTTTCTTTTCATCTCATCACTCAAACGTTGCAGTAAGCTTGCGTAGTACACCAGTGATACGTTTACCCTATTCCAAGTAATGATAACAATACTTTCCTGTGCATCCCAGAAAACACTCGCCATAACCTTGCTAGCTGACAAAATTGACTTTGCCTTTTTTGGAGTTGGTTCACCTGGCGCAATCCACTGTTTTCACTGTGATTTACTATCTGGAGAGCAGTGATGTATCCAAGTTTCATCCATGGTAATAAGCCGTCTCAAAAATTGACTTGGATTTTTACGGTAGAGCTCCACATTCTTAACAGAAACAGTTTCTTTTGCAACTTTTGATCAGGTGTCAACAAACGCGGCACCCATCTTGCTCAGACCTTGTAAAATCCCTTAAAATATTATCTGCACGTTCTTTTGATATGCTTACAGCCTCTGCTATCCCAAACAACTTTAATCTGCGGTCTTTCAGTACTAAACGATGCATTTTTCAATTATCTCTGAAGTTGTCACTTCTATAGGGCGTCCAGAGCGAGGCTCATCACTAGTGCTGGTACGTACCATTTTAAACTCTGCAACCCACCTTTTAATCATTGAATATGAAGGGACAGAGTCTTTCAATATACTGTCCATTTCCTCGTTGATTTCTTTAGACGTTAAGCCTTTCAAATGGAAGCGTTTAATCACTGCTCGTTTTTCCAAATCCTCCATTTTCGTGAAAATGGTAAAGTTGTCTTGTTTAAAATGCTGTCATTCAAAAACTAAACAAGTGACTATGGATACAAGCTAGTCTAAAGTTAAACTATACAATGCTGCCGTCTAACTGGCCTAGTGCGTCATATCTGTGTGAGGCCCGGGACTTATCAGTCGACGCTCGTAGTAATCGTAAAAGTGCCGTGCTATTTGACAAGGAATCTATCACTATACTTATAAAGCAACTACCTCACAAGTTTTCCTGTGTCATCTATATGTTATAAGAAGTCCATGCTCCTAATATAAGGTGTTATTATCAACGAGACGACAGTCACATCAACACCAGAGGAAGAGGTCACCGACGTTTCGGGCACTTTAGTGCCGTAACGATTGGAGTGCACCCTCAACTGTTTTTTCATGGGTTTTCATGGAGCAGGTCCAGGAAATCTGGCCTACCATAGTAAAAGCCAACAGGATCTACAGCTACATAGGACCAACACCATTAATCCGATTAGTCTCCCAAGACTAACTACTCACCTGACCTTCCTTGGAAGGGAAATACGGATAAAAGACAGTCGAACAAGATGGACACCGGCGTGTTGAAGATGCTGCCAATATGGACACAACACAGAAACCTGCAACTCCACACCACGCTGCCATTATTTCGGAGCATCCAACTTCAAATCCCACTGCTGACAACACAACCTCACAAGACGCCGCCGCTACTGTGCAACCTGTAACCGCCGAGACCTGCTGCCCGTTCTATCCAAGAGAGAAGACGCACAAACCATACCACAGCAATACACATCAAGAACGGACATTAAACGAGGTACAAATGAAAAAACAACTTCTAGTAAATAGGAAGTATTCGCAACAACCAGCAACTAGACTCAACATCAGAGAAGAAACACCTCAAATGAAGAACCAATCACCGCCGACTACGCAGACCTCATAACCAATAGAAAAGAAGCCGCAACAAGGATTTCCAGAACGTCCTCCCGGAGCGAAGGAAGTACAACTTACCATCATAATTACAACACTCCGGAAAATGGTAACAACATTGCAAGAAACACTAACAGAGATGGTCTACGAGTTCAGATTTACAATTGACAGACTCAGCACAACCCTGGAATCACACAACTACCAGAACAGCATTGTAACACGCAGCACGGAAGATACTGATGGAATCAAAGAACTCAGCACCACACCAAACCAAGAGCTCACGGAAAACCTCAAGAACATACGCGCCAATATAAGCAAAAACATCGCGCGACAACGGGAATACGTAAAAGAAGACATCGTCAACATACTTGCAGAATTTCTACCTTTGAAAAGTTGACCTAATTAAGTACAAATATTTTTTTCAATAAAGAACCCCCCCAAAAGGAAGATGGAAACAACGCTCGATGGAAACCTCGTAAAAATAACTTACCAAAAATAAAAACAAAAGGTTGAAGAGGGCAAAATAAGCCCTATAACAGCCATGGGGGTGAAATAAACCCCCTAAATCCCCATATTACTTGCTTGCAGTGCAATAAAATGAGTTACAAATATCTTGGAACATGTAGGTAATATATAACATAGCACTGTTAGCATATGAAGAAGCCTGTGCATACAGCGCGGTTATTTGTTGTGCACGGTGCCAAACAAATGCGTGTTTTAATCGCTACATCAACACATGTCATTTGTGCTTCGCTTTCTTTTCTGCAAGACGACAACCAGAACTTCGTTTCCGTGCATCCGGAACGCCAATCTGCAGGTTATTCATCTCCGGAGTCCCACTGCTTCGAAGCGACGTATTCCAGGATATTCAAATTGATACCGCCACCTTATATTTCGAGCATGGATTTCTGAGGTACTGATGAGATAATGAGATATTTGTTCAGGTTGTTCATCTCCGGATGTCTTGCTGCTTCGAACCGACATATTCCAGGTTTGATCTCGAGTAATTCAAATTGATAACATCAGCTCATATTTCGAGCATGGATTTCTGAGGTATTGAAGAGATAATGAAGTATTTGTTCACATTGTTCTTCTCCGGATGTCTTGCTGCTTCGAACCGACATATTCCAGGTTTGATCTCGAGTAATTAAAATTGATAATAGCAGCTTATATTTGAAGCATGGATTTCTAAGGTATTGAAGAGATAATGAAGTATTTGTTCACATTGTTCTTCTCCGGATGTCTTGCTGCTTCGAACCGACATATTCCAGGTTTGATCTCGAGTAATTAAAATTGATAATAGCAGCTTATATTTGAAGCATGGATTTCTAAGGTATTGAAGAGATAATGAAGTATTTGTTCACATTGTTCTTCTCCGGATGTCTTGCTGCTTCGAACCGACATATTCCAGGTTTGATCTCGAGTAATTAAAATTGATAATAGCAGCTTATATTTGAAGCATGGATTTCTAAGGTATTGAAGAGATAATGAAGTATTTGTTCACATTGTTCTTCTCCGGATGTCTTGCTGCTTCGAACCGACATATTCCAGGTTTGATCTCGAGTAATTCAAATTGATAACATCAGCTCATATTTGGAGTATGGATTTCTAAGGTATTGATGAGATAATGAAGTATTTGTTCGCATTGTTCATCTCTGGATGTCCCACTGCTTTGAACCGATACTATCCAGATTTGATCTCGAGTAATTCAAATTGACAACAGCAGCTTACATTTGGAGAATGGATTTCTGAGGTATTGATTAGATATCGAGGTATTTGTTCAAAGTTCATCTCAGAATGTCCCACTGCTTCGAATCGACATATTCCAGGTTTGATCTCGAGTAATTCAAATTGATAACAGCAGCTTATATTTGGGGCTGGATTTCTGAGATATTGAGGTATTTTTGATATGAATAGATTCCTTATAAGGCTGTTGGTAATGAATTTAGGACATGACAGATGTCTTTCAATCTTCCTCTAACGCAAGACACTGTCTAAACTTGGATAGTGTAACAGGTCTTCCTAGGACATGACTGAGAGTTGCGCTCTAGGTTTGTTCTGCGAGGGAAAACTTACAATACGAGCAGGGAGGAAAGGCATTCTGTAGTTCTTCAAGATACGCTGTTAAGTGCCTGGAGCAATAACTGTGATACGCATCACAACTTAAGCCTTCAGCCAGATTCAGGATTACGATGAGAAGAAATGTCCGGATCGCTCGACAGAAGTTCGTCGGGCATATTAGTGAAGTCAAAAGAGGTCATGACATTGTCTGCTGCACCGTTGAACACCCCGAGGATTAGCTGTAGTTGCTGAAGTTCGTCATCATTAGCCCTGGGGAGCTCGTAAACGAAAGGGAAGTGCGACATATCCCCATTCCATCTGGAATTGTTATCAATACATGAAAACTACAACAGTGACAGAACTATTCAATTTAAAAACGAGTACTAAAATGTGCCTTGGAGGCTTACTTCAAGTGAGGCCTTTACAAACCTATCTTTCGGGAGCGTAGTAGAATCCAATACCTTCTTCTAGAGACTAATTTATCAATGTAAGACTTAATTGTAGAATCAGAGAGACGCAGTATTGATGGAAGGCTACCATCATTCAAACTATAGCGTGTGTCACTCTAAGCCCTATATTACACTATCACTTTTCTGCGTCACAGAATGAGATAAAAGCTCTGATCACATGTTATGAGCACATTTAAGCTGTCGACTATATTACACTACGTCTAACCTTTAATCACAGCTTTAAAAGGGTAATTTAAAGTTAATAGCCTGAGTTGTAGCAATAATTCCTATTTTGTTCTGCTTAGAATGCGAGTTGTGTCATATTGTATATTTATAAATTAATTTGCTTTAACTTTCTATGCATTCATCTACAATATTTTCGTATAACCTAACCTAAACTTTAACCTCAATAAGGCAATTTCTTAAACAATGTTAATGAATACTACATTCATGAATGTTAATAACAAGACCAGCAAAAATAGTAATTAATGGTTGTCATAATAACTTTTATTTTGTTCTTCTAAATATTGGCTTCCCAATCCATTTAATTATTTTCTCACATCGTTTGCCGTATAGCCTTCACATACTTCACCAATAGCTTGTGTTATTTGTTACCAGTATTTTGTTTCTCTTTTTAATATAACTATGCTTTGAATTACACCCACACATTTCATAAATTCATAATAGAAAATGAGCAGCTTAGCTGAAGCCACTTAACATGTGTAATGTCTGCCATTTTCTTTTCTAACCACGGATGTGATCAAAGTTGTGATGGTGGATATAACTTTTATCACAGAAGTATGTCACAGCCAGCTGTGGCCAAAGATACTTTATTATAATGTTTTGTTTGTTTTTTCAAATGAGAAAAGTTCTACGTTGCAGCGAATAAGATGCTCTGCGTTGCCAAGTCGCTAACCCCACTCTTTTCATATTTCCCTCTCACTTGCACACACAGCATGCAAATCTGCCTGGCGACATATTCATGTGTATTATGAAAACTATTTGAGCTAAAAATCTGTGGTTTTCACTGTTCTGCTACGAACATTAGTACCTTTCTTCCTCGGGATTTTTGTGTGTGTGCAAAATGTGAACATTTTGTGTTAGCGCAAGTAGTATTTATGAGAGCCGGAATCATTTAGCATGCTACCCCCCATTTAAGCACGACTGCAACATGTCACTTCGATTAGCTGGTGGCGATCAAGGACAAACTTCATCCCATTTAAAAGTCACTGTACTCTCTAAAATGTAATGTGGTCTCTATGTGCTCACACGAATGTGAACGTGTCTTATATACCTTAGTATAGTCCAATTTAGAAGAGAATTGCTCAGATGTGTATGTGAAACCAAAAATTAAACAATATTGGCTGCCAAAATGTTGGTAAGCTGCAAGCCGTGTTTTCATGTTGATTTAAGCGAGGTACTGGTGTAACCGCTTCTGTTACATTTCGTGAACATGGGTATAGTTGCAATCTTCTATCAGCGTCTTTGACTGCCCGCTATCCTCATGTACAAGGCCAAGCAGGCCAGCGGGGTGGCAATACGTACAATCTCCCCGGGTCTTCAGTTTTAGATCCATCCTGTCCCCCTCAGAATGGTTCATTCCATCTTAACTTCTGATGCCCTACATTTCATTTTTACTCTCTACACGTACTATGTACATAGTGCATAGAGGAGGATTGTATTCCACCCAAAATTTCATACCGAGATTTCACTGGAAATAAACGTTTTAGGGCCCCTGTATAAAAAAAAAAGTAAAACAAGATCCATGTGTTTCCGTGTGTCTCTGAATACGATAACTCAAGACAGAAAAGTCGGTAAAATACCAAACTTGGCATTTAAGTTTGGTATCTTCCAAGGATACGGCACGAAGATTTTCAATAAACTTTGCTCCACACCAAGCTAGCTTTAGATGTAACACTTTTTATATTTTTATTATTCTCAACAGTAGCTCTAACGATTTTGATTAAAACAGAGTATATTAAAGATAATTACATCACGAATAAAATGTGTGTGTATCTTGAATTTTCGGGGAATAGCTTCTGAAGAACTCTTCATTCTGGATCACTTTTGCTGAATTTTGCATAATTGGTAAACGTAAGAAATAAACAAAAGCTTACTGCATAAAAATGTGGAAATCGTCAAAATAAACATTTATGTCAATAATTTTTTGTTGTAGAGTTGACCATTTCCAAGATATTCCTTATTATTGATTGCAATTTTAAACCAGTAACTTTTTTAAAGTCACCTTTCCTTTCATCTCTCTTTTGTTTTACTAACAATGGAAACTGAACAGAATTTCAATTGTTTGCATATCCACCAAGCCCAGTGAAGAGGGACCATGATCATGATAATAATATAGACACACAGATAAGCTCTGAACTATCATAGTACTGTATACCATTTACTAGAGGTCACTTGTGGTGCTATACATTTTGTTACAGCCCAGTGAAGAGGGACCATGATCATGATGAAGAATAGACACACAGATAAGCTCTGGTCTATCATAGTACTGTATACCATTTACTAGAGGTCACTAGTGGTGCTATACATTTTGTTACAGCCCAGTGAAGAGGGACCATGATCATGATGAAGGATAGACACACAGATAAGCTCTGGTCTATCATAGTACTGTATACCATTTAGTAGAGGTCACTAGTGGTGCTATACATTTTGTTACAGCCCAGTGAAGAGGGACCATGATCATGATGAAGGATAGATACATAGATAAGCTCTGGTCTATCATAGTACTGTATACCATTTAGTAGAGGTCACTAGTGGTGCTATACATTTTGTTACAGCCCAGTGAAGAGGGATCATGATCATGATAAGGACAGATACACAGATAAGCTCTGGTCTATCATAGTAATGTAAACCATTTACTAGAGGTCACTAGTGGTGCTATACATTTTGTTACAGCCCAGTGAAGAGGGACCATGATCATGATGAAGGATAGACACACAGATAAGCTCTGGTCTATCATAGTACTGTAACCCATTTATTAGAGGTCACTAGTGGTGCTATACATTTTGTTACAGCCCAGTGAAGAGGGACCATGATCATGATGAAGAATAGACACACAGATAAGCTCTGGTCTATCATAGTACTGTAAACCATTTACTAGAGGTCACTAGTGGTGCTATACATTTTGTTACAGCCCAGTGAAGAGGGACCATGATCATGATGAAGAATACACACAGATAAGCTCTGGTCTATCATAGTACTGTATACCATTTACTAGAGGTCACTAGTGGTGCTATACATTTTGTTACAGCCCAGTGAAGAGGGACCATGATCATGATGAAGAATAGACACACAGATAAGCTCTGGTCTATCATAGTACTGTATACCATTTAGTAGAGGTCACTAGTGGTGCTATACATTTTGTTACAGCCCAGTGAAGAGGGACCATGATCATGATGAAGAATAGACACACAGATAAGCTCTGGTCTATCATACCATTTACTAGAGGTCACTAGTGGTACCGCCCAGTGAAGAGGGACCATGATAAGCATAGACCCACAGATAAGCTCTGGTCTATCATACCATTTACTAGAGGCACTAGTGGTGCTATACATTTTGTTACAGCCCAGTGAAGAGGGACCATGATCATGATGAAGGATAGACACACAGATAAGCTCTGGTCTATCATAGTACTGTATACCATTTACTAGAGGTCACTAGTGGTGCTATACATTTTGTTACAGCCCAGTGAAGGGGGATCATGATCATGATAAGGACAGACACACAGATAAGCTCGGGTCTATCATAGTACTGTATACCATTTACTAGAGGTCACTAGTGGTGCTATACATTTTGTTACAGCCCAGTGAAGAGGGACCATGATCATGATGAAGAATAGACACACAGATAAGCTCTGGTCTATCATAGTACTGTATACCATTTACTAGAGGCACTAGTGGTGCTATACATTTTGTTACAGTGAAGAGGGACCATGATCATGATGAAGAATAGACACACAGATAAGCTCGGGTCTATCATAGTACTGTATACCATTTACTAGAGGTCACTAGTGGTGCTATACATTTTGTTACAGCCCGGTGAAGAGGGACCATGATCATGATGAAGAATAGACACACAGATAAGCTCTGGTCTATCATAGTACTGTATACCATTTACTAGAGGTCACTAGTGGTGCTATACATTTTGTTACAGCCCAGTGAAGAGGGACCATGATCATGATGAAGAATAGACACACAGATAAGCTCTGGTCTATCATAGTACTGTATACCATTTACTAGAGGTCACTAGTGGTGCTATACATTTTGTTATAGCCCAGTGAAGAGGGACCATGATCATGATGAAGAATAGACACACAGATAAGCTCTGGTCTATCATAGTACTGTATACCATTTACTAGAGGTCACTAGTGGTGCTATACATTTTGTTACAGCCCAGTGAAGAGGGACCATGATCATGATGAAGAATAGACACACAGATAAGCTCTGGTCTATCATAGTACTGTATACCATTTACTAGAGGTCACTAGTGGTGCTATACATTTTGTTACAGCCCAGTGAAGAGGGACCATGATCATGATGAAGAATAGACACACAGATAAGCTCTGGTCTATCATAGTACTGTATACCATTTACTAGAGGTCACTAGTGGTGCTATACATTTTGTTATAGCCCAGTGAAGAGGGACCATGATCATGATGAAGAATAGACACACAGATAAGCTCTGGTCTATCATAGTACTGTATACCATTTACTAGAGGTCACTAGTGGTGCTATACATTTTGTTACAGCCCAGTGAAGAGGGACCATGATCATGATGAAGGATAGACACACAGATAAGCTCTGGTCTATCATAGTACTGTATACCATTTACTAGAGGTCACTAGTGGTGCTATACATTTTGTTACAGCCCAGTGAAGAGGGACCATGATCATGATGAAGAATAGACACACAGATAAGCTCTGGTCTATCATAGTACTGTATACCATTTACTAGAGGTCACTAGTGGTGCTATACATTTTGTTACAGCCCAGTGAAGAGGGACCATGATCATGATGAAGGACAGACACACAGATAAGCTCTGGTCTATCATAGTACTGTATACCATTTACTAGAGGTCACTAGTGGTGCTATACATTTTGTTACAGCCCAGTGAAGAGGGACCATGATCATGATGAAGAATAGACACACAGATAAGCTCTGGTCTATCATAGTACTGTATACCATTTAGTAGAGGTCACTAGTGGTGCTATACATTTTGTTACAGCCCAGTGAAGAGGGACCATGATCATGATGAAGAATAGACACACAGATAAGCTCTGGTCTATCATAGTACTGTATACCATTTACTAGAGGTCACTAGTGGTGCTATACATTTTGTTACAGCCTAGTGAAGAGGGACCATGATCATGATGAAGGATAGACACACAGATAAGCTCTGGTCTATCATAGTACTGTATACCATTTACTAGAGGTCACTAGTGGTGCTATACATTTTGTTACAGCCCAGTGAAGAGGGACCATGATCATGATGAAGAATAGACACACAGATAAGCTCTGGTCTATCATAGTACTGTATACCATTTACTAGAGGTCACTAGTGGTGCTATACATTTTGTTACAGCCCAGTGAAGAGGGACCATGATCATGATGAATGATAGACGCACAGATAAGCTCGGGTCTATCATAGTACTGTATACCATTTACTAGAGGTCACTAGTGGTGCTACACATTTTGTTACAGCCCAGTGAAGAGGGACCATGATCATGATGAAGAATAGACACACACATAAGCTCTGGTCTATCATAGTACTGTATACCATTTACTAGAGGTCACTAGTGGTGCTATACATTTTGTTACAGCCCAGTGAAGAGGGACCATGATCATGATGAAGGATAGACACACAGATAAGCTCTGGTCTATCATAGTACTGTATACCATTTACTAGAGGTCACTAGTGGTGCTATACATTTTGTTACAGCCCGGTGAAGAGGGACCATGATCATGATGAAGAATAGACACACAGATAAGCTCTGGTCTATCATACCATTTACTAGAGGTCACTAGTGGTGCTATACATTTTGTTACAGCCCAGTGAAGAGGGACCATGATCATGATGAAGAATAGACACACACATAAGCTCTGGTCTATCATACCATTTACTAGAGGTCACTAGTGGTGCTATACATTTTGTTACAGCCCGGTGAAGAGGGACCATGATCATGATGAAGGATAGACACACAGATAAGCTCTGGTCTATCATAGTACTGTATACCATTTACTAGAGGTCACTAGTGGTGCTATACATTTTGTTACAGCCCAGTGAAGAGGGACCATGATTATAATGAAGGATAGACACACAGATAAGCTCTGGTCTATCATAGTACTGTATACCATTTACTAGAGGTCACTAGTGGTGCTATACATTTTGTTACAGCCCAGTGAAGAGGGACCATGATTATAATGAAGGATAGACACACAGATAAGCTCTGGTCTATCATAGTACTGTATACCATTTAGTAGAGGTCACTAGTGGTGCTATACATTTTGTTACAGCCCAGTGAAGAGGGACCATGATTATAATGAAGGATAGACACACAGATAAGCTCTGGTCTATCATAGTACTGTATACCATTTACTAGAGGTCACTAGTGGTGCTATACATTTTGTTACAGCCCAGTGAAGAGGGACCATGATTATAATGAAGGATAGACACACAGATAAGCTCTGGTCTATCATAGTACTGTATACCATTTACTAGAGGTCACTAGTGGTGCTATACATTTTGTTACAGCCCAGTGAAGAGGGACCATGATTATAATGAAGGATAGACACACAGATAAGCTCTGGTCTATCATAGTACTGTATACCATTTAGTAGAGGTCACTAGTGGTGCTATACATTTTGTTACAGCCCAGTGAAGAGGGACCATGATTATAATGAAGGATAGACACACAGATAAGCTCTGGTCTATCATAGTACTGTATACCATTTACTAGAGGTCACTAGTGGTGCTATACATTTTGTTACAGCCCAGTGAAGAGGGACCATGATCATGATGAAGAATAGACACACAGATAAGCTCTGGTCTATCATAGTACTGTATACCATTTACTAGAGGTCACTAGTGGTGCTATACATTTTGTTACAGCCCAGTGAAGAGGGACCATGATCATGATGAAGAATAGACACACAGATAAGCTCGGGTCTATCATAGTACTGTATACCATTTACTAGAGGTCACTAGTGGTGCTATACATTTTGTTACAGCCCGGTGAAGAGGGACCATGATCATGATGAAGAATAGACACACAGATAAGCTCTGGTCTATCATAGTACTGTATACCATTTAGTAGAGGTCACTAGTGGTGCTATACATTTTGTTACAGCCCAGTGAAGAGGGATCATGATCATGATAAGGACAGATACACAGATAAGCTCTGGTCTATCATAGTAATGTAAACCATTTACTAGAGGTCACTAGTGGTGCTATACATTTTGTTACAGCCCAGTGAAGAGGGATCATGATCATGATAAGGACAGATACACAGATAAGCTCTGGTCTATCATAGTAATGTAAACCATTTACTAGAGGTCACTAGTGGTGCTATACATTTTGTTACAGCCCAGTGAAGAGGGACCATGATCATGATGAAGGATAGACACACAGATAAGCTCTGGTCTATCATAGTACTGTATACCATTTAGTAGAGGTCACTAGTGGTGCTATACATTTTGTTACAGCCCAGTGAAGAGGGATCATGATCATGATAAGGACAGATACACAGATAAGCTCTGGTCTATCATAGTAATGTAAACCATTTACTAGAGGTCACTAGTGGTGCTATACATTTTGTTACAGCCCAGTGAAGAGGGATCATGATCATGATAAGGACAGATACACAGATAAGCTCTGGTCTATCATAGTAATGTAAACCATTTACTAGAGGTCACTAGTGGTGCTATACATTTTGTTACAGCCCAGTGAAGAGGGATCATGATCATGATAAGGACAGACACACAGATAAGCTCTGGTCTATCATACCATTTACTAGAGGCACTAGTGGTGCTATACATTTTGTTACAGCCCAGTGAAGAGGGACCATGATCATGATGAAGAATAGACACACAGATAAGCTCTGGTCTATCATAGTACTGTATACCATTTACTAGAGGTCACTAGTGGTGCTATACATTTTGTTACAGCCCAGTGAAGAGGGACCATGATCATGATGAAGAATAGACACACAGATAAGCTCGGGTCTATCATAGTACTGTATACCATTTACTAGAGGTCACTAGTGGTGCTATACATTTTGTTACAGCCTAGTGAAGAGGGATCATGATCATGATGAAGAATAGACACACAGATAAGCTCTGGTCTATCATAGTACTGTATACCATTTACTAGAGGTCACTAGTGGTGCTATACATTTTGTTACAGCCCAGTGAAGAGGGACCATGATCATGATGAAGGATAGATACATAGATAAGCTCTGGTCTATCATAGTACTGTATACCATTTACTAGAGGTCACTAGTGGTGCTATACATTTTGTTACAGCCCAGTGAAGAGGGACCATGATCATGATGAAGAATAGACACACAGATAAGCTCTGGTCTATCATAGTACTGTATACCATTTACTAGAGGTCACTAGTGGTGCTATACATTTTGTTACAGCCCAGTGAAGAGGGACCATGATTATAATGAAGGATAGACACACAGATAAGCTCTGGTCTATCATAGTACTGTAACCCATTTACTAGAGGTCACTAGTGGTGCTATACATTTTGTTACAGCCCAGTGAAGAGGGACCATGATCATGATGAAGAATAGACACACAGATAAGCTCTGGTCTATCATAGTACTGTAACCCATTTACTAGAGGTCACTAGTGGTGCTATACATTTTGTTACAGCCCAGTGAAGAGGGACCATGATCATGATGAAGAATAGACACACAGATAAGCTCTGGTCTATCATAGTACTGTATACCATTTACTAGAGGTCACTAGTGGTGCTATACATTTTGTTACAGCCCAGTGAAGAGGGACCATGATCATGATGAAGGACAGACACACAGATAAGCTCTGGTCTATCATACCATTTACTAGAGGCACTAGTGGTACAGCCCAGTGAAGAGGGACCATGATCATGATAAGCATAGACACACAGATAAGCTCGTGTCCAGAACAACAGGTTCACTCGCCGATATTGTATGGAGAGGACCCAGTGTCATTAGCACAGCGAGAAATATGAGCACCTTGTTTACAGCCTTGGAATGTGGACGTCAAGGTCTGAACAGAAGTATGCTATTCATGTAGAAGGGGATGAAACCGAGCGAGATGACTCTGCGGCAATTTAGTGGCCCAATTTCGGGAGGCCCAGGCTTCACTCCTGGAACCGACCACTGCAAACGGATTTTTTGTAGTTTCCCTGGGTCGACAGGCGAATGTTGGGTTGTTCATCTTGTAGCTATAACTTTCCTTTTCATCATTTTCTGCACTCTGAATTTTCCTGTCGTCCTTTACAGGTTGAAGGACCAGGTGACTGTGCTCGGTACGTTGCGGCTGAGGATAACCCGTGCTTTGTACAGGTTTCCCCAAGTCTGGATCTGTCTTCGGGTGGGGCGCAGTTTTTCAGTGCCGTATAGGAGTGCGCCGGGCGAAGTAGGGAACCATCTGAAAACGTTATGAACCTGGTCCATGCTTGAACCCGTGATCTTCCGGATCTGGTCGTATCTGCTCTCTTCCTTCCCTCCCACGGGCCATGTAAGTACCAATACTGGCAGTGCTAGGCCCCATCTATGATAATGCATTGCTAAGCATCATGGTACGTGAAGAAGATGTAAGGTTGCCAGCAAAATTTCACGTAGGTCTAAATCAGCATACAAGAATTAATTCAGCAATATATTATTGCCCGCCTGCATCAGATGTGGGTGCAGACTCCCGAAGGCCTCACATTTGCTGTTTTACATATATTCATCTCTAGTCTTTTTTCATTTCTGTCCATCCAAAAACAAAACTCTGTGTTACATTCACATGTATTTCTCTACTACTCTGAAATAAACTTTTCTAAATTAAGCTTATAACTTTCTGTACACGTACTATGTACATACTGTATTGAGAAGGTATTGCATTCCACACAAACATTCGATACCGAGATTTCACCGTAAATACACGTTTTAGGGTTCCCTGTAACAAAAAAAAGAGCATTTTTGGAAAAAGGTCTGTGAATACGAAACCCAAAAACGAACAGTCGGTAAACAACCAAACTTGATATTTAAGTTTAGTATCTTCCAGGGATACGACACGAAGATTTTGAGAAAAATGCCCCACTCCAAACTACCCTTTACATATAAAAATTGTTCGAAATTTTTTATTTTCTTCAAAAATGGCTGTAGCGATTTTGATTAAAATACCGAATATTAAAGATAGTTATATGGAAAATAAAACGTATATTTTGAACTTTCTGGGAGTAGCCTATAAAGGCCTATTTATTCTGATTTGCTGAATGTTACGTAACTGTTAAAGTGTAAGAGATAGACAAAAACTACTGCACAAAAACTGTAGATCATGTTAAAATATACAATTATGCCATATGTCTTTTTCATGGAATAGACCTTTCTGAGATATTCCTTTTTATTTGTTTCGGAATTAAAATACTTCAACTGTTCTGACACGGAAAGTTGTGAACTCCTGGTCATGCATAGAAACGGATTTCAATCACATGGCAACCAGCTTTTAAAGCATTTGACTGTCTGTTTAGCCTAATGTATTCCCTTATTTCCATTCTAGTTATAAGCAATTAAGCAATAAGACCGTTTCAGCTAATCTTTATCTCGATTAGAGTAGACACAAAAATAAGCTTATTAGTAATAACTTTTTGCAGAGATGTAGAGAAAGTCGTGTGAATGGAACACATCAAGAAAACATCAGCAGAAATGATTGCATTACTTAGTTCCTTGTCGATGGAAATAAAGCGATATAATATCTTTTCAGATCGGTTTGTCTCTTTACCTGTCCCAGATGAATGAAAATGTGTCCCAGTCACATGACGTTTTCTATTATCTTTGTAACAAATTGTTAAAATGCCTATTATACTCTCTACTTCATGCTAATCGAGATAAACATTAGCAGAAATTGTCTCTTTGCAAGTAGAAGGAAAATAAGGGAATGCACCAGGTTGAAGCTATAGTCAAATCGTTTAAAAGCTGGTTGCCATGTGGTTGAAATCCGGTTCTTTGCACGGCCAG
Organism: Hymenopus coronatus; assembly: GCA_030762935.1. Taxonomy (NCBI): domain Eukaryota; kingdom Metazoa; phylum Arthropoda; class Insecta; order Mantodea; family Hymenopodidae; genus Hymenopus; species Hymenopus coronatus. Next base: position 167,558,188 of record CM060897.1, read on the forward strand.
GAGTTGGTAAATTCCCGTATGAGATATGTTTAAGTATTTTAAAATGAAACAACTAACAAGGAATATCTAAAGGTGTCAACCTCACGAAAAAAAATGCATTTTTTGTGCAGTAAGTTTTTGTTGCGGTATACCGAATATGCAAAATTCATCCATAATGAAGAATTCTTCAGAGGCTATTCTCTGAAAATTCAAAGTATACATTTTATTTGTCATGTAAGTATATTTAATGTAAGGTATTCTAATCAAAATCGTTAGATTCGTGTCGTATCCTTGGAAGATACTACTAAACTTACATACCAAGTTTGTTATTTTACCAACTTTTCGTTTTTGAGTTATCTTATTCACAGACATATACACACGGAACTTTTTCTAAAACTACTTTTTTTTTTTGATACAGGGGGTACAAAAAGCATGTATTTCCGGTGAAGTTTCGGTATAGAATTTTTGAGTGCAATACAATAGCTTCTCTAAACATTATATGCATAGTACGTGTAGAGAATTTAAAAAACATTACTTCTTCTTTGAGAAAAGTACAAACCAATAATCTCGGAAGCAGTTACCTCCACACAAACTGTCCGTTTTATCAGATCTACATTTTTTGTGAATAGTTGTTGCCTATCTGTTACGGTTTACTAATGTGATTTCCACCCAAAATGAAGGACTTCACCGCATAATTCTAAGTCCATTAAATACATAACTTTTATTTGGCATATAAACATCTTAGCATCCGGCATTTAAATCAAAATCATTAAAGCCATTTTTTTAGAAAATTTAAAATTTCGAAAAGTCTTCTATTTAAGACTAGTTGGAGGTTGGGATATTTTCCTAAAAAAAATTGTGTCGTATCCTGGAAAATATAAAGTTTGGTACTTACCCGACTTTTCATTGTTGAGAAGACAGTCACACAAATCGATCTTTTTCAAAAATGTTTTTTGGGTGTTCAGGGTATCTGAAAACATTATTTCCTGTGAAATCTCGATATCGAATGTTTGGTGGAATACAATACGTTTTACTTTCTCTACACGTACTATGCACATAGAGTATAGAGAAGGTATTGCATTCCACCCAAAAATTCGATACCAAGATTTCACCGGAAATAGGCGTTTTAGGGTCCCTTGTAATCAAAAACAGCATTTTCAGGAAAAGGTCCGTGTGTCTGTGAACACGGTGACTCAAAAACGATAAGTCAGTAAAATACCAAACTTGGTATATAAGTTTAGTATCTTCCAGGGATAGGTCGTCTCCTTAGCGCGGTGGTAGCGCAGCTGCTTACCAAGCGGGAGACCTGGGTTCGATCCCCAGTACCGGCGTGGGGATTTTTCCCCCGCTGGGAGACCTGGACCGGGGTGCACTCAGCCTCGTAAGGTCCCTGGGGGGCCAATTGAGGAGCTACTTGATTGAGAAGTAGCGGCTCCAGGTCATGAGGACCGCATTAACCGGCCGGGAGGGGCTCGAGGCGCTGACCACGTCTCACCCTCCAATACTGCCCCCCATCCATGACGTCTGTAGTGGACCGAGATGGGGGACGCAGCGGCCGGGCGGTAGGCCAAGGTTCCCCGTGAGCTGTCGTGCCATGGAGTTATCTTCCAGGGATACGACACGAAGATTTTGAGGAAAATTCCCCCACCCCAAATTACCCTTTATATGGAAATTTTATTGAAAATGTTTATTTTCTCAAAAATGGCTCTAACGATTTTGATTAAAACGCCGTATACAAAAGATATTTACATGACAATATATATATATATTGCATTTTCTCATTATAGCCCTTGAATAACTCTTTATTCTGGATGCATTTTGCTGGCTTTTGCATAACAAATAAATCGTATGAGATAGACAATATATCGTTGAAACACACAATTTATACTATACACATATTTTTTGTGGATTTGACCATTTTTGAGACACTCCTTGTTATTGGTTTCAGTTTTAAAATACTTAAACATTTCGCATACGGGAGTTTGTCAACTGCTGGCAATGTCTTAGAGCCGGAGTTCAAACACATGGCAACCAGTTTTTAAGATTTGACTATCGTTTTAGCCCCAGTGTATCAATTATTTCCCTTCTGCTAATGCTTATCTCGATTAGCATGAATAAGCTTGTTAACAATAAATTGTTTCAGAGACGTAGAGAAAGCCATCAGATTTTTCTGCTCACTATACGTAGTACAGGGAGAAGGTTAATGCATGGAACAGCAACCAACTGAATCTGAAGCAGTTCTCATTATCATTTGGGTGAGTTTGGACTATTGTAAGTCATCAACGTCAGATGATTGAGAATTAAAGGTTACTCCCATGACACGGAACGTGAGGTCACACAGGTTACAAGGCACGTGTCTGGGACATGGAAACCTGGCCAGAAAATAACGTAGCGTCTAATGCATCATTCACAATGTGATGTAAACCAAGTCTTTGCACCCATGTTATTCAATGTAAGCATTCACATAGACACCGCAACACGATCAAAACTTTATCCTAGCGATGCAAACATAGAGGAACAATTGGTATTCTTTCCTCCTTGCTGTTCTACGGCAGACAATCGCAATTCAAGATTTTACAGCGCCTACTGTAAATGCAGCGTCCGGTCCCCATGGCCGCGCTCGCCAAGGCGTCCCGCTTTGGTGCTTCGTAGCGCTGGGGATCGTGGGTTCGAGTCCCGCCTTGGGCATGGGTGTTATATGTTTGTGTATATGTGTGTGTGTGTTGTAAAAGTAAGAAAACAGTAATAAACAGTAATAATACGGCGAAACAAAGTAAAAACAAAAAGGTAAATAAAAGTAGGGTATACAGTGCCGGAGTCCTGATCAGACTCCGGTACTGTATTTTAAATTTAAATTAAAAAAAAAAAAAAAAACCTGCCTGGTGCTTTTCCACTGCACACATGGAAACATGACAAAATACTGCGGCTGTACACAAGGTCCGGAGCTCTAAAAGTGCAGTATTGAGCTGACGGTGATATCGTGTGGTTGAGTTATTACCAGTGTGCTTTATTATTTTGTCCTGTACTTAGTCACAAAGTGTATTACGAGGGTCGGCTGATAAGTCCGGGGTCTCACACAGACATGGCGCTACTATGCCAGATAAACGGTAGCATCATATAGTTTAACTCTAAGACTAGCTTGTATCCATAGTTACAGGTCAATAGCTTGTTTAGTTTTCGAATGACAGCATTTTAAACAAGACAACTTTAGAGTTTTCACGAAAATGGAGCATTTGGAAAAACGAGCAGAGATTAAATACTTCCATTTGAAAATCTTAACGCCTAAAGAAATCAAGGAGGAAATGGACAGTACCTTGAAAGACTCTGCCCCTTCATATTCAATGATTAAAAGGTGGGTTGCAGAGTTTAAAATGGGACGTACGAACACTAGTGATGAGCCTCGCTCCGGACGCCCTGTAGAAGTGACAACTTCAGAGATCATTGAAAAAAGTCGTCGTTTAATACTGAAAGAGCGCAGATTAAAGTTGTATGAGATAGCAGAGGCTGTAAACATATAAAAAAAAAACCTGCAGGTAATATTTTAAGGGCTTTTACAAGGCCTGAGCAAGATGGGTATCGCGTTTGTTGACACCTGATCAAAAGTTGCAATAGATTTGACTACCACTTTAACCTATGGTACTCCCTTATTTCGCTTCTACTTACAAGGAACAAAGTAGTAAGACTATTTCTGCTAATGTTTTCTCGATTAGCATGTAGTAAATAAAGAATAGCCTTTTTAACAATAATGCATTGCAAAAATGTAGAGAAAGTCATGTGAATGGAACACATCAATTTTTTTTCGCGTCAACAGTTGACCCTCATACATACGTAAATACCATTTTGCCCATTTTTTTTTAGAGAGAATTAATAGACAGGGAGCGTGATTTTGCCTTTTTTCAATAAGACTGCAATCTTTCGACGAGAACAATTGAAAGTGTGTTTCAGGACAGAATTATTAGTAGAGATTTGTGAACCCCTAGGTCCCCCTGCAGTTTCTGTCTCTGGGATAACTTAAAGCATAAAGTGTATAAGACAACTCACAAACCCTGGAAGAATTAAAACAAAATATCCGCCAGGAAATTGCCAGCATTTCACAACGTGAACTAAGCGAGTGATGAATAGTTTCCTAAAGAGGTGCCAAAATGTATGGACCACAACGGTGGCCAGTTTAAGCATCTCCTTTAATAACATTGGTAAGTAAAACCTTTAAAAGTATTTTTAAAAATTGTGCATGGTTTCATCCGGGCCTTTGTATGATAGCGGCAGACGGCGAAAGCCGAGGACGCGGACAGACAGGCAAAACACCGCGCAGCCGATTCGGACGTTTTTCGATCACCCGGTATTTGGCCGTGCTGCGCCATTTCTCATTCTCCTCAAGAGGTTATGGCAGTCTCGCTGTTGAATCCTTAATTTAATGGATGTATCCAGCATCTGCGTCTAAATTTCTTGGCTCTTACAAATTGTAAGGCGCAAAGAGATAACGCACATTGCATTAAATGTACATCTTTATCACTTTCTGCATTTTCCATGCTTGTACTATTTTTAATATTTTGGTCAAGAAATTATTGTGAAGTCACTTCTGAGATACCATGACCAACATGCATTGCACAGCTGACTCGTTTTCTCGGTAAACCACAAGGAGAACTTAAATTATTAAGAGATACAGTGGTTGTCCCAGAAGTACCCAACCTGACGTATAGATAGCGGTTGTTGTTTCAAACAACAATGGTAAAAAGTACCACATTTAGGAAGCTAAGTTTGAAGTTTGACGATGTTACCCTGTTTAGCATTTGTTTGGCAGCCATCATTAGTGAATGCTCTCAGCGCATCTGCAAACATGGATAAAACTGGTCATCGTTATGTGATACAATACTTTCATTTGAAAGGTCTTAGTCCAACTAGTATTAAAGCGGAGCTAGATTCTACTTTGGGGGAGTTTGCTTCTTCGCTTACAACAGTAAATTGGGTAATATTCGGTGGCAGAGTTTAAGCACGGCCGTAAGAGCTGCCAAGACGAACATAGCAGTGGTCGACCAAATGAGGTTACCAGTCCAGAAACTCTAAAGAATATCCACAAAATGTTATCGAATGACCGTCCACTGAAACTGCGCGAGCTAGCACACATTGCAGGCATTTCAAAAAGTTTGGTACATCGCATACTGATTGAAAATTTGGATATGAGAAAGTTGTGTGCAAGATGAGTGCTGCGTTTGCTGAACAAAAACAGCGTCGTGATGATGTTTCAGTCCAGTGTTTGGCAATGTTTCGCTGAAATAAAGCTGAGTTTTGGCGTCAATTTATAACAATGGATGAAATCTGGGTTCATCACTTCACACCTGGGACGAAGGAATAATCAAAACAGTGGATTGGACGGGGAGAATCGGCTCCAAAGAAGGCGAAGACAGTTCCATGTGCAGGCAAGGTCATGGCGTCAGCTTTCTGGGACGCACGCAGGATAATTTTCATTGATTATCTCAAAAAAGGAAAAGTAATCAATGGCAAATATTATGCGAACTTGTTACACTGTTTGAGTGATGAAATCGAGCAAAAACGGCCGCATTTAGCGAAAAAGAAAGTTTTGTTTCATCAAGACAACGCATCAGTTCACACGTCCATTATCGCCATGGCCAAAATCAATGAGTTGAAGTTCGAATTGCTTCCTCACGCACCCTATTCGCCAGATTTAGACCCCCTCTGATTATTTTCTGTTTGCAAACTTGAAGAAATGGCTTTGTTGTAGAAGATGTGAGGTGGAGTCTGCAGTTGATGGATATTTTGCAGACCTCGATGGTTCTCACTATAATCAGGGAGTCGAAGCTATTGAACATCGCTGGGAAATGTGTATCGAGCTGAAAGGAGACTATGTAGAGAAATAAAGATGTTTTTCTCTAAAATGTTTGTGATTTCTTTGTTAGGTCGGAGACTTCTGTGACAGCCATCGCAGTACCCCAATGGCGACTTACATGTCCTAAGTTTGTTTCCGGATAAAACTCACTTTTGCCACCACAAATCCCACATGCAGTCCCCACCTTGGTGAGAAGCGAGTGGCCATGTCTTAAATGTTTATCTCCCGGGCTTCATAGTTTTCAACCAACTATTAGTCCAAGCATTGTGAAATAATTTGTTTTCCTCACATTGGCCGATGTAGAACGGGAGTTAGACAGGTGAAATCTGATTTTCTGTTTATGGAAATCTTCAAATAGATTGCAGAAATTCATTTTCCTTGTAGATTAATCGAGCCCGGAAAAATGCATTTCAATTTCGGTCCGAGGGATGGGGTCGGAGACCCGGCCTCAGCCCAATTAAACATGCATGCAAATTGTGCAGTCCTCGCGACACACATTCGTGCGACCATTTCTGCTCAATGAGGTCATCCCTATGATAGTGAGCGCGGCTAACCTTGGGGACCGGAGGGAAGTAGTAGGCGTGAACTTGACCCTTCTCTGCATCATTCAAACAGAACTACGGCGAATCTTGTCTACGTTTGTGGGAGTAAGTCATTTATGTCAAGACGCTGCTTCAACTCAGAGGAAAGTCTTGCAATTTCAGCCGCATTCGTGTTTTTTACGTGTTTAACAAACTTTGTAGAACAATGCACGGGAAAATGGCCACTATGTAGTATAAGCAGAGGAAGTTTGCAATCCATTCAAAAATTAGATACCCAGAATGTCACAGTAACGTGTTTTGAGGCCCCCTGAATAATAAAAAATGTTAGAAAAATATCCATGGGTTTATGTGTGTATGTATGAGAACGGCAGGGTTCGATGGGGGATCTTCCCATCGCATTAAATAATTTCCCCGGCTCGTTAAAGAAGAATTGCTTCTCTGCCAGGGAAATATATTTTCTTCTTTTTATTCTATAAGCCCGTTACTGCTCTCTTTGGAAATACAGGAATACTCTCGATGCAGACAATACATAGTATGAGACAGCTTAACTATTGTATTGCTAATATTATAAGAAAAACGCTCCTTTTCTTCAACAACAACTCTTTATATCGAAATTCTTAGGCTTTCACGGCCGGTGTCAATACTGGCTGGAGTATAATCCGAGGAAGAAGGAGGAGCCCAGTAGACCACGGCCCACAAGCCCGGATTATAACTCTTTATATCTTCCAAAATCTAATTACAATCATAACTCGCTCACACATAACTGCATTTCTTCAATGCTCTTGTAAATATCCTGTCGTATGATTTCTTTTCGACGTTCGCCGTGATCATTAGTAGTGTTCGTTACGAATTTCCCGTTCAAAACTGAACTCAACTGCTCGCTAAGCAATCCCAGTGAACTCTAGTCACGACGACGAGCAGTTAGCAGGCCGAGATTGGCGTGCTAGAAGTGTACCCGTTCTTGCTAGAACTTAACGTCCTGACCGGACGTGAGGTTTGCAGGATGTCAGGTGTAAATGAGGTCGGGGAGTGAAAGGAGGTAGCAAAATTACTCCTCAACGGTTGCCAATAATGGCGCAACGGCTCTTGTGAACCGCTGGTGTAATGTTGATACAAAATGTGTTTATTTTAGAGTTCTATTTTGAAATGTTGATGGTCAAGCAACTCTTGGAAGGGTTGTATAGGAGCACAGCCGTAGCACCTGCTGGAATTACTCCGTTGTTACTGGAGATGTCTGCATGCCATTCGGGGAAGCCTGTATCGCCTGAAGGGATGGTTTCTGGGATTGTAATGCCCTAGAGACCTAACGAGGGCGCTCCGATGGAAGCGCAAACCGTTGCTGAATTTAACTGCGCACTTAATCTCATCCTACACTATTGCAAACCAGACGTTTCGTGAAGTAGTTTCACAGGAAAAGAGAAGGGGGCACAAGCACCGTTGAAGCAGCAGACTGGAGTCCGCTACCTGCCCCAGATCTCGCAGGCGGATAACATGGGACTATGAGAACCCTCAAAAGGTGCAACTTAAGGGGAATTGGCATCATGGATTTCATCATGGAGTGCAAAGAGGCCGCAGCCCCAGCGCTCCGACACCTCAGCTCCTTGATGTACTCCCCAAAAGTTAGGTCCTTACTCAACTTCACTCCCAAGTAGGTGACGGTGTTTGTCTGAGGAGGTACATGAATGTGGTGAAGTTTGTGGGAAAGCGGCGCTTGGTGAAGAGGGCAGCGTGGCTTTTCTCCGGATTAATGGACAGCCACCTACGCTCGCACTACTCTTGGAGACGGCGGAGGTGTCTCTAGATGGGGTTGAAGGTTCTCCGCGGTTTTTGTTTGTGTAGAATAACAGCACATCGTCAGCTTCGTTGGCATGTCGGCCATGTAAACGGTGACTATCGTGGGAGATAATAAAGAGCCTTCGGGGACTGCGCCTCCGATTGGCGTTTGTGTAAACTTGTATCCCGCAACTGAAACAACAAAAGATCTGTGTTTCAGATATGTGTGTGGCAGGTGTATGTGTGTTGGAAGCTCCAGACGGATGAGCTTCAGGGCCAAGTCGTAGAGAAGGCCTTTTCCAGGGCAGCAGCTTCACCACCCGCAGTAGTTGCTGGGGTATATAGCTCCCAGGATGGAGATCAAACTGGTGGGATAGGATGACTTGAATGTCGCCCAGAATAGGGGACAAGCATTTTCCCAACTTTTCTAAAAATTGCTATAAAGAGGCATTTGTGTATCAATTGGCAGATACGATACGTCTACTTTCTACTCCTATAGTAGCAACATGGCCAATTTTAGAAGAAAAAACCAGCAACCATCTTTTTACCAGCTCTGCGAATATGTCGGACTTTGGTAAGCTAATTTCTGTTTGAAAGATCCATTGATTTGCAATAAAATCCACAACTACCCTTCTCATTTTCCAAAACCTTGTTGACTTGTATTATCATTGGAGAAATATTAATTAAAACATCCAAATAACACATTAAATTACTGAACAATATTCCTTCTCATAAGTTTATAATTTTTCTCTAAAAAATACAACAATAAAAATATATTTCCAACTTATGTTCTTCAACATTTCTTAGTATCAAAATAGATACTTATATTAGTAATACTTTAAATTTTTCATCATATTGCCAGTGTTTGTTTACCATTAAAATAATAAAATTTAAAACATCTAATAGTTACATTCACATGACTTTCTCTACTTCTCTGTAACAAATTATTGTTAATAAGCTTATTCTTTTATTTCATGCTAAACCAGTAGAAACGGTCTTATTATTTATTTCCTTAGAAGTAGAGGGGAAATAAGGGAATACACTAGGCTAAGCTGATAGTCAAATGTTTTAAAATGTGGTTGTCATGTGATTGAAATCCGTTTCTTTCCGTGGCCAATCGTTGACAAGTTCCCGTATGAAAAAATTAAAAGTATTTTAAAACTGAAATCAATAACAAGGAATATCTCGAAAACAGCCAATTCCACAAACAAAATGTATATAACATAAATTGTGTGTTTTATCGAGATCTACATATTTTGTGCAGTAAGTTTTTGTTTATCTCTTACGGTTTACCAGTTATGCATAATTCAATAAAAACCATTCAGAATAAAGAGGTCGTTAGAGGCTTTTCCCAGAAAAGTCAATATATACATTTTATTTGGCATGTAAATATCTTAAATATAAGAGATTTTAATCGAAATCTTTAGAACCATTTTTGAGAAAATTAAAATTTTAGATAGACTGCTTCCGTGGTCGAGTGGTCAGCGAGCTGACTTCTCACCCCGGAGGTCCCGGGTTCGATTCCCGGCTGGGGCGGGGAATTTTTCTTTAACCGGAAGTATTCCCTATCCCCCATAGAGTCTGAAAGTATGTGAGAGTGAATGTGCGTGTGTTTAGTAATATAAAGTTTAAGCTAATGTTCTGAACCTACAGTTTCACAAGTGAAAGCCCCCGATATGACCATTGATGTTAAAGGGGGCTATACAAATGAAGCACGTAAAAGGCAGTTTGGGGTGGGAGCATTTTCTTGAAAATCTCCGTGTCGCAAGCTTGGAAGATACTGAATTTAAACACCAAGTTTGGTTTTTAACGGTCTTTTCGTTTTTGAGCAATACTGCCCACAGACACATACATGGACCTTTTTCCTAAATACATTTTGGGACCCCCTGAATCCATATAGTTCCAAAACATGTATCGAATTTTGGATGCAATACAATGCCTTCTCTATACACAATGCACATAGTGCATGTAGAAAAAGTAAAAAAAAAAATGTATATTTTTGGAAAGTTAGAAATAGTGATGAATTTTAAATTCAGAATATGATGTTTATTCAGAATATGATGTCTTCTCAGTTACGCCCTAACCGCTAAGATTATGTTCTGCTGTTGACACATTTTGACAAAACCGCTTTATTAACTAACAGGTCCGACGTAATTGGTTCCTAAAATGTTATTTATCCGCGCCTGGCAGACAACCACCTTCTTAACTAGAAACATCGCTAAGAATGCGTTACCTGAAAACAGCTCCTTGAGCCGATCTTCTGATGAGCGTGGGCTGCTTTATAATGAATATCTTTTTGCTTTAGGTATATTACTGACATTTAATTATGCAATTATTTTCTCCAACGTAATATGTGCATAGTATATACAGAAGATATTGTATTGCACCCAAAAATTCATTACCGAGATTTCAACTAAAATATATGTTTTGGTACCCCCTGAATAAAAAAAAAAAAACACTTTTAGAAAAATGTTTTTTCTGTATCTTTATTTGTGTGTGATCACTAGAGCCCGGATTTTTATGTAATATCAAGGTGCTAAATATGTATCTACATATTTATGTAACAAAAACATCAAAATATGTAATGAAATATGTAATGTCAACAAAATATGTAAAATTGTGTAATATTCTAAATGCTAAGATTACCACCCCCAAATCTAAATGCAGACCGCAAATTACTCAGAATTGTGTAATTTGGTGGGTCATTAAGTACGTAAATTAATTACAATGAGTTAAAATTTAGACTAAATATAGAATTAATTATAGGGGAAATGTTTTATGCAGATTTATTTTCAAGTAAGTAATTTCGAAATAAGAAATGTGTGTTTTGGATTATATTTATTAAAATTTCATGTTTACTTAACTTTTAGACGGTAAAGTAATGTTGAAATACTGAACCAATGTATCAATGAGTGAAACAATCAATTCAAAATAATTAAATTTTATAATGAGGATGCATTTTCAGTTTTCTATCTCTTGACATACAATGAACAACCAGGCATTTTCATTTTGAATCTTTCAACGTACAGTGAATAACCATATACTTTTCCATATTTTGTCTATCGGATAAGCAGAGAAGCTTCTCTCCACAGCACAAGAAGTAACAGGAGCATATTTTAGCACAGGAATGTGATTTTCAGAGAAATGTTTTGGTAAATCACCATTTAGCACTTCAGACATGAACACAAGTGCAGAGTGTCCTGGAGTCCTGTTTAGCACAGCCTACCTTCCTTCCTACATCTCCTGCAACTACACTAAGCTTCTGTGGTGCTCGTTCCATTAAATCCATAGATTCGTGAAGAAGGGAACCTGGTGCTAGGCAACCAGCCCAAGTTACTTTTGATGTAAGCACAGGAGCTTGCCACTTTCGGATCTTTAAACATGTCCTCAGCTTCTAACCACGTACCCCATCATGTAATTACTAGCTCAGGAGGGACATGTTTATAGCACTGAATTCTGTGCGGTGCTTTCACGAAGACCTTTTTCGTTGCCGATATCAACTTATTGACACAGGGAAAATTACTTATTTCTTCAGCAACACGTTGCAATGCATGGGCCAAGCAGGTGAAGTGAAGTATATTGGGTAGAAAACCTTAAAAGCAGCATCAGCTTTAATCATGTACGCTGCGGCATCTGAATACATAATTAAAACCTTTTCCTCACACACACACACACACACACACACACCCTCTGACCACAGAATCTTCATCCCATCATTTACGAATCTTGCAATTGTAGAATCATTTGTTTGTTCTAATGCCTTGCAACAGATTAGAAATGGTTTTGCTTAACTTCCGGAATTTAGTTTTCCTACTACTAAATTTGCTATGTCATCTGTAGTTTCATCGATGGCAAACAAAATACCGGAGTCTCCAATTACATTATGAGCAACTGCTTCTTCATAACTCACATGAAGATACTTTTTCCGCAGAGTAGATTCGTCAGGAATAACCTTCTTGCAATATTTTTCTAGAAAGGAGCGAAATTGAGGAATTTGAAGTTTGTGCCACGGAATATTAGCTGCAACCATTGCACTGCACAGGTCTTTAAAAAAATCATTTCCGGACGGTTCCTGTTGCATTTTTGTCAACAGAACTTGCTTTCTAGAAGACTGTAGGTGTTTGTTGCGTATGTGAATATCACTCTTGATATGTTGTTCCACTTGAGATTTCAGGGGACAGCCAATTCCTTACCGCAAGCTTGACAGGCTATTATTTTACCATCGGTTTAAAGGCGCTATCTAATTTCAGCCATGAATTCAACTTGCACGATAGCGACGACGCAATTGGAGCCATTGCAAGAAACTAACTGCAGTAATATCGCCTCGCTATACTTTGATGGTTGTCACTTTGTTTCCTATTATATTACAAGATGCCGACAATCAATTTATCCAGTCCTTGTAAACGCCTAAAGCGCTATGAGAAACGTGACACCTGATTTAATATAAACGGACAACAATCAGAACGAGGTGAGGAGGTTATTATCGCATTCTTAATTTAACTGCATCCTATTTCACAGATTGACTTTTGTTGCTTTCAGCAAAACTTGTGAAAACAGTAGTTTACAATGTGACTACAATATTTTTTTTAAAAAAATTTGTAACGAAGCCCAGAAAATATGAACGTTTTATGTGACATCGTTAAAATATGTAGAAATGTGCAAAATATGTAAAAAAAAAAAAGTGTAAAATAAAATTTTTAAGGGAGTCTCAAACGACGTAATTCGCCAACATTTTTACTTCTCACTGAAATATTATGCAGGATTTAAAATATGTAATTACAGAAAAATCCGGGCTCTAGTGATCACTACAGTTCAAAAACGTAAAGTCCGTTCAATAACAAAATTGGTATTTAAATTTAGTATCTTCTAAGATGTGACATGAAGATTTTCAAGAAAATCCCCCACTCCGAACTACCCTTTGCATGGAAAAAAATTCGAAAATTTTGATTTTCTAATAAATGGCTCTAACGGTTTTGACTCCACTACTTCATCTGATGATGAAAAACCGATTTCTTGTATTTTATGTTCATTTCAAGGTGCTAGGTGAGGGCTGTATGGTGGAGGTTCTAAAGTGTTGGCCTTTAGAACATCTAGGCACTTAGCGATTAGTTCTGCTCAATACGACGATGCCCCGTCATCATGTAAAATTATTTTAATTTAATTTGTTTTATTGCATTACTTCGCTCTATACTTACTATGCACAAAGTGTTTAGAGAAGGTATTGTAATGCACCCAAAAACTGGATACTGAGATTTCACCGGAAATACATGTTCTGGGACCTCCTGAACCCCCCCCCAAAAAAAAATTCTAAAAAGATCTCTGTGTATATGTGTGTGTGTGTGTGTGTGTGTGTGTGTGTGTGTGGGCGCGCGCGCGCGTCGGGTACCATAGCTCCAAAACTTAAAAGTCCGTTAAATACCAAACTGCATATTTACGTTTAGTATCTTTCAAGGATGCGACATGAAACTTTTCAGACCCCCCCCCAACTACCCTTGGAAAAATGTTTTAATTTTTTTCGCAAATATTGCTCTAAAATTGTTGATACAGACAAATAGAATGTATATCTTCACTTTTCTGGGAATATCCTCTCAATTAATCTGGATGAATTTTGCATAACTGGTAAACCGTAAGAGACAGGCAAAATCTTGCCACACAAAAATGTAGAGCACGTTATATTTATGCTATATATGTAGATTTTTATTTCGTGGAGTGGATTGTTTTTTTAGATATTCCTTGTTGCTGGTTTCTGCTTTAAAATACTTGCTTTTCTCATACGGGAATTTGTCCCATACAAAGGAACTTCAGTCATCACTTAGCAACCAGCTTTTGACTAGCACTTTAACCTATGCTACTCCCTTCTACTTACAAAGAAGCAAGTAATTAAGACAATTTCTCTGATGTTTTTCTTTCTTTATTAAAATGTATATGGCGTGTTATTTATGGACGCTCTTTAACTACTATGGTTCTCAGCGTCCCATTCTAAATTGGGCGTGAAAGACCGCTTAATTTTGCTCAGAGGCCTCTCTATCAGGCTTGAGGTTCTTTTACGTGCCTTAAATCTACGACACGGGACCCACGGCCTTACTTCCCTTCCGAAGGAAGCCATGCTAAAGATTTTTACGCCCCAAAAAAGCCATCGTCCTCCGTCGGGTTTGAACCCGTGACCTTGGGTATATGAAGTTAGCATGGTAACCATTACACCACGGAGGCTTTATTAGCATTAAGTAAATAGAAGAATAAGTTTTTTGATAATAATTTATTGCAGAGATGTGTTGAAAGTCATAGAACATATCTGATTTTATTTATTTATTTATTGCGTTTTCTCCAAGTTTTTCTAAAAATTGCAATAAACAGACATTTGTGTACCAATCGGTAATAACGATATGTTTATCTTCTACTGATATAGTAACAATATGGCGTATTTTAGAAGAAAAAAAGTAGCAACCATCCTTTTACTAGTACTGCGAATTCATCGGACTTTGGTACGCTTAGGATTTGTACAAAAGAACCATTGAGCCCATTGGTTTTCCTTTTCAAAATGATAGCAATAAATTCAAGATTCATCATCAATAACGATATCAAACCAAATCTGAAGTGCCGCATTGGAATTTTTCTACACCAATCAATGCGTTGTTTTTAATCGGGAGTCAGTTTATATAATCCATGGATAACTAAGTTGATGTTAAGTATTTTGGATTTTACTCATACCGATGCCCAATGCCATAAGATAACCGGCGAGACTTGTGTTCCTCTGCTCTGACCTGATGGTGATATCGAGTGGTTGACTTATCACCAGTGTGCTTTATTGTTTGCTTCAGCATTTGTTTTCTACTGCACAGCGTGTATTTACGAAAGGGTGTCCCAAAAGTACCCAAATAAAGCGCAAAAATTTGATGGAAACATCTTTATTTCTCTATATAGTCTCCTTTCAGCTCGATACACTTTTCCCAGCGATGTTCAATAGCTTCGATATCCTGTTTATAGTGAGAACTATCCAGGTCTGCAAAATAGCCATCAACTGCAGACTCCACTTCTTCATTGTTGGCAAATCTTCTACCACCAAGCCATTTCTTCAAGTTTGGAAACAGAAAATAATCAGAAGGAGCTAAATCTGGCGAATAGGGTGCATGAGGAAGCAATTCGAACTTTAACTCATTGATTTTGGCCATGGCGATAATGACGTGTGAACTGGTGCATTGTCTTGATGAAACAAAACTTTCTTTTTCGCTAAATGCGGCCATTTTAGCTCGATTTCATCAATCAAACGCTGTATCAAGTTCTCATAATATTCGCCATTGGTTACTTTTCCATTTTTGAGATACTCAATGAAAATTATCCCGCGTGCGTTCCAGAAAACAGTCGCCATGAGCTTCGTGCAGATGGAACTGTCTTCGCCTTCTTTGGAGCCGATTCTCCCCTTCCAATCCACTGTGTTGATTGTTCCTTCGTCTCAGGTGGTGGACCCAAGTTTCATCCATTGTGGTAAATCGACGTAAAAACTCAACTTTATTGCAGCGAAACACTGCCAAACACAATTGATTGAAACATCCTTACGACATTGTTTTTGTTCTACTGTAAGCAAACGCGGCACCCATCTTGCACACAACTTTCTCAAATACAAATTTTTAGTCAGTATGCGATGTACCGAACTTTTTGAAATGCCTGCAATGTCTGCCAGCTCGCGCACTTTCATTCGACGGTCATCCAATGCCATTTTGTGGATTTTCTTTGCAATTTCTGGATTGGCATCCTCATTTGGTAACTACTGCGATGTTCGTCTTGGCAGCTCTTACGGCCGCACTTAAACTCTGCCACCCAATATTTCACTGTTGTAAACGAAGGAGCAGACTCCCCCACAGTAGAATCTAGCTCAGCTTTAATATTAGTTGGACTAAGACCTTTCAAATGAAAGTATTGTATCACATAACGATGAACATTTTATCCATGTTTACAAATTCGCTAAGAGCATTCACTAATGATGGCTGCCAAACAAAAGCTAAACACTGTAAAATCGTCAAACTTAAGGTTTCTAAGGTTGGTACTTTTTACCATTGTTGTTGTTTGAAACAAAAACCGCTATCTATACGTCAGGTCGAGTACTTCTGGGACAGCCACTGTATTTATGATTTGTATGTGTTAACGCATTTTGTGATCGGACTCTGAATAGTGTACACAATGGCGAAATATTTAATATTTTTCACGTACGAGGCTTGGTTCCACCTTCAAGGATATATGTGTACACAAAATAATCGTTATTGGAGCTCTGAGAAACCTTTATCGTTCATGAAATACTCCTTCATGACGAAAAATTGGTGTATGGTGCGCCATTAGCGAAGAAAGAGTAATAGGCCCTATTTTTTATTTTTATTTTTTTTTTTTTCCAGTCAACAGTTGATGTCCATATATATGTGAATACAATTTTGCCCTCTTTTTATAAAGAATTAACAGACAGGGAGCGTGATTTTGTATTCTTTCAACAAGACTCTGTAACAGCTCATACAGCCAATCTTTCAATAAGAACAATTGAAAGTGTGTTTCAGGACAGTACTTAAAGCATAAAGTGTACAAGACAAACGCAGACACCCTGGAAGAATGAAAACAAAATACCCGCCAGGAAATTGCCAGCATTTCTAAACGTAAACTACGGCGAGTGATGATAGTTTCCTAAAGAGGTACCAACAACGGCGGTGGCCAGTTTCAGCATCTCCTTTAATAACATTGGTAAGTAAAGCCTTTAAAAGTAGTTTAAAAATGTTGTATGGTTTCATCCGCGCCTTCATATGATAGCCGGCTGACGGCAACGAGCGCCGATGGCGCAGACAGGCAAAACAATGCGCAGCCGGTTCGGTCGTTTTTGGATAAGCCGGTAGCTGTCACATATAAACAAATTTGCTTCCGAATGAAGAGCAAGCAGTCGTCATAGCTGGATCAAGTGCAGGACGCAAGTATTTCTCAAAGTGGGTTAGATAAACTTTCATAACAATAGTCTTAATTTAATTGTTGGTTTTTTACTTTCTCTACACGTACTATGTACATAGTGTATAGAGAAGGTATTGTAATGCACCCAAAAATTCAACACCGAGATTTCACCGGAAATACATGTTTTGGGTCTCCCTGAATAAAAAAAAAAAAAAAATTTTTGGAAAAAGGTCCTTGTGTGTGTGTCTGTGCACAGCATAGCTCAAAAACGAAAAGACCGTTGAATACCAAACTTGGTATTTAAGTTTGGTATCTTCCAAGGATGCGACACGAAGATTTTCAAGAAAATCTCCACACCCCCAACTATCCTTTACCTGGAACTTTTTTCGAAAATTTTGGTTAAAATATCGTATATTAAAGATATTTACATGACAAATAAAATGTATATCTTGAATTTTCTGGGAATAGCGTCTGAAGACTACTTTATTCTGGATCAATTTTATGGAATTTTGCATAACTGCTAAACCTTAAGAAATGGACAAAAACTTACCACACAAAAAACGTAGAGCCGTTAAAACACGCAATTTATGTTATATATATTTTTATTTCGTGGAGTTGATCCTTTTTTAGATATTCCTTGTTTTTGATTTAAGCTTTGCAAAACTTGTATTTTTCTCATACAGGAATTTGTCAATTCCTGTCCATACAAACAAAAGAACTTCAGTCACATAGCAATCAGCTTTTGACTATCACTTTTAACTTATGGTACTCCCTTATTTCGCTTCTACTTACAAAGAAGCAAGTAATAAGACTATTTCTGGATTAGCATGAATTAAATAAAAGCATAAGCTTTTTAACAATAATTTGTTACAGAGAAAGTCATGTGAATGGAACACGTCAGATTTTTTTTTCACACAAGCCGTGCGTAGGACAACAGCTGGATAGCTGCACCTGAAAAAATCCAATATCATAAGAGGTTCAAATCCCATCTGTGACATTGAATTTGTCAAGTCTGACCTGTCCGAAGTCATAACACTAGTTTACATACTCCACTAATAAACGATTGTTTTATCAATGGAGCACGACAGATTCTTTTTCAAAGGCATGTATTGAAGTTATGTTTGGTATTTTAGACTTTTCGTTTTTGGGCTATGCTGTCCGCAGACAAATACACGGACATGTTTCTGTAAATTCCTTTTACTTTCTCTACACGTACTTGTACATAGTGTATAGAGAAGGTATAGTTTTGCACCCAGAAATTCCATACCGAGATTTCAGTGGAAATACATGTTTTGAATCCAAAAAATCGTTTTCAGCTGTGGGCAGCATACCTCAAAAACGAAAATACCGTTAATTACCAAACTTGGTATTTAAGTTTGGTATCTTTCAAGGTTACGACACGAAGATTTTCAAGAAAATCCTCCCACTCCAAACTACCCTTTACATAGAACATTTTCGAACATTTTGATTTTATCAAAAATGGCGCTAATGATTTTGATTTAATGTACCGTATGATTAAGATATTTTTATGACAAACGAAATCTATATCCTTGATTTTCTGGGAATAGCCTCTGAAGACCTCTTTATTATGGATGGATTTTGCTGGATTTTGCATAACTAGTAAACCGTAAGAGATAGACAAAAACATAGTACATAAAATGTGTAGAGCTCGTTAAAACACACAATTTATGTTATAAGCATTTTTCTTGGAGTTATACGTTTTTAAGATATTCCTTGTTAATGGTTTCAGTTTTAAATATTTTACTCTTCTCATACGGGACTCTGCCAACTACTGTCATACAAACAAAGGCACTTCAATCAATGGCAACCAGTTTTAAAAAATTTGACTATCGCTTTAGTCTATTCCCTCATTTACATTCTAATTACAAGGAAGCAAGTAGAAAGGTCATTTCTATTATTATTCCTCGACTAGCATGAAAGAAATGGAAGAATAAGCTTTTTAACAATAATTTGTTGCAGAGAGGTAGAGAAACCCACGTGAATGGAGAGAGTCCCCAAACATATATTTGCGGTGAAATCTCGGTATCGAATTTTTGGGTGCAATACAATACCTTCTCTATACACTATGGACATAGTAAAATGCTTTTAAACATAATTTCCTATTTACATATGTATGTTATACGTTATTGGCGTATTTTCTCCCCCTGTGACCTCCTCGTCTCCTTCATGCTTACTGGCGTGATGTATAGCACATGCGGGTTGCATGTGGGAGTGATTCCACCGGCGCAGCAGTTCAAGGATACTTGTTGGTTATGACGTCCTCTCACGTAAACCCTCCACTTTCTCAAATCGGGAAGAAGGTTAGCATAATTGTCAAGCCAAGGACATGCGCTCAGATTACTGAACCGACCAACACTGTTCAGTACATTCACCTAAAAATATCACTGGCAAATTTCGTTTCCTTCAAATTAAACAACACCTCATTCCCTCACCGACAAATGTAGACTACTGCAATACGTCAGCTTTGTTACATTATGTTACAATCCTGTAATGAGATTAGACACAAAATCCAACTATAGGATGTAGATCAAGTCAGCTATTACATTTTTACTTTCTCTATATGTACTATTTACAATGTGCATAGAAAAGCCATCGCATTCCACCCAAAAAATCGATGCCGAGATTTCATCGGAAATACACGTTTGAGGGGCCCCTGTCTAAAAAAACAACACCTTTTTGCTTTCTCTGCATGTACTATGTACATAGTGAATAGAAAAGGTGTTGCAATCCACCCAAAAATTCAATACCGAGATTTCACCGGAAATACGCGTTTTAGAGTCCCCTGTACCCAAAAAAAGCAGTTTTACGTTCTCTACACGTACTATGTACATAGTGTATAGAGAAAGTATTGCATTCCACCCAAAAAGTCGATACCGAGTTTTCACCGGGAATAAACGTTTTAAGGTCCCCAGCAGTTTTAGAAAAAAGTTCGTGTGTGTGACTGTTAACATGATAACTCAAAAAGGAAAAGTCGGCAAAATACCAAACTTGATATATAAAGATGCGACACGAAGATTTTCAGGGAAACAAGCACCCCAAACTACCCTTTACATGGAACGTTTTTCGAAATTTACTTTAACGATTTGGATTAAAAGACCATACGTTTAAGATATATCTTGAATTTTCTGGGAATAGGCGCTGTAGTCCTCTTCATTCTGGATGGCTTGTGCATAACTGACAAACCGTAAGAGATAGACAAAAACTCTTGAGTGTTTCATTCACATGACTTTCTCTAGCTGTTCCGCAAACAACATTTTCTTAAAAAGATTCATTTATCTACATTATGTTAATCGTGATAAACATTAGCAGAATTAGTTTTATTGTAAGCAGAAGGTAAATAAAGGAATAAAAAGGCTAAAGCGATAGTAGGGTCCTTTAAAACCCGGTCGCTATGTGAAACAATTGAAATTTCATTATCTTTACTTGCCAGGAGTAAACAAAAAAGAAACGTGAAGACAGATACCTTCCTGTTTGAGAAAAGGAAGTTTAAGTGGCTTAAAATTGAAACCAATAATCCGGAACATCTAGAAAACGATTAACTCTACAAAAAATGCAAATAATATTAACTGTATGTTTTAATTACATCTACACTTTTTGTGCAGTAAATTTTTGTATATCTCTTACGGTTTTCCAGTTACACAAAAGTTATCCAGAATGAAGAAGTCTTCAGAGGCTATTCCCAGAAATTTTAAGACATACATTTCCTTTGTCATAAAAACGTCTTAAACATAAGGTGTTTTAATCAAAATCATGAGGCATTTTTGAGAAAATCAAAATTTTCAAAAAATATTCCATGTAAAGGCTGGTATAAGTGGAGGGATTTTCCTGAAAATCGTCTGGCATCCTTGGAAGACGCTTAACTTGTACCAAATTTAGTGTTTAACCGAATTTTCCTTTTTAAGCTATGCTGTCCACAGAGACACGCATAGACGGACCTTTTTTTTTTTTCTGGAAATGCTTTTTTAGACAGTTGATGCTAAAAGTAGGTATTTTACCAGATGTCAGTAGTGTTAGAAGTACAAAATTCTGTCACTCAGTGTTATAAAATTATAACACTCCAATGTAGCCAACCAATGGTTTATGCGTCCACTGCCTCATTCAAGTAGGCTATGACTCTGAAAGCTTGTATCGATCCATAAAATGGCGGATGATTTGAATGTCACGAACATGGAATCTGCTGAACCAAACGAAATTATGCAAGCAACGGAGAGAGCAAAATTACAACTGCTACACTGCCGATGTTGTATAGAATGTTTTCGTTCTGTACGAGTAAGTCATAAGCAAGGTAAAATCTGAATACTACAGACCATTAACTCCGTGAAATAGGTATATAATTATAATATGTCTATAAATATTGTAAAATAGTGTAGTATGACATGTGGTAAAATTGTTTTATATTGTTCGTAGAATTACGGCCTCGTTTCGCAAGATTCCTACTCACAATATAAAACACCATTTTTAAAACTTGTATCATAAATAAGAAGTTTCTGACTCAGGGCACCTCAAAACATATATTTCCGGTGAAATCTCATATGGAATACAATACTTCATCATACATTGTACATATGCGCATGAGAAAATAAAAATGTGCATAGCTGAATTTGCGATTCCTTCAGCAGTCTTGTCGGATGAATGTGTTGATGCCAACAGCGTTTTCCTCGGAGGCTCTGCTTGGGAAAACTTGACCTTCTGACATACCTCAACTGATCAACATTTCCCACGTCTTCTCGTTAAAGTGCAAATTAACATGATGAACAACAAACTATTGTAGCCTGGTTCCAAAATTAGCAAACTTAGTGTTAACAAAACCTTCTTTTGTACTTTGCAATTTTGAGGCAAGGCCATCAATATGCTGATAGCCTTGTTATCGTGCCCTTGGTACCATACCCTGGGGTAATTTACATGTGTAGCCTTACTGCCCCCTATTTCTTTATCTGTGTTGGAGCTAATTTATGTTGTGGCTCGAGTGAATAAAATAACAGTGAACATGCAGAACAATATTCCATTTGTCTTGACGTACATATGATGTCCATATCATAAATCATGGCCTGCCTCGTTGCTAACTGGTTCTCTCTTGTTTTTAGTATTCTATTAATGTCTATTTCAGCGATAGACCTTTCCCCAAAACGTTTTCTACGGCACACTGATACATTGTTATGAGTTCACACCAACATTAGTTCAGCGAGAAAACAAATGCACGTGGGTGTGATAAAACATGATCTGATCCATTCACATGATGTTCTCAACATCGCTGTAACAAACTATTCTTCTATTCACTTTATGATAATCGAGATAAACATTAGTAGACATTGTCTTACTACTTGCTTCCTTGTAAGTAGAAGGGAATACACTAGGCTAAAACGATAGTTAAATCTTTTAAAAGCTGGTTGCCATGTGGTTGAAATCCGTTTGTATATAGAGTTCACAGCTTTCCTGCGAAAAAAATGTTACTATTTTGAATCTGAAACAAATAAGAAGGAATATCTCAGAAATTGCCAATTCCACGAAAAAAAGGAATATAACATACATTGTATGTTTTAAGTGATCTACATTTTTTGTGTATTAAGTTTTTGTCTATCTCTTACGGTTTACCAGTTATGCAAAATTCAGTAAAATTCATCCAGAATAAAGATGTCTTCAGAGGCTATTCCCAGAAAGTTCAAGATATATATTTTATTTGTCTAGAGCTATTTTTGAATAAATCAAAGTTTTCGAAAATTTTTCCATTTAAAGGGCAGTTAGGGTGGGGGGATTATTTTTTTTGTTTTCAAAATCTCCCTGACGCATCCCTGGAAGATACTAAACTTAAATTCCAAGTTTAGTATTTTACCGACTTTTCGTTTTTGAGTTATCGTGTTCACAGACGGACACACACGGACCTTTTTCCAAAAATGCTTTTTTATACAGGAGGCCTCAAAACGTGTATTTCCGGTGAAATCTTGGTATTGAATTTTGGGTGCAATACAATACTTTCTCTATACACTATGTACATAGTACGTGTAGAGAAAGTAAAAAGTGACACAAGAGATATATAATGCTAACTCAACGGTCGATGTTTTGTGAACAGTTAAAACTTACTGAATTCCCGTCTTTTGAAGCTAAGTATGTAAACATAGTTCCCAAACCTCTTCATTGGCTTACAATTCTTCTTCGTATGCAGGTGCCTACATAGTAGGTAGAGAAGGTATTGCATTCCACCAAAAAAATCGCTACCGAGATCTCACCGGAAACAGTGTTTTGAGGACCTCTGAATCAAATTTCAAAAAACAATTTTAAAAAAAATTGTAGGTATGTGTTCCTTCATATGACATTCCCAACATCTCTGCAATAATTTTTTGTTATTATTATCATGTTTTAAAAGCTGGTTGCTATGTGTTTAAGTTCCTTTGTCTGTATGGCCAGGAATTGAAAATTCACGTATGAGAAAATTATAAGTATTTTAAAACTGAAACCAATAACAGGGGGTATTTCAAAAACCTAAATCCACGAAAAAAATGTATAACATAAATTGTGTGTTTAAAGAGCTGTACATTTGTTGTTAAGTAAGTTTTGTCTAGCTCTTATGGTTTATCAGTTATGCTAAATTCATCCAGAATAAAGAGGTCTTCAGAGGCTAGTCCCACAAAATTCAACATATAAAATTTATTTGTCGTATAAATATCTTTAATATACGGTATTTTAATCAAAATCGGTAAGAGTCATTTTTCAATAAGGTAAAGTTTTCGAAACTTTTTCCATGTAAAGGGTAGCAGGGGTGCGGAAATTTTCTTGAAAATCTTCGTGTCATATCCTTGGAAGATACTGGACTCAAATACCAAGTTTGGTATTTAACAGACTTTCGCTTGCCACAGACAAACAGAAAGGCACCTGTGCGCACAAACACACACACGGACATTTTTCTAAAAATACTTTTTCTGGATTCCGGGGGTCTTAAAACATCTCGGTATCGATTTTTGGGTGCAATACAATACCTTCTCTATACACTGATATAGTACGTGTAGAGAAAGTAAAATGTGTTGTGTTCCATTCACATTGACTTTCTCTAACTGTTCCACAAACAAACTTTTCTTACAAAACTATTATTCTTCTATCTACTTTATGATAATCGAGATAAACATTAGCAGAAATTGTCTTATTACTTGCTTATTTGTAAGTAGAAGGGAAATAAGGGAATACACTAAGACTAATGCGATAGATGGAAAAATGTTTGACAATTTTGTTTTTCTCAAAAAAACGTTAAACTTTTTGATAAAAATATTTTAAAGCTATTTATATGACAAATAAAATATATATCTTAAATTTTCTGGGAATAGCCTGTGTGAAGGCCTCTTCATTTTGGATGACTTTTGCATGACTGATAAACCACAAGAGATACACAAAACCTCACTGCAGAAAAAATAGGTATCATTAAAAACCACAATTTATGCCATGCACACTTTTTTCGTGGAGTTGAGCGTTTTTTTTAGATTTTGCTTATTATTGGTTTCAGTTTTAAAGTACTTTACGTTTCTTATTTGGGAACTTGCCAGCTCCTGGCCATGCAAAGAAACCAAACCGGCTTTTAAAACATTTGACTGTTGGTTTAACCGAGTGTATTCCCTTATTTCCCCTCTACTTACAAGGAAGCAAGTAATAAGAGAATTTCTGTTGATGCTTATCTCGATTAGCATGAAACGAATAGAATGACCTTTTAAACTATAATTTGTTACGGAAATGTAGAGGTCATAAGGACTCGAGAGAGTTCAAAAAAGGAAACTAATTTTTAACTGTTTCAATGGTGTTATCGGGGGCTTTGACTTGTGAAACAACTAGCATTACTGTAGGTTTAGAACATTAGGTTTATCATTTTTATATTACTAAACACACACACATTCACTGTCATGTTCATACTTACAGAATGTGTGCGGGACTCGAACCCGGGGCCTCCGGATGAGAAGTCAGCTCGCTGACCACTCGACCACGGAGGCAGTCTTCAGATAATTAATTTGTAGACAGAGGAAAACGATTCGAAAATCATACTAACACTGCCACTTCCTGGGAAACACGTATGCAATATAAGTGGGAAATATATATCCAACCATTATACTGTGGGAGAAATGATCACTCGAAAAAAATAAGAAAACAGACATAGGTAAATAGGACAATTAACGAATGAAATAAAATACCTGGAGTATAAAAAGTTTTAAAAAGAGACTAAAGAAGAGTGATTTATAGTCGGAACAGTAAATATAAATATTACGTTATCACTAGTATTATTGTTTACTTTCTCTAGCCCGCGTGTACAGTGTACATAGTGGATAGAGAAGGTACCACCAATGTCGAGATTACATCAGAAATATATGATATGATGTTCCTTGAGTCCAAAAAAAGCATTTTTAGAAAAAAAAAATAGTCCATGTGCGTATGTGGGCACCATAGCTCAAAAACGAAAAGCTATTTAGGTTTAGTATCTTCCAAGAATTGCAACACGAAGGTTTTGAGGAAAATCCTCCGACTCCCAAACTACCCTTTGCATGGACAACTTTTCGAAACTTTTTATTTTCTGAAAAATGGCTCTAACAATATTGATTAAAATACCATACATTAAACATATTTTATGACAAACGAAATGCATATCTTGGATTTTCTGGAAATAGCCTCTGAAGACCTCTTTATTCTGGACGTTCTTTGTATAACTGGCAAACCGTAAGATATATACAAAAAATTACTACACAAAAAATGTGGATCTCGTTAAAACACTCAATTTATGTTATATACATTTTTTGTGAAGTAACCGTCTTCGAGGTATTCCGGATCATTAGTTTCAATTTTAGTCACTTCAACTTTTCTCAAACGGGAAGACATCTTTCTTCTCGTTTCTCGTTTATTTACTCCTGGAAAGCAGAGAAATTGGAATTTCAATTGTTTCACATAGCAACCGGCTTTTAAAGGACGAGACTATCGCTTTAGCCTGTGCATTTTCTTATTTCCCCTCTACTTACAAGGAACTGGTTACCGAACATCTACAGAACATCATGCGAATGTAACACATTAGATTTTGTCCCTTCTACTTGTAAGGGGCCAAGTAATAAGGTCAATGTCTGCTAATGTTTATCTCGATTATTATTATGTAGATGGAAGAATAAGCTTTCTAACAATAATGTGTTACAGGGATGTAGAGAAAGTCATATGATCGTAACACATCAGATTCTTGTATTGTCATTCTGAGAGGGTATTATATTACCCATATTGTTTAATTATATTGTACACTGTATTATTACACTGTCAGCGCTGCCACCGGACCATGCGCTGTCAATAAATAACCTATTTAAATCAGATTTTTTAATGTATGGATTGGATCAAGTTATTACTGTCTCTACATGGTATATAGAGAGGTATTGTATTGCATCCAAACATTTCATACCGAGATTTCATCGGAAATACATGTTTTGAGACCCCCTGAATAAAAAATTTTTTTACAAAAAGGTCCTTGTGTGTGCGTGTGTCCAAGTGCCCAAGTGTCTGTGGATAACATAGCTCAAAAACGAAAAGACCGTTGAATACCAAACTTGGTATGTAAGTTTGGTATCTTCCAAGGATGCGACACGAAGATTTTTAAGAAAATTGCCCCATCCCAACTACCCTTTACACGGAATTTGTTTGGAAAATTTTGATTTTCTCAAAAAAGGCTTAACAATTTTGATTAAAATATCGTATATTACAGATATTTACCTGAGAAATACAATGTATATCTTGAATTTTCTGGGAATAGCCTCTGAAGACTACTTTATTCTGGATGAATGTTACAGAATTTTGCATAAATGTCAAACCGTAAGAAATGGACAAAAACGTACCGCACAAAATATGTAGATCACGATAAAACACACAATTTATGCCATATACATTCTTTCGTGGAGTTGATCGTTTTTGAGATATTCCTTGTTATTGGTTTCAGCTTTAAAAAACTTTTCTCATACAGGAATTTGTCAATTCCTGTCCATACAAACAAAGGAACTTCAGTCACATAGCAACCAGCTTTTGACTATCACTTTAACCTATGGTACTCCCTTATTTCGCTTCTACTTATAAGGAAACAAGTAATAAGACTATTTCTGCTAATTTTTTCTCAATTAGTAAGAAGTAAATAGAAGCATAAGCTTTTTAACAATAATTTGTTGCAGAGATATAGAGAAAGTCATGTGAATAGAACACGTCACTAAAAAACCAAAAGTCAGTAAAATACCAAACTTGATATTTAAGATCGGTATTTTACAGGGATGCGACACGAAGATTCTGAAAAAAATCCCCCCACCCCAAAGTACCCTTTAGATTGAAAAAAATTCAAATATTTTGATTTTCTCAAAAATGACAAACGATTTTTGATTAAAATACCGTATATTAATTAAATTTACACGGTAAATAAAACGTGTATCTTGCGTTTTCTCAGAATAGCCTCTGAGGACCTCTTTATTCTGAATGAATTTTGCGTAACTGGTAAACGGCAAAGGTTAGACAGAAACTTACTGCGCAAAAAAATGTAGATCTCGCCAAAACACACAATTTATGCCCTTTACGTTTTTGTTGTGGATGTAACCGTTTCCTCTATATTCCTTGTTATTGGTTTAAATTGGAAAGTACTTATACTTTTCTCAGTCGGGAAGTGTCCGTTTTTCTTTTGTCCTACTCCTGGCCAAGCAAAGAAGTAATTTGCAATGACAATCGCATAACGACACCTTTTAAAACATTTGATTGTCTCTTTAACCTAGTGCATTCCCTTATGTTTGTTTGCACCTGTCATTTTGTACAGGAATGGCCAACATAAAAGAGTTTGAGAGGTAGAAGGAAGTGCGTGAACACAAAGCTGGTTGGCTGGCTGGCCTTGATTGCCCGCAACCTTGGCTTCCAGAACAGAGAAAGAAGGAAGCTTGCATTTTGTTTGCTCCTTTTCTCAACTCTGCTGGCTAATGTGTATCGCAGCCATCTTTTGCAGTCCGAGTATCTCGGCGTCACATCACACTTCAATTCAACTCTATCACATTGGGGTGGGAGAGATTCTTTAAAATATTTGGGTTCACTGGCGGTTCTCAGCATTACACGTGCACTTTTTTTTTTGTCAGGATTCCGGCACTGTATTCTCTTTTATTCACCCCCCCCCCGTAGTTTCTCTACATCTCTTTTGTTGACCTATTTTCTTTGCTGTTTGCCTTTTCCTTTTTTTTTTTTTTTTTTTTTGCCTATTTCTCAACATAATCTCCAGATAGGCTAATACATTTGTCATATCGGTTGTCTAGTTTAATTCAACCATCTCTGTAGTGCGATTTATCAAGGTCCTCGAAATAGCTGTTTACCGCAACAAAGACCTCGTTGTGAATTCTTCGTCCTCCAAGAATTTTTTTGAGGTTTGGGAACAAGTTGTAGTTACTGGGTGCTAGATCTGCCGAATAGGATGGATGTTCAGCCAATTCGAACTTTAATTCGTACGATGGGCTGGAGCATTGTGATGAAACAAGATTTTTTTTTCTCCCCCCAAATGAGGTCTTCTTTTTTTCACCTCATCACTCAAACGTTGCAGTAAGCTTGCGTAGTAGTCACCAGTGATAATTTTGCCATTTTCCAAATAATCAATAAAAATAATTCCCTGTGCGTCCCATAAAACATTCGCCATAACCCTGTTAGCTGACAAAATTGACTTTGCCTTTTTTGGAGTTGGCTCACCTGGCGCAATCCACTGTTTTGACTGTGATTTACTTTCTAGAGTGTAGTGATGTATCCAAGTTTCATCCATGGTAATAAGCCGTCTCAAAAATTCATTGGGATTTTTACGATAGAGCTTCATATTCTTAACAGAAACAGTGTTTCTTTGCAACTTTTGATCAGGTGTCAATAAACGGGGCACCCATCTTACACAGACCTTGTGAAAGCCCAAAACATTACTTAATATATTACCTGCACATTCTTTTGATGTGTTTACAGCCTCTGCTATCTCAAACATCTTTAACCTGCGGTCTTCCAGAACTATACGATGAATTTTTTCAATGATCTCTGGAGTTGTCACTTCTACAGGGCGTCCAGAGCGAGGCTCATCACTAGTGCTCGTGCATCCCATTTTAAACTCTGTAACCCACCTTTTAATAATTGAGTATGAAGAGGCAGAGTCTTTCAATGTACTGTCCATTTCCTCCTTGATTTCTTTAGACGTTAAGCCTTTCAAATGGAAGTATTTAATCACTGTTCGTTTTTCCAAATCCTCCATTTTCGTAAAAACTCTAAAGTTGTCTTATTTAAAATGCTGTCATTGGAAAACTAAACAAGCTATTGATCTGTAACTATGGAATCAAGCTAGTCTAGAGTTAAACTATACGATACTACCGTCTAACTGGCCCGGGAATTATCAGCCGACCCTCGTACATATAAATTTACAAACACAAAAACACGCATGCGCAAGGCGGGACTCGAACCCACGATCCCGGAGGGTCCGGGGTAGATAGCTCGCCTACCGGTCTTTACGGAGTGTTTTTTGTTTTGTTTAATTTGTATAGTCTCCTTTAACTTCAATGGTCATATCGGAGGGCTTTTGACTTGTGAAACAATTCGTATTACTATAGGTTTAGAACATTAGGTTAACCAAATTTGTATTACTAAACACACACACATTTATACTTACAGACTCCTTGGGGAACAGGGAATTATTTTGGTTAAAGAAACATTCCCCATCCCAGCCGGGAATTGCACCCGGGACCTTCGGGTGAGAAGTCAGCGAGCTGATCACTCGACCATTTTCGGTGTGCTGTTAGCCACAGAAAATGTCTTTCTTTGAGGCCTTCAGTCATAATATTGAATATTATCTAATTTACCACGAACTAGCTGAATTATTCAACGAAATACGCGAGTTCTGGGATCTACACACAGAATGAAGCCATTAGATATCAGGGAGTATAATGTAGTTTTCTCCGAAACATGATGGCCTTCAAACGGTACAGGGAAATAACCATTAGTAGGGGGGAGAGATAGTGTAGTAAAAATCTCTTGTTTCCTGCAAACTCGAAGACTCTGCTTGCAAGTCGAGATTCGCGCCTCGGTTAAGGGACCAGTAAGTGGACGACGACAACTGCGAGGGTTGTTTTCTAACCGCAAGCCCCCTAAACCCAAACTTCAAAGTCGCCTTTGGTAGAGGGTGATCATGTACTAAAAAAAAAATCTGGAAATTTGTAAACTACTGACCAAGCATAGAAACCATATGGTAATCAGCTTTTAAAAATGTTACTATCATTTTAGCCTACGGTATTCACTTATTTTCCTTCCACTTACAAGAAAGCAAGTAATTAAGAAAATTTCTGCTAATGTTTATCTCCATTATCATAAGTAAATAGAAATATAAGTTTTTTAACAATAATTTTTACAGAGATGTAGAGAGTCATGAGAATGGACACATCAGATTTGTTTGCCATATTTACATATGAGAAGAACGGCATGAAATCTCTCGTGATAAAAACCTGACGAACCAAAACAGATGATTTGCCGAAAACACACCATCCACATTGAAAAGAAAACAACACGAGTCGTGGATTAAGACAAAAGAACTCCAAAACTAAATATGCACGTCATAAATGCAACATCGTCGTACTCCATGATGAAGTCGTTACATATTAGTCTCTAACACTCAAGATTGCAGGTTCAAACCTGGCGGAAGGTGATGAATATTTTCGGACGCAAAAATCGTTAGCATCGCTTCCTTCGGAAGGAAACCTAAGCTGGCAGTCCCGTGTAATGTTATATGCACATAAAAGAACCACTTTGAAAGATGACACGCCATTTCGTCCTACAGTGAGGGCGACGTCACCATGGCGCATGCTGTCCAACTCATGAAATTCAAATCCGATATCAGGGAAACATCGTAACGATCCACTTTGCTCTACTCAGGAGCTACAGGAAATACTACCACTACTAAAGTCGGAGAGAGCCATAGTGATCCCTTACCTCGTGGCCGCTCCGTCACACTGTTGCCACTTCGTCCCGTCTACGTCTACAGCAGGACAATAAATATTTTCAAACAAACTAAAACACTAGCACACAGCACATTACATGTAAACAAAGTCTGTAGTAAAACTACATATCGCACGCAGTACAAGCGGATATTTGCTGCAACTGAGTTTGTTACATGTTGCAACAAGGATGACATCATTGCATCTATTGGCAAACACATCTACTATCTGCTGAGCAGGGTTGCCAACTTGACGGATTTTCAAATTGTATGACGGCCAAAATTTAGTTTTGACGGTTGACGGATATTATTGCTATATTGTCAGATTTACTTCTTCATGGAAAAAATAGGGTACCTTTAAAAGCAGCTGAACTCTTTTCAACTTCACAGTCAATATTACCTACCAGGCATCTGTCTGAACGTGCAGCTGCAGAAGTTGCTCTTACATTGTAGTGCAATTAGATTCCTTGATCATCTTTCACACCTAACCAAGTAATTTTTCAAAAATGCTCACCTTGAGTTTTAATTTAATTTCTATTTTTGAAAGAAAATATCCACGGAAATTTCATTTTGTCGGATTTTGACGGAAAAAAGAATTGTGTGTTGGCAACACTGCAGCTCAGACAGTGCGCTGGCTGTCAGGGATCACTATGGATCTCCCCGACTTCAGTGGTTCTCAGTACTATGCGTGCACCTTTTCTTGAGCGCCTAGTTTACGGGGCAGCCTGTCTTTCCGCAGTGTTGTCAACCACCACAGAACATTCCATTCCTTGAGGCCCTCAGTCATTATGGTGGATATGCTATCTAATTTACTGTGAACTAGCTCAATTATTCAACTAAACACAGCGCAAGTGAACTCCGTGTAACAGAACGAAACCTGCATCAACAGCTGCAACACGACATGTAATAAGGTTTGTCGCTTGCGTGATTCAGACATCGGAGAAACACGCGTCTGCATCATTACGCTACTTCGGTATTACCAGCGGTTGACATGACTTCAAGCAAGGATGATGCTATGATGTAGGCACATGTGGAAGATATTCTTTGCTTCTAAATTTAAAGTTCTTGTGACATCTATAGCCTGTAAGCCTGATAAAACAGACAATGTAATTAGTAAAGAAAGGCATTTATTTACCTATATTTTGGTAAAAAATAAAAAATGCACTCATGACCTAAAAATTACCAAAAAAATTAAAAAAAAAACAATTATAAAAAAAATCGTATGTGTTCCATTCACATGACTTTCTCTACATCTCTGTAACAAATTATTGTTGAAAAGCTTATGCTTCTATTTACTTCATGCTAATCGAGAACAAATTAGCAGAAATAGTCTTATTACTTGCTTCCTTGTAAGTAGAAGTGAAATAAAGGAGTACCATAGGTTAAAGTGATAGTCAAAAGCTGGTATTCTATTGACTAAGTTCCTTTTTTTTTTTTTTTTTTTTTTTTTTTTTGTATGAACAGGAATTTGTTAAGGAACAGGAATACAGGCTTTTTAAAGCTGAAACCAAATACTAGGAATATTTAAAAAACGATCAACTCCACGAAACACAGATACTATATAACATAAATTGTGTGTTTTAATATGCTCTACATTTTTGTGTTGTAAGTTTTTGTCCATCTCTTACGGTTTAGCAGCTATGCAAAATTCCGTAAAACTGATCCAGAATAAAGTAATCTTCAGAGGCTATTCCCAGAAAATTCAAGATATACATTTTATTTGTCAGGTAAATGTCTTAAATATACGATATTTTAATCAAGATCGTTAGAGCCGTTTTAAAAAAAATCAAAATTTTCGAAAAAAGTTCCATGTAAAGGGTAGTTGGGGGTGGGGGATTTTCTTGGAAATCTTCGTGTCGCATCCTTGGAAGACACCAAACTTAAATACCAAGTTTGGTATTCAACGGTCTTTTCGTTTTTGAGCTATGCTGTCCACAGACACAGACGCACATACACGGACCTTTTTCCACTTTTTTTTGGATTCAGGGGGTCCCAAAACATGTATTTCCAGTGAAATCTCGGTATCGAATTTTTGGGTGCAACACAATACCTTCTCTATACACTATGTACATAGTACATGTAGAGAAAGTAATAACCAATTTATTTTATCATGGAAATATCTTATGGTATTTCAATCAAAATCATTAGGAGTCATTTTTGGGGAAATCAAATATTTAAAAAAAATAATCCATGTAAAGTAGACCTAGCTTTTCCTGAAAATCTTCAAGTTGCATCCTTGTAACAAACTAAACATAAATACCAAGTTTGGTATTTAACGGACATTTAGCTTTTGAGCTATGCTGTCCATGCACATACATACACAGGGACGGTTTTCTAAACGGCTTTCTTCGGACGCATGGGACCTCAAAACATATATCCTGTGAAATATCGACATCGAATCTTGGGCCTTCCCTAGCTACTATGTACATTACATGTACTGTCCTTACAAATAGACGAGAACAATCAAGTTGCGCAGTTCAAGGAGTGGGGGAAGAGGTGGAGTCTTCAAACGATAGCCATGCTGTAGGTAAACGCATGATACAAACGTGCTTGAAAAAGTATAAAAAATTGCTTATAATAACGATAAATCCGAAATATCGGAGTAGATCAGCGGCTAAGAAAGTAAATTACAATTCATAAAATGTACACTAATATGCCAGAGGATGTAGCTTACAGTTAAAGTCAGGTTATTGGCAGAACGCAGTATGGCTATTTAGAATGAAGTGATGCATCACAAGTATCTTCAGCAAAGTTGCATTTTCTTTTTAGTATCCTTCTTCATTTTACAAGCAAATTTATTTAGTTTTCTTACCGTCACTGAGCGACAACTTTGCTTCGTGTGTACACCCACCTGAAAAATAAAGAAACACACATTTAATCCAATGAAATGTTTGCGGAAACAGTAAGTAATGAAGTTATCCCTTAGACCTCATTCACAATGAAAATTAACGAATGAATAACGTAAACTAGATGAGCGATGGCGGGCTGAGGAGAGCTCGAAGGCGTGTTATAGTGTATCTGCCCTTGCTTAAGAGCTTAACCATGTTCTGACGGGAATGTAGAGCAGCCCGGCGCCCAATCTCCTCCTCCATATATGTTAGAATCTCACGAGGAAGTGTGAGGAACGAACAGAGCCCAAAGATCCCCATTGCAACAGATTTCGCAGGCGCAACTTCAAGGGAACCGTCATCACGGACCTCAGCATGGAGCCTCAGTGTCCCAACGCAACGAGTCCCTGGCGAGCTCTCCAGAACTTAGAACTTATTGAGCTTCATTCCTAAGTAGGTGATGGTGTTTGTGCACTCAATCCCTCTACTTTGCAAGGTCAAGCGTTTGTGTTTACGTCAAATGGAGGAAAAAAAAAATCTGATGTGTTCCATTCACATTACTTTCTCTACATCTTAGTAACAAATGATTGTTAATAAGCTTATTCTTCTCTCTCTTCATGCTAATCGAGATAAACATTAGCAGGGTATTACTTAAGGGAAACACTAGGCTAAACCGACAGTCAAATGTTTTAAAATGTTGTTTGCTATGGGATTGAAATCCATTTCTTTGCGTGGCCAGAAGCTGACAAGTTCCCGCATGAGAAATGTACAAGTATTTTAAAACAAACTAATAACGAGGAATATCTCGAAAACCGTCAATTGCACGAAAAAAGTGTATATGGCATAAATTGTCTTTAACGAGATCTACATTTTTTGTTTAGTAAGTTTTTGTTTATCTTTTATGGTTCACTAGTTTTGCAACATTCAGCAAAATTCATTCAGGATAAACTGGTCTGCAGAAGCTATCCACAGAAAATTTAAGATATACATTTTATGTAAATGGCTTTAATATGTAGTATATTTATTTTGTCCACAAACACGGACCTTTTTCTATAAATGCTTTTTTTGGATTCAGGGGGACCCAAAACATGTGTTTCCGGTGAAATCTCGGTATTGAATTTTTGGGTGCAATACAATATCTTCTCTATACACTAAGTACATAGTACATGTAGAGAAAGTAAAAACTAGTTTAAAATTATTCATTTGGCTCTTTAGCAATTTTTATTTTTAACGAAGGTATTAGATTGTGAAAAGATACCGTAATACCAATCAAAGTATACTTCTTTATTATATTTATCTTTTTTACTTTCTCGACCATGTATATGAGTAGAGAAGGTATTGTATTCCATCTAAAAATTCAATAGCGACATTTCACCGGAAATATGTACATTTGAAAAACAAAACTTCTGCTAATTGCTACATTTGCTAAAGTTTAGCATCTTCCAAGTATGCGACACAATGATGTTTAGGAATCCCTCCCCTCTCCAAGTACCTTTTTTCGAACATTTTGATTTTCTCTCAAAAATGGCTATAACGACTTTGATTAAAATGTCATACATTTAAGATATGTATATATTACATTTTATGGGAATAATCTCTGAAGACATCTTCATTCTGAACTACTTTTATGTAACTGGTTCAATCGTGAAGAGAGGGACAAAAACTGCTACATAAAACATGTATGTCATATTTTTCTTGTAGAGTTTACAGTTTACGAGATATTCTTTGTTATTGGTTAACATGTTAAAGTACCCACACTATTCTCAAACGGGAAGTCATCTTTCGTTTCATATCTCCTTTGTGTTACTCCTGGCTACGCAAACAAAACCGAATTTCAAGTGTATCACATAGCTTTTAAAAGATTTGACGATCGCATTAGCCTATTGTACACCTTTAATTCCCTTAGAAGGAACTATGTAATCTAATGTCTGCTGATATTTATCTCGATTAGCATCGTATAGATAAAACAGTCGTCTTTTGTCAGAATAGTTTGTTTGCAGAACAGGTCGCAAAGTCATGTGAATAGAACATATTTATTTACTAATTTCTTTACACGTATGCTGTTGGGAATTTTTTACATTCTCCATACGCACTATTTACATAGTGTATAGAGAAAGTATTGCACTCCACCAAAAAATTCGATACCGAGATTTTACCGGAAATATATGCTTTAGGGTCAATAATATCCAAAAAAAAAAAAAAAGCATTTTCACAAAAAGGTCCGCGCGTGTGTGTGTGTGTCCGTGTGTCTGTGAACACGATAACTCAAAAACGAAAAGTCGGTAAAATACCAAACTTGGTATTTAAGTTTAGTATCTTCCAGGGATGCGACGCGAAGATTTTGAGAAAAGTCCCCCACCCCCAACTACCCTTTATATGGAATTTTTTTCGAACATTTTGATTTTCTCAAAAATGGCTCTAACGATTTTGATTAAAATTTCGCATATTAAACATATTTACCTGACAAATGAAATGTATATCTTGAATTTTCTGGGAATAGCCTCTGAAGAGTAGTTTATTCTGGATGGATTTTACGAAATTTTGAATAACTGCTAAACCGTAAGAGATGGACAAAAACTTACTACACAAAAAATGTAGAGCACATTAAAACACACAATTTATGTTATATACATTTTTTTCGTGGAGTTCGTCGTTTTTGTGACATTCTTTATTTTTGGTTTCTGCTATGAAAAACGTATACTTTTCTCATACTGGAACTTGTCAACTCCTATCCATATAAACAAAGGAACTTCATTGACATAGCAACAAGCTTTTGACTATCACTTTAACCTACGGTTGTCCGTTATGTCGCTTCTACTTACAAGGATGCGAGTAATAAGACTATTTCTGCTAATTTTTTCTGATTAGCATAAAGTAAATAGAAGTATAAGCTTTTTATGAATTATTTGTTGCAGGGATATGGAGAAAGTCGTGTGAATGGTACACATCAGATTTTTCTTAATGTTCATTAAAATATCGAAAAGCAATTTTGATTCATTACTGTATTTTTTTAACAGTAACCTGAACTGTAAGTTACTTATGCATTCTCGACCGGATAAGTGTAACTTAGTGCGCAATATACTATTAAAACTTATGAAAAGGTCTTAGTAAGGTGGTTGTTTGTAACGTAGCTTTAAAATGCATGATCCAGAGGCAACATGTAGTCACCAAATTTTAGGTTTTTAAAAAGTCACATGATATAAAACTGTTTAGGAAGGAATGGCCCAGGGTCCAGCACAGAAATGATATTGCGTGCGTAACCGTCATGCTTCACGCTAGTGTTGCCAGCGCCTTGATAACCATTTGCACGATCTAACAGTGGAACAACCAACTTCTTAATGGGCAATGTCTCCCTCCTCAGACTCACAGATCATAGTCGTTATTGCATTCTCTAGCACGTATGTACAAGGTATTGTATTCCAATGGCGTGGGGTGATTGTACAAGCTGCCGTAACACTTCACATTATGATTTTTAAGCAAAGTTTTAAATTGAAGATGTGTTCCCCTTCAAAAAATTGGAATTCATAATGAATTAAATTGTTGTTAAGAAAATTAGACAAAACCTTGTGTAAAATAAACTTTAAACGTTGACCCACCTATAGCACACACTGCAGAAAAACCAATCGGTCCTGAGATGAAAATTTGGCAACCACCTCCACTAAGAACTGCTCCATTTTCTTAGGTCTTCTAACATGTTCCCCGTCATGTTGAAATAACCCCAAGATGTCTTCTCTAGTAGAATTTCGAGTTTTGATTGTGTTCAGTGCTGAAAATGACCTTTCTACCCAAGAAGTACTCACTGGAATTGTCCACAATAATGACACTAACAAATGAATATGTCACTTTCTCTACAGGTACCATGTATATAGTGTATAGCGAATGTAATGTATTCCACACAAACATTTCATACCAAGATTTTACCCCTGTATCAAAAAATCTGATGTGTTACATTCACATGACTTTCTCTATATATCTGCAACAAACTATTCTTAAAAAGTTTATACTTCTATTTATTCCATGCTAATCAGTAAAAAATTAGCAGAAATAGCTTTATTAATTGCTTCCTTGTAAGTAGAAGCGAAATAAGGGAGTACCATAGGTTAAAGTGATAGTCAAAAGCTGGTTGCTATGTCACTGAAGTTCCTTTGTTTGTATGGACACAGTTGTCAAATTCCAGTATGAGAAAAGTATAAGTTTTTCATAGCAGAAACCAAAAATAAGGAATGTCTCCAAAACGACGAACTCCACGATAAAAATGTATAAAACCTAAATTGTGTGTTTTAATGTGCTCTCATTTTTTGTGTAGTAAGTTTTTGTCCATCTCTTACGGTTTAGCACTTATTCAAAATTCAGTAAAATTCATCCAGAATAAACTACTCTTCAGAGGCTATTCCAAGAAAATTCAAGATATACATTTTATTGGTCAGGTAAATATCTTTAATATACGAAATTTTAATCAAAATCGTTATTTTTCAAAAAAAGTTCCATGTAAAGGGTAGTTGGGGGTGGGGGGATTTTTCTTAAAATCTTCGTGTCGCATCCCTGGAAGATACTTAACTGAAATACCAAGTTTGGTATTTTACCTACTTTTCGTTTTTGAGTTATCGTGTTCACAGACACACGGACTTTTTTTAGATAAAGGGGACCCTAAAACATATATTTCCGGTGAAATCTCAGTATCGAATTTTTGGGTGGAGTGCAATACCTTCTCTATATACTATGTACATAGTGCGTATAGAGAAAATAAAAAGGTACGTGTGCGTGTCTGTGAACATAACTCAAAAATAAGTCGGTAAAATATCAAACTTGGTATTTAAATTTACTATCTTCCAAGGATGCGACACGAAGATTTTGAGGAAATCCGTCCCAACTATCTTTTACATGGAAACAATTTCGAAAATTTTGATTTTTTCAAAACTGGCTCTAACGTTTTTTATTAAAATACCGTACTAAAGATATTTACATGTCAAATAAAATGTATAACTTGAACTTTCTGGGAATAGCCTCTGAAGACTTCTTTATTCTAGATGAATGTTGCTTAAATTTGCATAACTAGTAAACTGTAAGAGATTGACAAAAACTTGGTATACAAAAAAGGTAGAACATACAATTTGTTATATACATTTTTTGTAGAGTTGATCATTTTTTGATATTCCTTGTTATTGGTTTCAGTTTTAAAATACTTAAACGGATTTTATCCACATGGCAACCAGCTTTTAAAAAAATCGATTATTTCTCTTCTACTTACAAGGACATACTTTTGTTGATGTTTATCTGATTAGCATGAAGTGGATAGAATTTGTTACATAGACATATGAATGGAACACGTCAGATTTTTACGAGTAGAAAATCCAAATTGCTACTGACGAGGTAATGCTAGAGCACTACCATGACAAACTGGACACGGTAAGTGCACACTAAGTAATTTAATTTACGTGCTTAGACATTTAGTTACACCAGCTAACACGTCACCAGGGGTAATTATAGACTCAGAGCTTTTCCTGACTCTCCTATAATTTTTGTAGGCTGGCATTCGTAAACGTATTTCGTGTTTAATTCATCTCTAAAAAAATTGATGTGTTACACTCACATTCCTTTCGCTAGCTGCTCTACTAACAAACTTCTTACAAAAGATTATTCTTCTTTCTACACCATGCTAATCTAGATAAACATTAGCAGAATGTTCTTGTTACTTAGTTCCTTATAAGTAGAAGGGAACTAAAGGAATGTGCTATGCTAAGTGATAGTCAAATGTTTTAAAAGCTGTCGTTATGCGATTGTCATTGCAAATCGCATCTTTGCTTGGCCAGGAGTAGAACAAAAGAAAAAATCTGATGTGTTCCATTTACATGACTTTCTCTACATCTCTGCAACAAAGTATTTTTAAAAAGCTTGTGCCTCTATTTACTTCATGCTAATCAAGAAAAAATTAGCAGAAACAGTCTTATTACTTGCTTCCTTGTAAGTAGAAGCGAATTAAGGGAGTACCATAGGTTAAAGTGATAGTCAAAAGCTCGTTGCTATGAGACTGAAGTTCCTTTGTTTGTATGGACAGGAGTTGACAAATTCCTGTATGAGAAAAGTATACTTTTTAAAGGCAAAACCAAAAGCAAGGAATATCACAAAAACGACCAACTCCACGAAAAAAAATGTATATAACATAAATTGTGTGCTTTAACGTCCTCTACATTTTGTGTGTTTTAAGTTTTTGTCCATCTCTTGCCGTTTAGCATTTATGTAGAATTCCGTAAAATTCATCGAGAATAAAGTAGTCTTTAGAGGCTATTCCCAGAAAATTCAAGATATACATTCTATTTGTTAGGTAAATATCTTTAATGTACGATATTTTGATGAAAATCGTTACAGCCACTTTTTAAGAAAATAAAACTTTTTGAAAAAAGTTCCATGTAAAGGGTAGTTTGGGGTGGGCGGATTTTTCTGAATATCTTCGTGAAAAAAAAAAAGACGTACATGACATAAATTGTGTGTTTTATCGTGATCTACAATTTTTGTCTGTCTCTTACGGTTTAGCAGTTACGAAAAAGTCAGCAAAATTCATTCGGAATAAAGAGGTCTTTAGAGGCTATTCCAAGTTATACATTTTGTCAGGTAAATATCTTTAATATGCGACATTTTAATCAAAACCTTAGAGCCATTTTTTGAGAAAATCAAAATGTTCGAAAAAAAGTAAAGGGTGGTTTGGGGTGGGGGGGATTTTCTTCAAAAGCTTCTATGACATCCCTGGAATAAAGTTTGGTATTTAACGGTCTTTTCGTTTTTGAGCTATGCTGTCCCCACACACACACACACACACACACACACGTGCGCGCCCACGCGCGCGCGCTAACGTTTCTTTGGATTCAGGGAGTCCCAAAACATATACTTCCGATGAAATCTCGGTATGGAATTTTTTGCTGCATGTACATATTACGTGTAGAGAAAGTAAAAAGGGTTTCAATACAACGACCTGAGCAAAGTAAAGTGCTAACGTCAGCCAGCAGCAAAACGCAGGGCAAGCTATTTCCGCGGTAGCACTGCTAAAAGACGCAGAGCTTTGCGATCTATACAGCACCAATTGGGGTTCAAACAGCTAACATCCATTGCACACAGCTACTGCATTCCACATCAAATACACGCTTTATGAACCAACCAAATCTCATGTGTTCCATTCACATGATTACCTCTGTAACAAATTAGTGTTAAAAAGTGTATTCTTCTATCTACATCATAATAATCGAGATAAACACTAACAGAAAGTTTCCTTATTACTTGGTCCCTTGGGTTTGCGCAGCAACATTGAGGATGAAATTGCCACTTTTCCACAGTTTTGGTCCACCTGTATTCCTTGCCTCCGTAATCATAGATGAACAGATTTTTTCA
Source organism: Hymenopus coronatus (assembly GCA_030762935.1). Classification (NCBI taxonomy): domain Eukaryota; kingdom Metazoa; phylum Arthropoda; class Insecta; order Mantodea; family Hymenopodidae; genus Hymenopus; species Hymenopus coronatus. The sequence continues at coordinate 167,599,435 of CM060897.1, forward strand.
CTGTCTCTGCACCTGGAAATGAGCTTCCTTATCCCTCCAAATTGCAAACGTTCTGAGGCTATTGTTTTTCGTGTCTCCTTATTCTGCTCGGGGTAACCACTGCGAACACACTTTTGAGTGCCCCACTGCCTTAACTGAGAGACGTAATGCAACACAACTCATCCGCTGTTAGCATCCACTAGCTCAATGTTGCGTAGAGTCACTGTAGTCACGGGTCTACCGCTCAGCTTCATTACAATTACTACCTGATATCCACTGTTGCATCACCATACACCTTTGTAAGCCTTTCATGAATGCCTTCTTCATTCAAGGATTCAATGCTGTCTAATACGAACATCAATACCAGCCATTTTGTAACAGGAAACAGTGCTGCCACTGGTAGACGTATGAAGTTGCTATTGCAGTGGTGTGGAGAAGATGATTTAAGGAATTGTTCAAAACATTAATTGTTCACATAATTTACTTAATTCAGTAGAAAAAAATAGGAGGCATTACTTATTGACTGACCCTCACAGGAGGGCAAAAATCTAATGCGTTCCATTCACATGATGTCCTGTAGCTGTTTGGTAAACAAACCTTTTATTCACTACATCATGCTAATCAAGATAAACACAGGTCGAATTAGTCTTACTATTAGCCTTGTAAGTAGAACGGAAATAAGATAATGCAGAGGCTAAAGCGATAGTCTCTTCCTTTAAGTCGCCCTCCGTGGTGTAATGGTTACCATGTTAACTTCATATACCCAAGGTCGCGGGTTCAAACCGGCGGAGGGAGTTTTTCAGGTGTAAAAATCCTTAGCATGGTTTCCTTTGGAAGGGAAGTAAAGCCGTTGGTCCCGTGTCGTAGATTTACGGCACGTAAAAGAATCTCAAGCCTGATAAAGAGACCTCTGACCAAAATTAAGCGGTCTTTCACGCCCAATATAGAATGGCACGCTGAGAACCACAGCAATTAAAGAGCGTCCATAAATAACACTCCATTTTTTTTTTTTTTTTTTTAGTTTCGTCCTTTAGAAGCCAGTCGCTATGTGAAACAATTGAAATTTCATTCTCTTCTTGCCAGGAGTAAACAAACGAGAAACGAAAAGAAAGATGTCTTCCCTTTTGAGAAAAGTTTAAGTGACTAAAATTGAAACCAATAATCCGAAATATGTCGAAAGCAGTAAACTCTACAAAAAAATGTATATAACATAAATTGTGTGTTTTAATGAGATCTACATTTTTTGTGTAGTAAGTTTTTGTATATCACTTACAGTTTGCCAGTTATACAAAAATCATCCAGAATGAAGAGGCCTTCAGAGGATTTTCCCAGAAAACTCAAGATATATATTTCGTTTGTTATAAAAATATCTTAAACATAAGGTATGTTAATTAAAATCGTTAGCCATTTTTGAGAAAATAAACATTTTCAGAAAATGTTCTATACAAAGTGTAGTGGGGATGTTGTTGAAAATGTTCGTGTCGCATCCTTGGAAGATACTAAACCTCAATACCGAGTTTGGTATTTAGTGGTCTTTTTGTTTTTGAGCTTAGCTGTCCACAAACACATACACACGCGGACATTTCGGGTCCAATACAATACCTTCTCTATACACTATGCACATAGTACGTGTAAAGAAAGTAATACAGATGTGTTCCATTCACATGACTTTCTCTATCTTGGATAGGTAGAGTCAAACTGAAAAATGCAATGCCATGGTAGCTCAGTGGCAGAGCAACCGGCTAGAGACCGGCTATGGCATTGCATTTTTCAGTCCGACTCTACCTATCCAACTCTGTACGACACACGGCTTGAGTGAAAAAAAACAATTACATTTTCTCTGTCTTTTCTACAAAATTACTATTCTTACAAAAGATAAACATTAACAGAAATTGAAATATTACTTGTTTCCTTGTAATTAGAAGGGAATTAAGGGAATACACAGGCTAAAGTGATACTCAAATCTTTTAAAAGATGTCGCGATGCGATTATCATTGACATTTGGTTCTCTTTCGATGACCAGAGTAAAACAAAAGTGAAATGAAACAAATGAGGGCTTGGCGTTTGAGAAAATTCTAAGTGTTTTAAAATTGAAACCAATACAGGAAATATCTCTGAAATGGTTAGTACTATGGGGGAAAAAAAAGTGTGTTGTGTGTTTTAACGACATCTACATTTTTTGAGCCCTTACAGTTTACAAAATTCATTCATAATGAAGAGGATTTCAGGGGCTATTCCAAAGAAATTCAGCATTATACATTTTATTCCCCATGCAAACATCTTTAATACATGGCAATTTAATAAAATTCGTTGGTATTTTTTTAGAAAATAGAAAATTTCGAAAAATGTTCCATGTAAACGGTAGTCTGGGATAGGGGAATTTTATATGGAAAATCTTCGCATCTCTGGAAGTTTATAAACAAATACCAAGGGTATTGTTCTTTTAAGTTATGATGTCCACAAACACAAACTCGCTCATACACAGCCTTTTTTTTTCTAAAAATGTGTTTGTTGTATCAGGGACCCTTAAACAGGTGAAATCTCGGTATCCACTTTTCGTGTGGAAGAACACAACTTCCCTACCTATTAAGCACGTTGTATATACTCACTAGAGAAAGTAAAAACCATTTTAGAATAAGGTCCGCGTGTTCTGTGAACTACACAAAATGAAAACTTGATTGAATACCAAACTTGGTATTATGCACAGCATCTTTCAAGGATGCGACACGAAGATTTTCAACAAAATTCTCTCACGTCAAACTAACCTTTATATGAATCATGTTTCGAATATTTGGATTTTCTCAAACATGGCTCTAAAGATTTTAACTAAAATACCGTATATTAAAGATATTTACATGACAAATAAAATGTACCTCTATCTTGTTTTCTCTGGGAGAAGCCTTTGAAGAACCTCTTAAATACTGAATGAATTTTGTGTAACTGGTAAACCAAACAGATAGACAAAAACTTACCGCACAAAAATGTAGATCTCGTCAAAACACACAATTTATGTTATATACATCTTTTGTGTGCAGTTAACCATTTTCGAGGTATTCCTTGTTGTTGGTTTAAATTTTAAAATCCTTAAAACTTTTCTCAAACGGAAACTGTCATTCCCTATTCTTTTGTTTTATTCTTAGGTAAGCAAAAGAACCCCGCAAAGCGACCAGCTTTGAAAATATTTAACTATCACTTTAACCCACGTTACTCCCTTATTTCCCTTCTACTTACAAGGAAGCAAGTGATAAGACTTCCGCCTAGGTAGTGTGGTGATAGAGTGTATGCCTCATGTTCAACAGGTCGTGAATTCGAATCTCGCTTACGGTGACTTACCCGGATAAGGGGTTTTTCGGGGGTTTCCCTTATCCTGAGAAGACGAATGTCGAGTAACTTTGAGCTACAATCATTTCACCAATTTCATTCATCGCCTGATATGACCAACCAGGTTAAAGGACGTTAAGCTACCTACACACACACACACACACACACACACACAAAAGTAATAAGATCACTTCTATTAATGTTTATCTTGAGTAGCATGAAGTAGAAAAGGAAGCATAAAGATACAGGTAGACAAAGTCACGTGAGTTGAACACATTAAAACGTTTGCTTTTTCTACATGTGCTATGTACATTGTGTGTAGACAAGGTATTGTATTCCACCCAAAAACTCGATACCGATTTTTAACAGGAAATATATTTTTTGAGGACTCACTGAGTCAAAAAAAATCATGTTTAGAAAAAGCTCGTGTGTTTGTGGACAGCGTAGTACAAAAACTAAAATACCGTTAAATACCAAACTTGGTATTTAAAGACATTTATTATCTTCCAAGAATGCAACAGGAAGATTTTCAAGAAACACAAACTTAGAGATGATTCAAATATATGTTGAGTGACAGGAGGTTAGCCTTTACAGTAAAGATGTATCTTGTAATTCACTGCAAGGAATTCTGAGTGAATTTGGTTCATTGTCTTTTCAAGGCTCTCCACATTATTGTCCTGATTGTTTTGTTTTAAGTTTTACATTTTATTCGTAAAAATACAATGCGCTTTTATTTGCTAATCATGTTATGAAATAATTGTTTTATTCTGCTACTTTATGAATTAGAACGATGCTCTATCAATACATGTTTTGGAACAGGTTATGCATCAACGTGTGCATGTTTACGCTACAAGCCCCAAGCAGACCCCAGCAGCTGTGGTCCTTGGCACTTTTGGCCTTGAGTCGCGGGTTCCAATCCCGCTATGGCCATGGATGTTTACTTGTGTGTTTCTGTTCTATGCAGGCAATTCTTCTCTCCTCTGATGGCCAATTAGTTCACGCGTGAAGACCAATACGTGCAGCAACACCTCCCCATTACTCTCTCCGACTAGAGACCGGGAGGTCCCAAGTGCCCGCATGTGGGATTTGTAGTGGACGAAGCGGCGTCTGACCGAGCTTTCTAGGGGTCCTCCGGTTCCCACTGCCACTCATTCCACCAATTGCTAACGGGCCAGGTTTCGTGCCGTTGGTTCCCAGACAGGCTTCTGACCCCTAGACACCCGCTTTTAAGAATTGCTTTAGAAGAGCGAACAGAGAAGCTTCTCCAAGCAAGATACGTGTCTGCAAGCTCAGCAAACGAATACTTATTGTTCTTGTAGAGGAAAACGCTGCTTCAGTAAAATGAACAACGCAATTCACAAGTCTGACCTACTGGATAACCAAAAGGTTTCTTGACCTTTAGGAATTCTGAAATACTTTTGGATTTATGTCCAGCTTTAAACTGACACTTTATACTATGAAAACTTCAATGCTTGTTTTACATGAAATTGATTTTTGAAAACAGTTTCCCAAATAATCCATCGAGTTTTTGGGGGATATTTCGTAGCGAATAGCAAACCGGAATAGAATCCAAACCTCCTAATTCTTACGTTCTGCCATGCATATGCAATGTACATCGTAGGTACTGTTGATATTGTATTCCACCTAAAATTCGATATCGAGATTTCACTGGAAATGCATGTTTTAAGCATCCTGAAGCCAAAAACTCTGATGTGTTCCATTCACATGATTTTCTCTGCAACAAATTATTGTTAAAAAGCTTATACTTCTATTTACTTCATGCTAATCGAGAACAAATTAGCAGAAATAGTCTTTTTACTTGCTTCCTTGTAAGTAGAAGCGAAATAAGGGAGTATCATAGGTTAAAGTGACAATCAAAAGCTGGTTGTTATGTGACTGAAGTCCCTTTGTGTGTATGGACAGGAGTTGACAAATTCCTGCATGAGAAAAGTGTAAGTTTTTTTTTGCAATATAATTTATCTTGGGTCGCTTTAACAGCATGGTCATATCGCGACCTTTCAAATTGTACATAAAATAGTTACACATTTGTAAAATACAAAATGGTTACATTTATACTTCACAATAAATCATAAAGTTTACATTGTCTCCTAAATATTACAGTATTTTTAATTGTCTGGTGGTTATGTAGAGCACTTGGTAAGTCACTGAAGCCGGCCTGAAGTTTCGGACACTGCAGCAGGATATGTTGGATAGTAAGTGGTGTGTTGCAGGTCTCACATTTTCATTCTGGATCTTTATTAATGATGAAGGAATGTGTCAGTTTGCAGTGACCAATTCTGAGGCGGGTAATTACTGTTTGCTCACGACGTTCTAATATTCGAAGGGGCTCGAAGAAATTGGTAGATCCAGCATTTTGCTGTGGGATGTTGACCATGTCGTCTTCCAGTTTTCTATAAACAGTTGTTTGGTGCATCTAATGACGTTTAATGTGTGTTATTCCCCCGTGGTTGCTGATAGGATGTCGGGTGGCTTCCTTCGCAGCTTTATCGGCGTTTTCATTTCCATCGATATTTGCATGTGACGGTACCCAAGTGAGGATTACTTGTTTTCCAGAGCGCTGAGTGATAGAATATAGTGAAGTATGTCTCAAAAACGATCAACTCCACGAAAAAAATGTGTATGGCATAAACTGTATCTTTTATCGTGATCTACATTTTTGTGTAGTACCTAAGCTTTTGTCTATTCCATATGATTTACCAGTTATGCAAAATTCAATAAAAAACATTCAGAATAAAGAGGCCTTTAGAGGCTATTCCCAGAAAATTGAAGATATATATTTTATTTGTCAGGCAAATAACTTTAATATGTTTTAAACAAAATCGTTAGAGCCATTTTTGAGAAAACCAATTTTTTTAAAAAAAGTTCCATGTAAAAGGTAGTTTGGCTGGGGGGACTTTTCTCAAAATCTTCGTGTCGTATCCCTGGAAGATACTAAACCTGAATACCAAGTTTGGTATTTTACCGACTTTTCGTTTTTGAGTTATGTTCACAGACACCGGACACGCACACACACGGACCTTTTTCTGAAAATGTTTTTTTTGGATACAGGGACCCTAAAACATATATTTCCGGTGAAATCTCGGCATCGAATTTTTGGGTGCATTACAACACCTTTTCTATACACATGTACATAGTACGTGTAGAGAACGTAAACTTTTAACTTCAGAAAAATGTTTTTAAAGTTTGAAAATAGATTCTTTTAAACAGCAAAACGCTTTAAAATGGCAAAGCATGTCTTCCATCCGCCCCAGGAAAATCCAAAACTTGTGTGTCCTGTAACACTTATGACCGACCAAGCATTTGATGGTGTTGCTGTTTTAGGCTAAGTTACTGCAGTTTTTCGTTTTTATCTTATTTGCACACGCACCCGCAATCTCAGACTCTATGAATGGTAAAATGTCCAACTCCAGCCAAGAATCGAAGCCGGGACCTCTGGGTGAGAAATCACAGCCATAATGTTGAGCAGTTTGTTACGTTAAAGGATTCGCTTACATCTTTATCGCTTATGACGACCCGCATTCTCGTTACCCTGACCTGGTTTGGCTGCGCTCCCAACAAAATAACCTTCTTTATCGATTTTACCTAATTGTAGCGACCAGAGTCTCTGCTGCTGTGAACAAGAGGTGTAGGTGTAAACAAAAGTGTAGCATTCCGCCCAAAAATTCAATACCGACATTTCACTCTAAATACAATCTTTCAGCCTCCCTCAATTTACACAAAAAAAACAAAAAAAAAAAAAAAAAAAAAAGAAGATATGTTCCATTCACATAATCTTCTCTAGCTTTCATACAAAATATTGTTCTTCTATCTACTTCAAGCTAATCGAGATAAACATTATCAAAAAGGTCTTATTATTTGCTTCCTTTAAGCAAAAGGAAATAAGGCTAAAACGATGGTCAGGTTTTTAAAAAATTAGTCGTTGTGTGAAACAATTGAGGTTTGCTTCGCTTTGCATGGTCCAGTTTGAGAAAAGTTAGGTAGTTTAAAATTGAAACCAATAACAGGGAATACCTCAGAAATGGCCAGCCCTAAATATAAAATGTACATGGCATAAAGTATGTTGGTTAGTCATATGGCTTTATTGGACTTGAACCCATTATCTCATTTCAAATGAATTGAAATTTACAAATATTATACGATATAGCAATATAATAAGTACAATAACTAATAATATAATCTTAAAATAAATTTATAAACGAGTCAGTAGTTAAAAGGGTTAGCTTTTATTGTCTTCTTTCTCTTTCATCCATTTTGTTCCTGGTAGTACAATACAATGCTGTTTCTCTAAACTGGAGTGAAATCCCGTGCATGCTCCTTGCAGATGACACATTCTTCCGTCTGGTATAGTCCTATTTTATATAGATGACAAAGTATGTGTTTTAACGAGATCTACACTTTTATGTACTAAGTTTTCGTCTATCTCTTGTGGCTTAACCCTTATACAAAATTCTGCAAAACTCAATTAGAATAAAGAGGTTTTTCAGAGGTTATTCTCAGAAAACTCACAATATAAATTTCATTTGTGATGATAATATCTTTAATGTACGGTATTTAATCAAAATTGTTAGCCATTTTTGACAGCTGTAGGTGGGGGTGAAGGGATATTCTTGAAAATCTTCGTGCTGCATCCTTCAACATACTGAAATTAAATACCAAGTTTGAGAAATTCTTTGTTGTTATAGTTTCAGCTATGAAAAACATATACTTTTCTCATACAGGAATTTGTCAACTCCTGTCCATACAAACAAAGGAACATCAGTCACATAGCAACCAGCTTTTGACGTCACTTTAACCTATGCTACTCTCGTATTTCGCTTCTACTTACAAGGAAGCAAGTAAGAAGACCATTTCTGCCAATTTTTTTCTCGGTTAGCATGAAGTTAATAGAAGAATAAGCTTTTTAACAATAATTTATTGTGGAGATGTAGAGAAAGTCATGTGAATGGAACACATCAGAGTTTTGTATATGCAACGGAAACTTATTACAAAGTATTAGCATATACATTGTACATACGAGCTAAAGAAAGTAATAAACCCATAAAAACATTTTTTGAAAAACGCCCATGTGTGTGTATCTTTGAACAGCATAATTTTAAAACATAAAGTTAAAAATCTGATGTGTACCATTCACATGACTTTCTTCATATCCCTGCAACAAATAATTCTTAAAAAGCTTATACTTCTATTTATTTTATGCTAATCAGAAAAAATTAGCAGAAATAGTCTTATTACTTGCATCCTTGTAAGCAGAAGCGAAATAAGGGACAACCGTAGGTTAAAGTGATAGACAAAAGCTGGTTGCTATGTCAATGAAGTTCCTTTGTTTATATGGATAGGAGTTGACAAGTTCCAGTATGAGAAAAGTATACGTTTTTCATAGCAGAAACCAAAAATAAGGAATGTCACAAAAACCACGAAAAAAATGTATATAACATAAATTGTGTGTTTTAATGTGCTCTACATTTTTTGTGTAGTACGTTTTCCTCCATCTCTTACGGTTTAGCAGTTATTCAAAATTTAGGAAAATGCATCCAGAATAAACTACTCTTCAGAGGCTATTCCCAGAAAATTCAAGATATACATTTCATTTGTCAGGTAAATCTGTTTAATATCCGAAATTTTAATCAAAATCGTTAGAGCCATTTTTTGAGAAAATCAAAATTTTCGAAAAAAGTTCCATGTAAAGGGTAGTTTGGGGTGGGGGGATTTTTCTCAAAATCTTCGTGTCGCATCCCTGGAAGATACTAAACTTAAATACCATGTTTGGTATTTTACCGACTTTTCGTTTTTGAGTTATCGTGTTCACAGACACACGGACACACGGACACACACACACACGGACCTTTTTGTGAAAATGCTTTTTTTGGATATTGGGGACCCTAAAACATATATTTCCGGTGAAATCTCGGTATCGAATTTTTGGGCGGAGTGCAATACTTTCTGTATACACTATGTACATAGTGCGTATGGAGAAAGTGATAAACATAAATAGCGAACTTGGTATATGTTCATTATCTACCAACGATGTCTGTCTCTCTTCTCTACACTAGTTTGTCACATACATGAAGATTCTGTGTGTTAAAGAACACTGGAATGAAAGTTTTACTACAATCCGCCAAAAACTTGAAAACCACTTCTTTATTGTAATTGAACATCCATAGAATCACCATTTATCTGTCCTCTCCTTGCTTCGGACTCTACAGTCATTTAAAGATCGTAAAATATATGTTTCCTGGAATACTGTTTTATAAAATAGAGTTTTACTCAAAACTACATTTGCATACTTCCAAACTTTCCACGCGTCCCAGTTTTTAATTACACATAAACTTTCCCAGAATGTGCAAAATTATCTTTTGTAATACTACATGTGACAAAATCTTCCTAACGCCAACAGTAAGGTAATCGTTCAAAAATATATTTTTCTAAGACCGAGCATAATCGAGTAGTTTACGAGCTTATTTCAGATCTCAAATTTGATTTTTACGGAATCCATGCGCAAAGAAGTGCAGCAAGCATAAAATTCAAGCGCAAAGCAATTTTGTTCCAATTTTACGCTCGCCAAAATAGTTCACGGTATTATGCTAAATTCACAATAAAATGCAACTGCAGGCGCAACGTAAGCGCAAGAATTTTGACTCATATTTATTTGATGTAAGCATTCACAAAGAAGCACGCAAGACGCAACGCAAGAGTTTGTTAACTTTAAAGTTTGTCCTTGCGTTGCATGCAAAGAGGAGAAATTCTGCTTCTTTTTTCTATGCATTGCCTATGAATTCAGTAACAAACGATCGTGCTACGAGACTTTACAGAGCCTACTGTACATTCATGCTCTTCTATTGGGCCGTGCCGTGCTGTGTCGCGTCATCTCTAATTTCCCTCAAGAGGTTATGACAGTCTCCTTGCGAATCCTCCTTTGATTTAATGGATATAACTATAATCTGTGTCAAGTTAGTTCTGTCCTGATGTCAACAACAAGGCGGAGCTGGCTCAACTCGCCGCGTGTTAACGGTACATGTGCGCACATAAGTTTTGCAACACTTGCGATAGATATAAAGCAGCGCTAACTTGTTGACAATAAAGCGAGTTTAGTAACACACTAACTTATTAATGGTATCGTGCAGAAGCATAATGGTTACCTCTAATCGGAATCCTGCAGAACTTCATCTCCCGATGTATGTTCGCAGTCGCTTGAACTGCTACAAGTCTTACAACAACTTTATCGGTGAGTCCATCCAGGTGCCACATCTTCTCTTCTTCTTTTACTGCATGCTGAACACAGTTGAACCAATCCAGCAAAGTGGTGGCAAGCAGGGAGTGAATCTCATTCGCTTTAGGTGGTGCCTTTCATCTGACTCCAGATTAGCTCGATTGGATTAAGGTACGGTGGCAGCCCCAGAATGGTGTGACCTGCACTTTTTGCTGCCTCATCCACAACGTACTTATCGAATTGTGTTCTCACATTTTTTACAATGGCTACTAGTTCAAGTTTAACCATCTCGGCACTAAATTCACACGCATGGTCCTGAAGCCACTTAATAATGTCATCTTTCCTCTAAGACATATTGGGGATGCGTTCTGCTTTAATACTTTGGTACCTAGCGTTATCTAATACGAAAACGGAGTTAGGCTCAAGTTTCGGAAGGACAGTTTGAAACCACCGAAAAAACCATCACCAGTCATTTCTTCATGAAAGTCCTTGCTACTTTTGGATTCAAAAGTCAATAAACCACCGTCTACAAAACCAGTTTCACTTCCAATGTGAACTATGACGAGTCTTCTTTCTTTGCCTGTTGGTTCTTTCAGGCCTGTGGAGAGACCAGAGAGAAATGCTTGTTTTTTATCTCTCACGGTTGTAGCACTCCAAGCTGAAGAAGTTGTATATCCCTCATTCAGCCAAGTTTCGTCAAGGAAATAAATTTTGCGGTCCTCACTGCGAAAAGCTTTGATCTGGCGCAAATAGTGACGTCTCCACATAACAATGTCGTCTCTGTCCACCATAACTGATTTACAACCTCGCGATTCAAATTTAAATCCGATATCAGTCAGCAACCTGTGGAGAGTACTTCGTGAGAAATGTGGTAATTCTGTGTCACAATTTACTGCATGCAAAATTTTATTTAGAGTCGGTGGATCATTTCTGAAAAAACAATCATAAACTTTACCCCGAAAGCACTTTTCGCAAAATCATCGTATTTCTCCGAACGTTTTTTTTTTTTTTTTTACGTTTACGGATTTTCCCGGTTTTCTTAGGCTACCGAATGCTTGCTGTTCCATTCTAACAATATGCGCACTAAATGCAAGGTGATCACCCGTTTCTTCTTCGATATTCTTTATGGCCGATTCTATCTTTAAGCACCGCGAATTCGCCTCTCGCCACTTTTTAAAGACTTGCCTCGGTTGTGTTTCATTGCGGCTGAAGCACCGGTCTGTTCCATGATGCATATAGCGGGCTTGTGAGGATGCGAGATGAAATACAGTCACATTATCAGAAGCACTATAAACAATAACAGCTTAGTCAGCATTCACCTCGAGAATTGCCGGTTGTTTAAGAGAGCTGTCTGGTACAAGCTTGCAACCAGTGTCCTTTAGTGACATAAGTTAGTTGCATTTTATTTAACAGTAATAAGTTAATAAAGTCAATATATAATTTCGCCTGTCTTCTGTCTAATCTATATGTTTCTTTTTATAGAATGTGTACGTCTGTTGCAAATATTCCTTTCAGAATTCACGAACCCGGAGCCATCTGGATAAAATGTCAGACTATTACCTTTTATAAGAATCGAAGCATTTGCATACTTTTCTCTCCGAAACTAACTCGCACAGAGCAGTGATCTGAAAACTATCACAGTTCTGTACTTTAGGAGGCTGTTACAATTTGCATCCACGTAAAAGTTAACACCCATTTACCTTCCCTGAACCAATCAACAGCCTAACGCTCTTCTGCTTCTCTCTCTCTCTCTCTCTCTCTCTCTCTCTCTCTCTCTCTCTCTCTCTCTCTCTCTCTCTCTCTCTCTCTCTCTCCTCCCGTGTGTTGACATCAGGACAGAACTAACTTGACACAGATTATATCATCTATTTCTAGATTTCTTGGTTCTCATAATTCGAAGACGCAGAGAGATAATTCTAAGTTCATTAAATGTGTAGCTCTATCACTTTCTGAAGTCTCTATGTTTGTATTATTTTCAATAATTTTGAATTAGCAATTATTGCGACGTCACTGCCGCGAGCGTCAGTTGTTAGTATATAATTTATAAAAGATTGAGTGGACTTTCTTATGTGATATTGTTGGTTATATTATTCAGTTTGTATGACTGGTTAGCCTGCACAACAGAGAAGGAGCAGAGGCTGCTAGAGACAGCGCAGAGCGTGGTAATATAGACACGCATCGAAACGAAGACTCCGTATATAACGGCATGTAAACAAGTTAGAAAATACGTTTTCATAAAACCTTTTAATAGTCAAAATATTAATCCTGATACAGTTAAATATTCTACATGAAATTACACTCGTAGCTTCGAAAAAGTTTGTATTTACTAACCGTGGTCCGCCGTCTCTTACTAGATGACAGTTAAAAGTTTCAGCTATATCCCATCACGTGGTTTCGTTGCCATAGAGGATTCAATCATCAATCTTGTGCTTCTTTAGAAAGTTGGAAGAAAACGAGTTTTGTGAGGTAATTAAACACTTCTATTTAAGAGGCTTAACACCGAAAGAGATAAAAACTGAGCTGGATGAAGTTCATAGCACATCTGCAGTGATGGAGTGATCGACGAATCAAAGTAGAGACCGCAGGCGTTTCACAAGGTACAGTGTTCTCAATTTTGCACCAAAAATTAGGTCTGACAAAAGGCTCGGCAAGATGGGTGCCGCATTTGCTCTCAATGAAAAATAAACGCAAGCGTGTTGTCGATTCCGAAGTTGATTTGGCAGTTTTCCGTTGCAATCCTGACGAGTTTGTGTCGATATATAACTGTGGATGACACGTGAATGCACTATCCAGAGACAAAAGTACGTCGAGACAGTGGGTTTTTAAAGGCGAACCGGCTCCGAAGAAGGCAAAGGAGCTGACAAGGTGATGGCCTCGGTATTTTGGGATGCATGCGGAATCATCTACATTGATTACTTGCAGAAAGGAAGAACGATAAATGGAGAGTATTATGCATTGTTATTGCACTGATTGAACGCAGAAATCAAGATGAAGAAAAAACGCCCTCATCAGGCAAAGAAAAAGATTTTCGATTTGAAGCTTTCTGAGTTTATTATTACAGATGACTTCACGGGATAGCAACCGAGTTAAATTGTTATCAGAGAAATCCAAGCTATCGACCATCTTGATTCTATGACAAATTAGTTTCCTGACGAAGACCACAGAGTGGTTTCAAGATGGTCGAAAGCTTGGATTTGTCTGATTCCAATCTAACTCGGTGGTTATTCCGTGAAGTCATCTGTAAAAAGATTATCTTTCATCAAGACAATGCAAGGGTGCACACCTGCGCAGTTTCGATGGCGAAAATTGTAGAATTAAGGTTGTAATTGCTACAACATCCACCGTAATCACCAGAATTTGCCCCCAGTAACTTATTTTTATTTCCAAACTTGAAAAATTGGTACGGCGGAAAATGATTCAAATCAAACCAAGAGGATAACTCCCAAACAGATGACTACTTTGAGGACCTTCAAAACAGTTGCAGAAATGCTGGAAAAAGGGTATCGACCTAAAAGGAGATTGTGTTGGAAAAAATCTACCAATAATAATTTGTTTTTCTCTCTTTTTCTAACGCCTCTCGTTGCATTTAACGTGTTCCATGCGCTAGGCCACGCTGTCATTGACTTGGAGTAATCGCTATCTGTCTCAAAGACCCACCTACAAGGACGTAAGATAATAATGCTAATGCACCGCAGGACATCTTTTGTTCGTGTCGACGCACTTAAGAGGGAGCGATATCCTACACTTCAGCCATTCAACTATTATTTGGAATGGCAGCTTTATGAGCGCATGCAAAAACATCATACAAGGCGCATTTTAATAACTGATTCAAACAGGATCTTCTATAAAATCGCTTTAAGCGTCTACACAACTTTGATAACATTAGCCCCGTCAACAGATGGTGGGGCCGCATCTCCTAAACGGCCCGGGTTCGATCCCAAGCGACCGCGTGTGAGATCTGTGGTGGACAAAGCGGCGCAGGGGCGGGTTTTCTCCGGGTTCTCTGGTTTCCCCCGCCATCACATTCCATCGGTGCTCCATCTTCATTCCACGTATCACCAGTGTCATCGTCTGCGGTGCCAGAAGTTGTAAAAGCGGGCGTTAAACACTACTCAAAAAAGAACAACGCCCTATCCCTCGTTAACTGCTCCTTAAAGGTTAACTTACTCATTGGTACTAAATATTTCTAGCCGCGGTTTAATCCTACCTTCTTCATTAGGGACAAAACGTTTTTACTTTCTCTACACTACTGTGTACATAGTAGATAAAGAAGGTATTCTATTCCACCCAAAATTCGATGTCCAGATTTCATCGGAAATATGTGTTTTGAGGTTCCCTCAGTAAAAAACCATTTTAGACAAAGATCCCTCTGTGAAACAAATGAAGTCAGGTTCGCTTTGGATAGTCCCGTTTGAGAAAAGTTAATTCAGTTTAAAATTGATCACAAAAGCAATGAATATCTCTAAAACGGTCAACTGTACGAGAAAAACGTATATGAATATTATATGCCTTATCGAGATCTATCTATCAAAATGATCTATATTTTTGTCTATCTCTTACGGTTTAACCGTTATGCAAACTCGTTAACTCGTACTGAACAAAGAGTTCTTCAGAAGCTATTCCCACAAAATTCAAAATATTCATTTTATTTGTGACATGAATATCTTTAGTAAATTTTCGAAAGATGTTCCATGTAGTTGGGGTGGGGGGATTTTCTTGAAAATGTTCGTGTCACATCCTTGAAACATACTAAACATAATGCTAATTTTAGGATTTAACCAATTTTTACTTTCTCCATACGCACTATGTACATAGTGTATAGAGAAAGTATTGCACTCCACCCAAAAATTCGATACCGAGATTTCACCGGATATATATGTTTTAGGGTCCCCAATATCCAAAAAAAGCATTTTCACAAAAAGGTCCGTGTGTGTGTGTGTGTGTGTGAATGTGTGTGTGTGTGTGTGTGTGTGTGTCTGTGTGTGTGTCTGTGAACACGATAACTCAAAAACGAAAAGTCGGTAAAATACCAAACTTGGTATTTAAGTTTAGTATCTTCCAGGGATACGACACGAAGATTTTGAGAAAAATCCCCCCATCCCCAACTACCCTTTACATGGAACTTTTCTCGAAAATTTTGATTTTCTCAAAAATGGCTCTTAATGCTTTTGATTAAAATTTCGTATATTAAACATATTTACCTGACAAATAAAATGTATATCTTGAATTTTCTGGGAATAGCCTCTGAAGAGTAGTTTATTCTGGATGAATTTTACTAAATTTTGAATAACTGCTAAACCGTAAGAGATGGACAAAAACTTACTAAACAAAAAATGTAGAGCACATTAAAACACACAATTTATGTTATATATATTTTTATCGTGGAGTTCGTCGTTTTTGTGGCATTCCTTATTTTTGGTTTCTGCTATGAAAAACGTATACTTTTCTCATACAGGAACTTGTCAACTCCTATCCATATAAACAAAGGAACTTTATTGACATAGCAACCAGCTTTTGACTATCACTTTAACCTACGGTTGTCCCTTATTTCGCTTTTACTTACAAGGAAGCGAGTAATTAGACTATTTCTGCTATTTTTTTCTGATTAGCATAAAGTAAATAGAGGTATAAGCTTTTTAAGAATTATTTGTTGCAGGGATATGGAGAAAGTCATGTGAATGGTACACATCAGATTTTTAGCTAAGCTGTCCACAGACACACACACGGACCTTTTTTCTACAAATGTTTTTTTTTAAACTCAAAACATATATTTCCAGTGAAATCTCGGTATCGAGTTTTTGTGTGGAATACAATATCTTCTTTGTCCAGTATGTACAATATACATAAGGGCTAGATAAAGTATTGAATCGTGTTGAATAACGCAGAAAAATATTAACGGCTCATAAAAATCAAACAGGTAGAAAACAAAAACAAATATACCTACGGAGACAACCTCCACACACTAACCATGGCACTAAATAATTTCACTATACCTACTCTCTCCGAAATTTGGGTGTTGAGGTCACGGCTCATGGAAGTTTGATCAGTGGCGTACTAATAAATACATTGCATGTTGTAGCAAACAGTTTAGAACACATCAATGAAATTGCGTTTTATTTACGGACGCTCTTTAACTGCTGTGGTTCTCAGCGTCCCATTCTATACTGGGCGTGAAAAATCGCTTAATTTTGCTCAGCGCCTATCAGGTTTGAGGTTCTTTTATGTGAGGTAAATCTACAACACGGGACTCACGGCTTTACTACCCTTCCGAAGGAAGCCATGCTAAGGATTTTTACACCCAACAAAATCCATCATCCTCTGCCAGGTTTGAACCCGCGACCATGGTAACCATTACATCTTGAACCTCCCTACAATCCTACCATCTGTGCGGTTGAGTTCCGAGACTCTCCGATAACTGAAGCATTAAGGCAAATGTTTATCTTTGTATAGCTGAAGTAGAAGAATATACTCTTTAAAGAAGTTTGTTGAATGAGCGAATTTAAAAATTAGTTTTATTATTATTATTGACATAAGGTGCAACCAGTTGTACAAGGTTTTCCAAATTATCGAATGATATATGAACATGCTCGTATGTATTCTAATTGATCTGCAACATTTTTATGCATTATCAATTTAATTGGCGTGTTATTCAAAACATTGTTGAGTGTATCGAGGATCAAGGTCTTCCTTCCACTGAACCAAAACCACGTGTCACCTTCAGGCGATAAAAAGATTAGCATTGCAATGTTTGCAAGTCGTTTTAGTGTTGCCAGGAACATATTAATACTATAACGTGAGAAAAAAATCTTGTGTCGATTCACATAACTTTCTCTACTTCTGTGTAACACATTATCATCTTGCTACTTCATGTTAATCGAGAAAAACATTAACAGAAATTGTCTTATTGCTTGCTTAATATTTTAAAATTGAAACCAACAAAAAGAGATATCTCAGAAATGACCCATTCCACGAAAAAAAAAAAAAAAAAAAAAAAAAAAATGTGTATGACAGAAATTGTGTTTTAACGAGATCTACATTTCTTTTGGGTAATGTATCTCTTACGGTTTAACCGTTATGCAAAATTCTGCAAAACTCGAATAAACAGCTCTCCATAAGCTATTTCCAGAACATTCAATATAGGTTTTATCCAACATATATACGTTAATTAGCCAAAATGGTTTAGAGCCCTTTTTGAAAAATTCAAAATTTTCGAGTTGTTTTCCAGTTCGGGTAGAGGATTTAGTACTAAGCTAAAATACCAAAATTGGGATTTAACGGTGCTTTCGTTTTTACTTTCTCTACACGTACCATTGACATAGCGTATAGAGGAAGTATTGTATTCCACCCAAAAATTCGATAATTTTAGAAACAGGTCCGTGTGTGCGGACAGCATAGCTAAAAAGTAAATGATGCCTTTCTCATACAGAAACTTGTGAACCCCTTGGCCATGCAAAGAAACGGATTTCAATCCCATAGTAACCAGTTTTTAAACATTTGAGTGTCGGTTTAGCCTAATGTATTCTACTTATAAGGAAGCAAGTAATAACACCGTTTTTGGTAATGTTTAATTATGATTAGCATGACGTAAATAGAAGAATAAGTTTTTAACTATAACTTGTTACAAAGATGTAGAGAAAGTCATGTGAATGGAATACATCGGATTTTTAGCTATGCACACACAGAGCGTTTTCTAATAATTGCTTTTTTTATTTAGGGGGTCTCAAAATATATATTTCCGGTGAAATCTGGTATCGAATGTTTGTATGCAATACAATGGTTTGTTAGTTGCACATGACTTTCTCTACATCACTGTAACAAATTATTGTTAAAAATCATATTCTATCTCCTTTACAGAAATTGTCTTATTACTTGCTTCCTTGTAAGTAGAAGGGAATACACTACACTAAAATGATAGATAAATCTTTTAAAAGCTGGTTGCCATGTGGCTGAAAGCTGCAGGAGTTTACAACTTTTCGTTGAGAAAAGTTCGAGTATTTTAAATCTGAAACAAACAAGGAATTTCTCAGAAATGGCCAATTTCACGAAAAAAAACTTATGACATAAATTGTGTGTTTTAAGGAGATCTACATTTTTTGTACAGTAAGTTTTTGTGTATCTCTTGCGGTTTACCAGTTATGCAAAATTCATTCCGAATAAAGAGGTTATTTGAGGCTATTTCCAGAAAATTCAAGACATACATTTTATTTGTGATATAAAAATATTTAATATACATTATTTTAATCAAAATCGTTAGCCATTTTTGAGAAAATCAAACTTTTCGAAATTGTTTTCATGTAAAGGATGTTTGGGGTGGGGGATTTTTCTCAAAATTTTCGTATCGCATCCCTGGAAGATTCTAAACTTAAATACAAAGTATGATATTTTATAAACTTTTCGTTTTTGAGATATCGTGTTCAAAGACACGCTGACATACACGGACACACATACAAGGTCCTTTCTCTAAAATGCTTTTATTTTCACTACACGTACTATGTACATAGTGTATAGAGGAAGTATTGCATTCCACCCAAACATTCGATACCGAGATTTCACCGGAAATAGATGTTTTAAGAGTCCTCTGTATCCCCCCAAAAAAAACATTTTTAGCAAAAGGTCCGTGTGTGTCCGTGTCTGTGAGCTCAAAAACGAAAAGTTGGTAAAATACTTAACTTGAGCATCTTCCAAGGATGCAACACGAAGATTTTGACTACTCTTTACATGCAAAAATGTTGGAAAGTTTTTATTTTTTTTAAATATGGTTCTAATGATTTTGATTGAAATACAGATAAATACTTACACGACAAATATAATGTCTACCTTGAATTTTGCATAACTAGTAAATCGTAAAAGATAGACAAAAATGTAAATTTCGTTTAAGGATCACTTTATATCATATATATATCGTGACGTTGACTACTTTTGAGATATGCCTTGTCATTGGTTTCAGTTTTAATACATTTAAAAAAATTTACACAAGGGAATTTGTCAATTTCTGGCAATGCAAAGAAACGGATTTCATCCACATGGCAACCAGCTTTTAAAAGATTTGACTATCGTTTTAGCCTAGTGTATTCTATTATTTCCCTTCTACCTTCAAGAAAGCATTTCTGCTAATGTTGATCTCGATTTTAGGAAGTAGCCAGAAGAATAACCTTTTTAATAATAATAATTTGTTACAGATATGTAGAGAAAGTCATGTGAATGGAACACATCACTTTTTTTTTTTTTTTTTTTTTTTTTTTGGATACAGGAGACCTTAAAATTTTATTTCCTGTGAAATTTCGGTATTGAATTTTTGGGTACATTACATAACCTTCTCTATATACTATGTACATAGTACGTGTAGGGAAAGTAAAAAAACAATTTTCGGCTTTTTGACCAATTTTAGTTAAAATTTGAGTGGCAGTGTCCCTTAAAACCGGCCCATAGAGATTTCGGCATTCTCTAAGAGCTGCAGTGGGCCCGGTAGACGTTTCTGAAGGTCGTTTAGAACAGCGCCGGTGAAAGTTTCCGGACCTCGAGCAAGGTCACCCTTGAAAGCCGTGTTTGTATTTTCTTTGGGCCATGTGGGAAAGGTCGGGGTATAATAATGGCTGCTTTAGCGACGGAATTAGTGGCGAGAATGCACCTTTCCAAACACATTTTTACTTTCTCTACACGTACTATGTACAAAGTATATGCACCCAAAAGTTCCGTACCGAGATTTCACCGAAAATAGACGTTATAGGATCCCCTGTAACAAAAAAGAAAAGCATTTTTAGAAAAAGATCCGTATGTGTCAGTGTGTCCGCGTGTCTGTGAACACGATAACTCAAAAAACGAAAAGTCGGTAAAATACCAAACTTAATATTTAAATTTAGTATCTTCCAAGGATGCGACACGAAGATTTTACATCCCAAATAAAATATATATCTTGAATTTTTTGGGAATAGCTTCTAAAGACCTCTTTATTCTGAAAGAATATTGCTGGATTTTGTATAACTAGTAAACCGTAAGAGATAAATAAAAACTTGCTCCACGAAAAATGTAGATCTCGTTGAAACATAATTTATGACATATACATTTTTTTCGTGGAGTTGCCCATTTTTAAGATGTTCCTTGTTATTGGTTTCAGTTTTAAAATACTCAAAACTTTTCACGTGCGCTAACTTATTAACTTCTGGCAATGAAGAGAAAACGGATTTCAACCACATAGCAACCAGCTTTTAAAAGAGTTCACTATCGTTTTAGCTTAGTGCACTTCATTATTTCCCTTCTACTTACAAGAAAGCTTTTCTGCTAATGTTTATATCGATTAGCATGAAGTAGATAAGAATAAGCATTCTAATAATAATAATAATTTGTTAAATAACTGTAGAGAAAGTCATGTGAAAGGAACACGTTAGATTGTTCTTCTCTAAAGTCTGGTTTTCGTAAGGAGAGAAAGACCCCGCCCTTGCTTTCAAACGACGGACGTGACGTCACATAAGTAGGCATAGTGTGTTAGGAAATTGTATTCACCATTCGGCCAACAAGACCGATAGCAGGGCTCTCAACAACATTCTTCCGTTCACATTACCCGCGGCAATTTCACCTCCTGTTGTGCAACATTTTATAACAAATTATGATCCACATTAAAATAATAGACACACGAAAAGCACGTGTCATTTCTTTTTATTTACTTTTTAAAACAAAATAAATACCTGTATAATAACCCTGGTACCTAATTACTTAAACCCGAGTTTTAATATTTATTAAACTTTACATTTATATATACATAATCATTTACAGATACATTAAAAAAAAATATTGCGCGCACGTACAATGTAGATAGGGGATAATAGAGAAGATTTCACCGGAGATATATTATGTTTGAGACACTCTGCATATAAATTTAAAAACACACACACACACTTTTCGAGACATGTCGTTTTGTGTGTGTGTGTGTGTAGCATAGCTGAAAAACGGAAAGTCGGTTATATACCAAACTAGATAAGTTCAGAAGCCTCAAAGGATACGACACTAAAATTTTCAAGAAATTTCCCGCATCCTAAACTACCCTTTAGATGAAAAAAGTATGACATTTTTTATTTTCACAAAAATGACGACCGATTTTGTTGAAAATATCGTATATTGAAGATACAAAAAAAAGTTGAGCTCTGTGTAATGGTTACCGTGCTAACTTCATATACCCAAAGTCGCGGGTTCAAACCAGGCAGAGGACGATGGATGTTTTAGGGTGTAAAAATCCTTTGAATGGCTTCCTTCGGAAGGGAAGTAAAGCCGTTGGTCCCGTGACGTAAAAGAACCAGAAAAATAGGCCTCTGAGCAAAACTAATCGGCCTTTCACTGCCAAAATAAAATGGGACGCTGGGAACCACAACAGTTAAAGAGCATGCCCGCCTGGGTAATGTGGTGGTAGCGTGTCTGCCTCATATTCAACAGGTCGTGAGTTCGAATCTGGCTAAGGGTGAGTTACCCGGGTAAGGGTTTTTTCGGGGTTTTCCCTTATCCTCAGGAGACGAATGTCGAGTAACTTTAAGCTCCATGGACCCCAAGATCATTTGAGCATCATTTCACCAATTTCATTCATTGTCCGATATGACCAACCAGGTTAAAGGACGCTAAGCAATAAAAAAAATTAAAGAGCGTCCATAAATAAAAACTTATTTCCATGAGAAATAAAATCTATCTATATCTTGAATTTTCTAGGAAAAACTCTGAAGTTTTCTTTATTCTGAATGAACTGTTGCATAGTTGGTAAAGCGAAAGGGATAGACAAAATGTTAGTTTAAAAATACACATTTCGTTAATATCTCTACACGTACTATATATATATATATATATATATATATATATATATATATATATACACTGTGTAGAGAAAGTATGTATTCCACCCAAAAATTTGATACCGAGATTTCACGGGAAATACATGATTTAGGACCCCCTTAATCCAAAAAGCACTTTAAGAAAAAGGTCTGCGCGCGCGCGTGTGTATGTTTTGGGACAGCTTAACTCAAAAACGAAAAAACAAAACAAAAAGAAAAACAAAAAAAAAAAAAACATTAAACATCAACCTTGGTCTTTAACGTTGGTATCTTCCAAGCATACGACACGAAGATTTTCAAGAAAATTCCCGCACCCCAAACTAACCTTTACATGGAAAAAGTTTCGATAATTTTGATTTTCTCAAAAATGGCTCTAAGGATTTTGATTAAAATACCACATAGTTAAGCCATTTCCATCACAAATAAAATGTACATTCGAATTTTCTGGTAATAGGCTCTAAAGACGTCTTTATTCTGAATGAATATTGCGGAATTTTGGATCAGGCAAACCGTAAGAGATAAAAACTTACTACAAAAAATGTAGAGCTCTTTAAAATACAAAATTTATGTTATGTGCAATTTTTTCCTGGAATTGGTTATTTTTAAGATATACCTTGTTATTGATTTCAGTTTTAAAATGCTTAACACTTTTCTCTTACGGGAACTTATCAAAACCTGGCCACGCAAGGAATCAGATTTCTATACCATAGCAACCACATTTCACTATCAGTTTATCCTAGTGTATTCCCTTATTTCCATTCTACTTACAAGGAAGCAAGTAATAAGATTAATTTCTGCCAATGTGTAGGTAGAAGAATAAGTTTATTAACAATAACTTGTTAGAGATTTTTAGAGAATAGTTTTTGATGAGTAGGCGTTTGAAGCGACGGGTTCATGTGATGGCGGCAGTTGGTCTAGGAGGAGTGTGAGCATGGCTATTTCTGTTCCTCTCTGTATATGGACCTTGACGTCTGCAATACGCTGGGGCTTTTGCTGCATCTCCTTTGTGGTTTGTATCAAGTAAAGCAAAAGCTTACTTTACAGGTTATATAAAGGTACCATGTTATATAACTGCCTCACTTTATATTCAGTGCGCCGTATTTGCATTCTAATAAGATGGACATTAACCGTGAGAAACATAATTTGCAGTTACTCTGTCTTACATTGATAGCTTGTAAAAAGGAATTTTGGGCGATTTCTTCATTTCCGCTTGCTTTGTGTTTTAGAACGTATACATTTAAAAATTCTATACTGAGATTTCACAACAAATATGTGTTTTGAGCCTCTGAATCCAAGAAAAGAATTTTTAGAAAAATGCCCATGATGTGTCTGTGGGCAGCAATGGCTCAAAATCGTTCAAGGTTGGTATCTTCCAAGAATGCGACACGATATTCGAGAAAAACCCCCACCCCAAATACCATTTACATGGGAAAAACAAAATTGATTTTCTCAAAATGGCTCTTACGATTTGGATTAAAATGCCGTATATTAAAGATATGACAAATAAAATGTATATCTTGAATATTCTGGGAAGACCTCTTTATTCTGGATGATTTTTGTAAAACTGGTAACTGGCTCTCTGTGGTGTAATGGTCACCATGATAACTTCATATACCCAAGTTCATGGGTTCAAACCCGCCGGAGAACGGTGGAATTTTTTTCGGGCGTAAAAATACTTAGCATGGAGATAAAACCGTTGGTCCCGTGTCATAGATTTACGGCATGTAAGAGAAGCACAGGTCTGATAAAGAGGCCTCTGAGCAAAATGAAGCGGTCTTTCACGCCCGGTAGAGAAAGGGACGCTGGTAAACCGTAAGAGGTAGACAAGAACTTACTACACACAAAATGTATATTTCGTTAAGACACAGAATTTGTCATATACATTTTTTTTTATTAGCCGTTTCCGAGATGTTCCTTGTTATAGGTTTCACTTTCAAGCTATTTAACTCTTTCTCAGGGAGACCATCTTTCGTTTCATCTGTTTTGTTTTACTCCTGGCTGTGCAAAGTGAACTGAATTTCAATTGTTTCACATAGCAACCAGCATTTAAAAGATTTGACTATCACTTTAGCCTAGTGTATTCCCTTCTACTTACAAGGAACTAATACAACCATTTGTGCTAATGTTTTTCTCGATTACCACGATATAGATAAAGAAATAATCCGTTACTAACAACAGCTGGTAAAGAAAGTCATGTGAATGGAGCACATCTTATAGGCTGGTTGGTCACATCGGTGAAACGATGTTCAAATGATCTCGGGGTTCATGGAGCATAAAGCCACTCGACATTCGTCTTTTCAGGACACGAGAAAACCCAGAGGGTAACACATCGTAACCGAGTTTGGAACTGGGAAGCAAACATGCTATTCCCACACTGCAGAGGGGGCTAATACAGAATATGTAGAGAAAAATATGTGAATTTATGTAACAACTCGGGTATTTTTTACTTTCTCTAGTCCCGTTTGTACAATGTACATAGTGGATAGAGAAGGTATTGTACTCCGCCCAAAAATTCGATACAGAGATTTCACCGGAAATACTTGTTTTAGGACCTCCTGAATAAAAAAAAACAAGAAAAAAACGCATTCTCAGAAAAAAGGTCCGTGTGTGTATATGTGGACAGCATAGCTCAAAAACGAAAAGACGGTTAAATATCAAACTTGGTATTTATGTTTGGTATCCTCCAGGGATGCGACACGAAGATTTTCAAGAAATCCTCCCATCCCAAACTATCCTTTAATTGGAAAAATTTTCGAAAATTTTATTTTTCTTAAAATGCCTCTAACGATTTTGATTAGCATACCACATTAAAGCTATTTCCATCAGAAATAAAATGTATATCTTGAATTTTCTGGGAACAGCTTCTGAAGACCCGTTTATTCTGGATACATTTTGCTGAATTTTGCATAACTAGTAAACCTTAAAAGATAGACAAAAACTTACTACACAAAAAATGTTAATCTCGTTAAAACGCACAATTTATGTTATACACATTGTTTTCGTGGAGTTTACGGTTTTCTCAGACAGGAAGAATACGTTTTTTTTTTTTTTTTTTTTTTTTTTGCTCTACTGCTGGCCAAGAAAAGAAGCGATTTGCAATGACAATCGCATAGCGCATTCCTTTAGTTCCCCTCTACTTATAAGGAACTAAGTATTAAGAACATTCTGCTAATGATTATCTCAATTAGTATTGTGTACAAAGAAGGATAATATTTTGTAAGAAGTTTGTTTGTAGAGCAGCTAGAGGAAGCCATGTGAGTGTAACACATCAGATTTTTTATTTTGTTGAGATTTGCAAAGCAAATGTGCGTGCGACTTTCTCTTTCGATGTTAAGCGGCACACAATTCAAAGCGTCCTGATCCCGTTAAGGGAATTTACTTTCAAATTAAATGTCACTCTCTCCGTATGACCTAATTCAAACTTACTCAGGCATACGTTAAGTCAAGAAGGCTAAATTCTGCAGTACACTTTTGGTTTTCCCCCTTTACCTAGAGCAGTTCAGACAACTATTCTCTGTCCAGTCTTACTTCACCGGTAGTGTAAACAAAAGCAACCGGTTGCAATGGATATGATTGGTGGCTCAACGTTTTACTGCTTTGCTCCTCATAAATTACCGAGTGAGAACACAAATATTGTATTACACAATGCAATGTTTTCTAATCAATGTAGTATGAATGACTAACCCTAATCGGTACGGTACCACAAGTGCATATGATTATTTAGAGTTGCTGTGTTGACAACAATGATCGTTTTAAATATGGCACATTGTTTACATTAGCCAAGGACACTGCAGACATTGTTTATCAATATAAAATTTGAAAGTTATACGGCTCATTGTGATAGTGGAGCTCGTCAACTTATACTCTAGTTCCTGAATAGCTCTACATGGAAGTCCGTTTCAAGTAATTGAATATATTGAATTACGACTATTTTTTGCAACAACAGTTGGTGGAATATATTACAGAAAGCTTATAAGAAGATATTTGATTTATGGTTTTACTTCAAATATACTAATTGTCAAATTTATAGAGCTTAGATTTAGTTGGTACCATTTGGTACCACTAGGCAGATGCCATAGCATTTTGCAGAAAAGCAAATTTTTCTTTGTATCAGTCATACTTATTGTTCAGGGGGCAAAACACTTGCTGAAGCTACGCGAACCACCAGACGGATGTTACATTGAATTCTGATGAGGAAGGTATTAGCAGTTTACCTGATAACCTTTCAGTTCGGAAATCAGTAGGCCTGAAAATTGTGCAAATCAACTATGTGACACGATGAAGATATTTACGAAGCGGAAGAATACATAGCACAAGAAACAAGACAGTGAAATGAATCCTTTACTTCGAAGAAATGAAAGATGACAGGCTCAGAATCTAGATGAGATGAGGTCCAATGGTTCAATTTCGTAATCTGGCACACCACAGAGCGAAAGTACAACCAAGAAAAAGAAAACCAACTGAATGAGATGTAAGAGATGAAAATCCATCCATAAATGGAATTTTTCCTGAAGCTGACTATTCATCTTATAGAGACAAATCGCCGACAGAGTTATTTGAGTGACATTATTAATTTTATTGTAACAGAACCCCAAGGCTATAGTTTATTTCTATATGCACAAGATCCATAAATAGTAGGTGAAGAAATAAAGTCCTTTATTGATATTCTGAGCGGCTACAATGTTGTGCCGAGTAGGAGATGCAACTGGGACAATGCAATGAATTAGTGGCAGTGCCGTGTCCATCTGTAATTGGTGAATATAACCGTTTCACTGGTGATACGAGTGTGTCTCTTCCAGAATCGGAATACGAGGATACAGCTGTCCATAATGCATGGATCCTACATAAAAACTGTGGAGGGCAAATGAGTCGGGAGATCAATCACACTGCAATGCACCATCAGCAGCTTTAAGCAACACTAGCAGTTAGCAGCGATTTGAAATATAAATGTTCAAAACTATAATAAATATAATAATGTTTTATAGGATACTAGTTGACCTGAGGTATGACGGTATGAACGCAGATGAGCTGGCTGCCCTATCACTCATTCTTACACAGTGGAACTCTGTATAAAATATTTTAAAATGTTCATGTAAAATGTTAAAAGTGCAGTAGAATGAGATTGTTTTTAGTAGTGTTGAAAATGAAATTATCTTAATTATCACACAAAATAATAAAAGATTGTGAGATATAATATGCATTTTATTGAAAGTGCAAAGGATCAAATCATGGCACTCGTATCCGCCTAGCGGTACCGTACGGTAGCAACCCTAACCTGAAAACTACATGGTTTTGTTTCATTATAGTACAAGGACATCACACTGAGCAAATAATTTCAAAATTACAGAAAACCAGGCAGACGTGGGTTAAGGAACAACACTCTCATTATTTAATCATAATTTCTTTATTAACAATGCATATTCGTTGTGGACTTCTAGTCAGCAAGTAATGGCGGAAAAAATGTGAATGGCCTTTAACTACTGTGGCTCTCAGCGTAGGTAAGGGATGAATTGGATCGGTAGGTAAGGGATGAATTAAGTAAAAATAAACAAAGGCCCTTCCTCCCTTCTAAATTGGGCATGAAAGACCGCTTAATTTTGATCAAAGGGCCCTCTATCAGGCTTGAGGTTCTTTTATGTGCCGTAAATCTACGACACGGGACCAACGGCTTTACTTCCCTTCCGAAGGAAGCCATGCTAATAATTTTTTCACCCGAAAAAATCCATCGTCCTCCGCCGGGTTTGAACCCGCGACCTTGGGTATATGAAGTCAGCATGGTAACCATTACACCACGGAGGGCGACAGTAATGGCGGAAACATGTAATACCAGTGTAATGAAACATAAGGGGGAAAAAATCTGATGAGTTACACTCACATGACATTTTCTAGCTGCCCTACAAACTTCTTTCTACACAATGCTAATCGAGATAAACATTAGCAGAATGCTATTAATTAGTTCCTTATAGGTGGAAGCGAACTAAGGGAATGCACTAGGCTAAGCTGATAGTCAAATGTCTTAAAAGCTATCGTTATGCGATTGTCATTGCAAATCGCTTCTTTTTTGGACAAAATAGAACAAAAGAAAAACGGTCACTTCCTGCCTGAGAAAAGTATAAGTACTTTACAATTGAAACCAATAACAAGGACTATCTTGAAAACGGCAAATTCCATGAAAAAAATGTGCATGACATAAATTGTGTATTTTAACGTGATCTACATTTTTTGTGCAGTAAGTTTTTGTCTATCTCTTACGGTTTATTAGTTATGCAAAAGTCATCCAGAATAAACAGGTCTTCAGAAGCTATACCCAGGAAATTAAAGATATACATTTTATTCGTGATGTAAATGGCTTTAATATGTGGTACTTTCATCAAAATCGTTAGAGCCATTTATAAGAAAAACAAATTTTTCGAAAATGTTTCCATTTGGGGTGGGCAGATTTTCTTGAAAATCTCCGTGTCGCATTCCTGGAAGATACCAAACTTAAATACCAAGTTTGGTATTTAACCATCTTTTCCTTTTTGAGCTATGATGTCCACACATATACATACACAACCTTTTTTCTGTAAATGCTTTTTTTGAAATCAGGGGGTCCAAAACATGTATTTCCGGTGAATTTTCAGTATCGAATTTTTGGGTGGAATACAATACCTTCTCTATACACTATGTAAATTATACATACGGGGCTAGAGAAAGTAATTATTCTTTGTGAATATAATAAGTTTTGTGAAAAGTACCTTACCTTTTCATTAAATAATATTCTCAGCTTAACGGTAGAATTTACTGGTGTTTCCGAGAGCAGCATAAATTGTGCAAAAGTTTTAAGTTAGCTGAGGTGCGTCATCTTGCGCCAGCAGATTTTCAACAAATAACAGCCAAAAATAGAGTGAATGTGTATTACACATTGTTAAGGAAGAATAAACAAAGTAAGATTTGGAGGGATGATGATTCAGACAGTTCGACTGCAACTGCAACAAATGACTCGTATCTTGAAGCAGTTGGACCAGTTCCATCTTCAGATTAGCTCCTCTGGTAAGTCATTGCATTGGCATATCAATGCTAAAATTAGTAAAAAGTTGTTTGAGTGATGTACGCGTGCAATACTTCATCAAGCTTTCAGAAGAAGATGTCTCTACATTTTTTAATTTTATGGGAGAACTTACATTTCGTACTGAATATATAACTACTCACCTACATGTTTCATTGTGTGCTATACAGAGTGTTTCAAAAATACGGTGCATAATTTCAGGTATGTGTTTCCCACATGTAGACAATCAAATTGGTTCAGTATAACATGTGTCCGGAAATGCTTCATTTCCGAGTTATGGCCTTCACAACATTGAAATTCACTGGAACGTTTTTCTTTCCGCAGGTTGTTGTCATTACAGAAGGTCCACCTCCTGCTTGAATACAGACCTCACATCGATGTCTCATTGACCTGCGAACACAATCCCAAACTCCAGGAGTATTGCGTATGTCCTCACAACTTGCCACAATTCGATTCCGAAGGGGTTCCAAATCCGGCACCGGAGACGAATAAACCAATGATTTTAAATGACCCCACAAGTAGAAATCGAGAGGGTTCAGATCAGGTGAGCGTGGAGGCCAAGCAATTGGGCCACCTCTACCTATCCATGGATCAGGAAACCTTCGATCCAAGTACCGGCGAGCCGTAAGACTGAAGTGTGCAGGAGCGCCATCATGCAAGAAGTGAATGTGTTGATGATTGATCAGTGGAGTGTCTTCGAAAACGTCAGGTATGGTGTTTTCCAGGAAGTTTGTGTACGCCTGCCCCGTAAGTCTGTTTACAAGTACATGGGGTCCAACTAATCGATCACCAATGATACCGGCCCACATGTTGAGCGAGAACCGCACCTGGTGATGAGATACAACAGTTGCACGTGGGTTTTCATGCGACCATACATGCTGATTGTGGAAATTTGTTATGCCATCTCTTGTGAACTGTGCTTCATCTGTAAATAATACGACGGCAGAAAAGTTCGGATTTACACCACACTGCTGCAAGAACCACTGACAGAACCTAACTCGTGCAGGGTAATCTGCTGGTGACAGGACCTGTACACGTTGCAAATGATAAGGATACAATTGATACTCGTTCAACAGTCTCCAGACAGTCGTATGAGGAACATTGACTTGCAACGCTAACCGTCGTGTGCTGATAGAAGGAGTCCTGTCCACAGCCTCCAGAATCTCCTCCTGCACTTCTGGAGTTGTAGATCTTGGTCGTCCCCTTCCCAATCCAGGAGAGGTGAATGTTCCATACTCGCACAGACGGGAATGGAGACGTACAAATGTCTGCCGATCTGGACATTGTCGCTGTGGGTACCTCTCCTGGTACAAACGACGAGCCAGCGCAGCTTTGCCGTCCGCCTTACCGTACATGAAGTGTATCTCTGCCAGCTCTTGATTTGAATACATGTTGCACACTCTTAACGCCTAAAGAACACTGAATGTAACCTTCCTCAGAATGAACTATCAGAGCGCCCTCCTAATGTGTCCTTCGACGGCAAAGACCTGCGGAAAGAAAAATGTTCCAGTGAATTCCAATGTTGTGAAGGCCATAACTGAATGAAGCATTTCCGGACATGAACTATTTTGATTGTCTACTGGTGGGACTTTTAATGCTGTAAAGGCCATAACTCGGAAATGAAGCATTTCCGGACACATGTTATAATGAACTATTTTGATTGTCTTCATGTGGGAAATACATACCTGAAATTATGCCCCGTATTTTTTAAGCATCCTATATATTATCAGAGCTAGGAAGTTCGCCGTTCGTATATAGTTTGCGACCGACCGTCTCGCCGCATCAAAACAAGACATTGATAAGAAAGCATGGTGGAGAGGTAAACAAACATGTTGTCAAGTAAACAGAACTGTTTCCAGAGAACAAAAATTTCTTACGAGACATACGTAAAAGCACACCTATTTAAATAATTATGTACAACGTACACATTTTCACATATAAAAGGCTGACTCTGGCTGATTTTCGCTTTACATATGTACATTATAAAAACACCCAAGCAATTATAACACGGATTATAATATTTACTGATCGAATGTAAAATAATATCCAAATAATAAAAATAATTCCTTAAATATCTTCAGATTCTTACTAGATAAAAACGAAAACAGAAATTAAACTAACTCTTTACTCATCTGCAGCCTATTTTGAAAGCTATATGTACTTCTGAAACCTTTCAAATGAAAATCTCATTGTACGTTCCGACAAACAACATTTGCAATGTAAAAAAGTTCGTTCCACTTCGCATGATGTTATCGGAGCAATTTGAAATATTTTATCAGTTCCGTATCAGTATCAACAAGCAAATAGCATGTGTTGGGATCTTAAAGTGCAGATTGTATGCGATGTTCACATTGGACCCTGGATTCTTTTCAATTGCACTTTCCATTTTCATCTTTATTTCAGGTAGAATGCTAGTGGATTGGTAGATCCGCCTTGACAGCTCTACGTGCCGCACAGATTCACTTCAGCTCCATGCCTCTGCACCGTAACAGTGTGATTGTTGTGGCTAACTTTTTGAACAAATTTACAATCAATTATATATTTCTGTAAGCTGTTCTGTTACTAGATGTTTGACAATTTCAATAATAGAACTGCCATCGGTTTCTAAATAAGTACATGAGATGTACACCTTGCATGAAAGCTTACTGTGGTTGTAAAATTAATTTTGCTCACTAAGATGTTAATCGAACGCCTTTCTTGCTACCCATGTGGTTCTCTGTTATGCTGTGATAGCTGTTTTGCAGTAATGGGTTGCACCTTACGTTGACCTTTGTTCGCGCAATGAGTGTCGTATGGTATTGCTTGGCCTCACTGCTCTTACTCTGCATAAAGAAATTAGTACGAACTTACTAGCTCTGGTTATTAGCAGAGGTACGACGTTCGTACCAATTTCCTTATTGCGGCACTACTTGCACGAGCAAATGTCAACGTAGAATGCAACCCATTACTGCAAAACCGGTATCACTGCTCAGTTCAGAATTACGTGGGCAGCAAGAAAGGCGTTCGAGTAACATCTTGCTCTGCTCAAGTTATGATCAAAATCAATTTGTTTTACAACCACAGTAAGTTTTCTACCAGTAATCTCATTCGTGTACTTATTTAGAAATCGATGGCAGTTCTAGTATACAAACTGTCAAACGTCTTGTAACAGAACAGCTTCTCAGGAATTAGTTCAAAAGGTTACCCACAACTACCACACTGTTACAGTCCAGAGGTATGGAGCTGAATTGAATCCTTGCGGCATGTCAAGACGGATATCTACCAATCCTGCCTGTATTAAAGATGAAACTGGTAATGTAATTGGAAAGAATGCAGGGTTCAGTGTCATGTATCACATACAAGATGCACTTTTGAATACCAAAAAATGCCATTTGCTTGGTGATATGATACGGAACTGATAGAATATTTCAAATATGCCCCGATCACATCATGTCAACTAACACGAACGTTTTCGCATTACAAATCTTGTTTGTGGGAACGTAGATTGAGGTTTTCATTTGAAATGTTTCAGAAGTACACATAGTTTTCAGTAATACGGATTTAGTTTAATTCCTGCTTTCGTTTATACCTGGTAAGAATCTGCAAATATTTAAGAAATCAATTTTATTATATGGATATTATTTTACATTCTATCAGTAAATATTACAATCCGTGTTATAATTGTTTGGGTGTTTTCATAATGTACATGTGTAAGGAAAGGAATCAGAATCAGCCTTATACATGTAACACTGTGTATGTACGAATGCCTCATGTCATTTAAAAGTTCTCTGGAAACAAAACTGTTTACTTGGCAATAGATTTGTTTACCCATGCGTTGTTTTGATGCAGCGAGATATTCGGGTGCAACCTGCATGGGGAACGGCGAATGGTACTAACGTCCTAGCTCTGCAAAGTTCTGATTGTTCACTAAATCAGTGCTCATTAAGCTACAATTGTTGCACCCATCAGACAAATCTATGACAAACTGGTAACACAGTTCGACAAATTTCAGAAACTGTATAACTTCACAGAAATGTAAGTAAACAGAAACACAGGATGGTTTAACTAACTAAATGCTACTTATTTCAAGCAAGTTTACAACATTTTCCATTATAGGCACTGAGCATTTGGAGATGTAACTAAATGTGTTCTTTTCACATGACTTTCTCAACATCTCTACAATAAATTATTGTTAAGAAACGGATTCTTCTATCAACTTCATGCTAATCGAGATAAACATTAGCAGAAACTATTACTTAGTTCCTTATAAGTAGAAAGAAAATATGGGAATACACTAGGCTAAACCGACAGTCAAATGTTTTAAAATGTGGTTGCCATGGGATTCAAATGCGTTTCTTTGCGTGACCAGGAGTTGACAAGTTCCTGTATGAGAAAAGTTCGTGTTTTAAAACTGGGGAATATCTGGAAGACCTCTTTTTTGGGGGAGGGGTGAATTTTACTGAATTCTGCATAATTGGTTAACCGTAAGAGATAGACAAAAAGTTACGCACAAAAAATGTAGATATCGTCAAAACACACAATTTGTCCTTTACTTTTTGTTGTGGAGGTAACCTTCCGAGATATTCCTTGTTATTGGTTTCAATTGTAAAGTACTTATACTTTTCTCAGGCAGGAAGTGTCCGTTTTTCTTTTGTTCTCCTGGCCAAGCAAAGAAACGATTTGCCATGACAGTTGTGGAGGTAACCTTTCCGAGATATCCCTTGTTATTGGTTTCAATTGTAAAATACTTATACTTTTCTCAGGCAGGAAGTGTCCGTTTTTCTTTTGTTCTCCTGGCCAAGCAAGGAAACGATTTGCCATGACAGTCGCATAACGACAGCTTTTAAAACATTCGACTATCACGTTAGCCTATTGTATTCCTTTAGTTGCCTTCTACTTACAAGGAACTAAGTAATAAGAACATTCTGCTAATGTTTATCTCGATTAGCATGGTGTAGAAAGAAGAATAATCTTTTGTAAGAAGTTCATTTGCAGAGCAGTTAGAGAAAGTCATGTGAATGTAATGTCTTTGACTTTACAACCTTTTCCACAAAGATGACGTATAGCACTGTGAAACATGATGGTGATCTCATGACCTGGGAGTGCATGGCTCTTACAGGTGTGTTGTAATTGTGGAATGTGTATACATCTGGATATTTTAAAGAGGAATGTCAAAGTAGTGCCGAAAAATTACATTTCAATGTTGACTTATATTTCCAAAAGGACAGCATACAATGTACGTACTTGGATTCTGTATACACAATGAAATCGTCACCTCATTCTTACACGGTACATTTGCGGAGTGCCTTAACATACTAAAATAAAATTAATTACAATGTAATCAATACTTACTGCACCAATTTTAGCTGCCCATGTTGGTGAGCTTTATATACAGAAACGTGAGAATGCAGAGAACAAGAAACACAGGCATAGCATTATGAGTAGCCCTCGGTTTTGGGTTCCGAAGCGCATACAGTTACGAACACACAGAGCAACCAAATGTAAAGAAAGGATAGCGGGAGGGGTTTGTAGCGTAAACATGTATAATCTATTCCAAAAGTAGCTCATTACACGTACTGATATTATATGCATCGCTCTAATTCATAAAATAACAAATAAAACAATTGGATAAATAGAGTCAGACTGAAAAATTCAATGTCATAGACGGGATTTGAACCATGGATCTCCCGGTCTCTAGCCGGTTGCTCTACCACTGAGCTACCATGGCAACATACATGGCATGACATTGCATTTTTCAGTCTGTCTCTACCTATCCAACTGCTGTCCTACACACGACTTGTGTGAAAAAATAATTAAATCAATATTACTTGGCCATAATAGTTGGCTACGCTAGGAATCCTGAGAATTAAAGTACTTACAACATTGTAAGTCGCCATGGTGGTTTACAGGGAAACATAGGAGTCAGCTGAGAAATGCAATTCCACACCGGCGTCGCCATGGTAGCTCAGTGGTAGAGCAACTAGCTAGAGACCGGGAGATCCGTGGTTCAAATTCCGGCTATTGCATTGAATTTTTCAGTCTGATACCGATCCAACTCCTGTCCTACACACGTCTTGTGTGAAAAAATAATTAAATCAATATTAATTGGCCATAATAGTTGGCTACACTACGAATCCTGAGACTTTTACAACATTGTAAGTCGCCATGGGGGTTTACAGGGAAACATAGGAGTCAGATGAGAAATGCAATTCCATACCGGCATGTCGCCATGGTAGAGCAACTGGCTAGAGATCGGGAGATCCGAGGTTCAAATCCCGGATATTGCATTGAGTGTTTCAGTCTGACTACCGATCCAACTCCTGACCTACAAACGTCTTGTGTGAAAAAACAATTAAATAAATAAAACAATTATTTTATAATATGACTAGTAATTAAAAACACCTTGTACTTTTACAAATAAGAGTATAAAGCTTGATACAAAACATTCAGGATAATAATGTGCAGAGCTTTGAAAAGACAATGAATAAATCAACCAAACTCACAACTGGTTTATCTACTAGCAAGAACTGAACGAGACCAGGCATTGAGCAATGCAACACATTTCGAAACAGACTGTAGAAACCACACCTACTCCATTATGTCACAGTTATGCTGTGTGCACCGAACCTCAATCCGGCAACTACCCTGGACCGAGCTTTAATAATGAGTATTCTATTCCATTTTTAGTACTTGTGACATCGCAGGCGATGACACTGATGATACATGAAATGAAGATGGAGCACCGGTGGAATGCGATGGCGGGGGAAACCGGAAAACCCCAGAGAAAACCCGCTCCTGCGACGCTTTGGGCATTGAGCAATTTGAAGTGTCCTTATTCCACATAACAATGCGCATATTGTCGTTTACATTTGTGTTTAGCAGGTTTCTACACCAAGACCACAATCATGCTTAATAATAGATACGTACAGATAAATGGAATACAATACTCATTATGTTATATCTGTGTTTCTGTTCATTATTACACCACTATGTATAAGTCTGACCAACATGTACAATTATCGCTATTGGGCAGCTAAAATTGATGCAGTAAGTATTCATTACTCCTGACGTTTCCATCATAATTATTTGATTTCAATATCCGTGAGACACTTCGAATGTACCTTGTTAGGCTTTAATGCTATTGGGCATATTTTGTGGGGCAAATTGGAGAGGAGAACCAGAAAGCATATTTTATACTCATATACTGAAATGTGTTCATTTACTGTTAAAAATCTATATCGAAATGAAGACCATTTCGATATAGATGTCATGCTTGTGCGCTGCCCTACTAATGGCTGTTCACTGCCTGATAATCTGCATAAAATTACAGAACCAACTTTTAACCCCCAAGAATATTTAATTATATATAAGAATTATAAGAATATATATTTATTTTCCGAATCTAAACTCATAATATTGCGTAAGCAAAGCAAAGTAGATAATGGCATTGGCATAACAGAGATGAGGAAATCAATAATCTAGGGCATGCGCGCTAGCTCTACTTCCAACCAATTCTTCCGAGAATGAAGTTACATTTTTTTGTTATTCTCCATGCCTAATTTATCATATAACTTTTTTGATTTCTGTGGAAGTAAATTGTAACAACATTACATGCCTGCTCTGTTATATCAGAAGGCGTGGAACTAAATTCCATATCATTATCACTAGGCCAAAATACCTCAGTCTCCATCTTGCAAATCAACCATCACGGTGAATCGAATTTCATTTGTTAACGACGCTTACGTACAATACGCACAGCGGTCGGCGTAGGATATCTAAATATTTATTGTATATCTACATGTCGTATATATGCAACGCTGATATAATGGTAGCTATTAGAATACTCGTGAGGTTCACTTCGCTCGCGTCAAAACTTACCTCTCACTCATATCCTAATAACTGTTATAGCATCGTTGCATAAATAACTATTCCATTAAAACACGCCTGATCAAGAATGGGGAATATTGAACCAATAATAAGAAAGATTAAAACTCAATGCAGAACTGAAGACTTATTAGAAGAAAAGGGAGCATACATATTATTAGACCTATACTAAATAACATAAATTACAGCTTAGTTATTGCGGCAATACTTATCCGTCCATTATCATTCCATAATTAGGACGTTCATTGTTTTTTCTGAAAAATAATGATTGTTAGGGTTATGCGTAAAATTACAAACCGAAATAAAGAGAGAATAGTTTTTGTTAAATTTGGTCACTTTATTGATAAATATAATCACAACCAAACATTAAATGCCTATCCTGATGTGTGAATACTTCTGTCCACGAGTGTATCCCGGATGTGGTTAACTGCACAAAAACAAAATACGCTGCCGTTAGTAAAATTGCAACACCAAGAAGGAAACTCATTAATGCAATGAATTTAATACCACAGGTTAGGTACATGACAAGTGGCATATGATAAACTTCTATACATCACCTTTGAGCCTTCATATTCAGTATTTGGTGTGGCCTCCATGCGCTGCAATTAGAGCTGCTATACGCCGTGGCACTGAATCACAAAGGTTCTGAATAAGTTCCTGAGGGATTTCCCTGCACATAGTTTGTATTCGAGTCCACAAATCCGTGACACTGGTTACAGGAGGACCGTGACGCACAAGGTGCCATCCAACCATATCCCAGACACGTTCGATGGGCGACATGTCAGGCGAACGTGCAAACCAGGGAAGTAATGGTACCCGTCGCTCTTCGAAGAAGACTTGTACATACATTCCTCGCAATATGTGGCCGGGTATTGCTCTGCTGAAATGTGACCTGTGGAGATGCCTGAAATAGGGGCAGTAACTCGGGCTCTACAACCATCTGTAGGTACCGGTTGCTATTCAAAGTGCCCTCAACTTGTAGGAGGCGGGATCGGTTGTTGTAACCAATAGCACCCGAAACCATCACACTTGGTGTTTGTAATGCAGCTCTCCAAGTTGCGCTCAACACGGTACCGCTGGACACGTATGCGGCCATCAATGTGGACACGTTGAAGCGGAATTCGTCCGAAAAAACTACATTTTGCCACTTAGCACCCCAGAGTACACGTGCCCCTTGCAGTCGGAGGAGCTTGTGGTTTCTGGACAACGGAAGCCGTGGTAATGACATGTTTGTAACCAGTCCAACCTGCAGCAGATGGTGACAAACCGTTGATGTAGACAAGTTCATACCTGTTGCAGTGCTCCAACGT
Source organism: Hymenopus coronatus (assembly GCA_030762935.1). Classification (NCBI taxonomy): domain Eukaryota; kingdom Metazoa; phylum Arthropoda; class Insecta; order Mantodea; family Hymenopodidae; genus Hymenopus; species Hymenopus coronatus. The sequence continues at coordinate 167,637,994 of CM060897.1, forward strand.
CGAGCCAACACTGTGGATAAAGTTCTACGGTCCGTTATGGCCATGTGGACAAGATGGCGGTCATCCCATGCTGTGGTCATCTTCCTTGGTCCAGTGCCCGTTCTTCGCTGCGTACGACCTTCATCTATCCACTGCTTCCACACATGCATCACTGTCGAGGCAGCATGCCCTGTACGAGCCGAAATGTCACGGTATGGCAAACCCGCTTCCCGGAGACCAATCATTCTGCCCCGTTCGAACTCATATGCCGATATGGCTCCCTTTGACGTCAACGAGGCATAGTGGCACTCACTTTATTGTTTCCACCTTGTTCGACAGCTCTGCACTGACTACACTTGGTACAACACAGACCTAACACGACAGGTTCTGCTCGGCCTACTTGTAGCCCATCTCTCTGCAAACGTTACCACTTATTGCTTGCACACTCTTCTACACTTCCACCAAGTTTGGAGTTATTTGGGAAATTCTTTCTTTGAATTGCAATATTTTAACAAACGGCAATGTATTTGACACTGAGCACTAAAAGACACTGAAACAAAAACTCACTACGCATAACCGACTAACAAACTGGAATCACTTTCAATAAATCATAGAGGATAACATAAACCTAAGCGCTAGCCTTAAAGCTTCTGAAGAAATCGAACGTTACATTTAGCATGCTAATTCATTCCGCTGCGTGGAAAGCTACTCCAGTGGACCTCACCATTTAATAAATATTCCCAAATTATTCGCGAAAGAATAAAGGAATTTTGAAGATTAAGGAATTGTGGGCCGCGCCGTGATCGAGTGGTCAGACCATTCACCTCTCACCTAGACGGCCCGGATTCGATCCCAAGCGACCGCATTTGAGATTTGTGGTGGACAAAATAGGGACGGGTTTTCTCCGGTTTCCCCCGCCATCACATTCCACCGGGGCTTCATGTATCATCAGTGTCATCGCCTGCGGTGCCAGAGCAGTAAAAGCGGGCGGTAAACACTACAAAAAAAAAAGAAAAAAAAAAGAAAGGAATTGTGAAAGCATAAGATATCCTAATGATATGACCAGAAGAGTTGGCAAATCTGCTTCACAAGAGTTAAAAAATCTGATCCATTCACATGACCTTCTCTACCTCTCTGCAACAAATTATTGTTAATAAGCTTATTCTTCTATCTACTGCATGCTAATCAAGATAAACATTAACAGAAACGTTTTATAACTAAGCTCCTTATAGGTAAAAGGGAGACGAGGGGGTGCATTGGGCTAAACCAACAAAATGCTTTAAAATGTGGTTGCTATGGTATAGAAATCCGATTCTTTGCATGGTCAGGTGTTGACAAGTTCCCGTGTGAGAAAAGTATTAAGAATTTTAAAACTGAAATCAATAACAAGGAATGTCTTAAAAACGATCAAAAACTGTATATGACATAAACTGTGTCTTTTAAAGTGCTCTACATTTTTTGTGTGTAGTAAGTTTTCCATCTCTTACGGTTTACCAGTTATGCAAATTTTCGCAAAATTCATCGAGAATAAAGATGTCTTCAGAGACTATCCCAGAAAATTCAAGATATAAATTTTGTCATGTAAATATCTTTAAAATACGATATTTAATCAAAATTGTTAGAGCCATTTTTGAGAAAATCAAAATTTTCGAAAAATGTTCCGTGTAAAGGGTAGATGGGGGTGGAGGGATTTTCTTGATTTTTTTTATATATATATATATATATATATATATATATATATATATAGCTTAACGTCCTTCAACCTGGTTGGTCATAACGGACGATGAATGAAATTGGCGAAATTATGCTCAAATGATCTCGAGGTCCATGGCACTTAAAGCTATTCGACATTCGTCTTCTCAGGTGATGCAGGATTTAAAAATGAGAATATTTAAGAACATTTGAAAACTTTAACTGCTACGGAAGCTACAGATTACTCGTGAAAAGTCACAAAGACAGCTAAAACGACCTCTTAAAAAAAACTGGTGTGTTCCATTCACATGACTTTCTCCACATCTCCGTAACAAATATTGTTAAAAAGATTCATGCTAATTGAGAACAAAATTAGCAGAAAACTTGCTTCCTTGTAAGTAGAAGGGAATACACTAGGCTAAAGTGATAATCAAATATTTTAAAAGCTGGTTGCTATAGGGTTGAAATCTGTTTTACACATGGTCAGTTAGTTGACAAATTCCCCTATCAGAAAAGTTAATGCATCTTAAAACTGAAACTAATAACAAGGAATGGCCAACTCCACGAAAAACAAATCTATATAACATAAAGAGTCAAATTCATCCAGTCTTCACAGCCTATTCCCAGTAAATACAAGATATCCATTTTATTTGTGATATAACATCTTTAATGGGGTATTTTAATCAAAATTGTTGGAACCATTTTTAAATTATCAAAATTGTTGTAATTTGCCCATGTAAAGGGTATTCGTGTCGCATCCTTGGACGATACTAAACTTAAATACCATCGTGTTTACAAACGCACGCACACGGATCTTTTTCTAAAAAAAAATGTTAATACAGAACCCTAAAATGTGCATTTCCGGTGAAATCTCGGTATCGAATTTTTGGGAGGAGTGCAATACCTGCTCTACCTGCGTACGATATATGTAGAGAAAGTAAAATTATGACAAATGGGTAATAAGTAGTCGAGAAAAAGCAGACACGGAGCGGATGGCTAAGACCGTAACGTCTGTAATCCGCATTTGGGAGATCTTGGGTTCAAATCCTATGGACCAATCTGGCTGGGGTCGTTTGTGGTTTCTCTCTTTCACCGAGGTAAATACCGGATTGGATATTAAATATCACAACCCAAAGTTCTACCTTCAGTAAAAACAATAGTAAAACTGAAAATAGTGGTAATAGCGACTATATATCCACAGATAGTAAAATGAGTTCGGCTGGATGGTACCCTAATGCCTTTTGCTCGGCAGAAAGTGAAAGTGGTATGATACGGGGATAGTCCTAAAAGAGTACTGCCCACATATGCAGTCAATAGTATCAAAGAGAACCGAACATCACATAGCAACAGCTTTTAAAACATTTGACTACCGTATTAGTCTACTGTATTCATTTATTTTCCTTTTGTTTACAAGAAAGCAAGTAATTAAGACAATTTCTGCTAACGTTTTTCTTGATTGGCATGATGCATATCAAAGAATAATCTTTTGTAATAATAATTTGCAAAAAAGATAGAGGAAGTCGTGTGAATGAAACACATCAGTTGTTTTAATCGTCCATGCAAAGAGAGCGGAATTTCAATACCACTACATAGAGAATAGTCCTAAGATTTGACTGGTGTCAACATATACTCCCGTTGCACCTATAAGGTTATGTGCAGCTTCTGCTGAAGATTATCTCGATTGGCATAAAGTATAGAAGAACAAGATCGTGTAAGAATAGTTTGTTCCAGAATAGGTAGAGAAAGTCTTGTGAATGTGACACATCAGACTTTGAAAACGATTTTCGAGATATAGAACTGGTTCAAATGATGCAATTACTTATTTAAAAGTCAAATATGTTATATTCCGGGACTTTCTTCTCTATCGTTTATTATTGCCTTAAAATTGTTCTGTGTACTTTTGTTTTAATACAGATACACATTTACAGAAATAACTACACTACACGCTTCTTTATACATGCAAATGGAGCAGCGATAGTCCAATGTTTAACACCTGGACATACTGTTTCCATGAAATGGCGAGAAACAAATGAACATCGATGGGACTTGGAAAGAACAAAAGTATTTCGCTAATCGAATCTTTAATAAAGGATATCTCGGAAATGGCTGAAGTTGTTTAAAACAAAGTGTGTGCTTTCAAGAGATCTAGTGTTTACGCAGTGTCTGTTTGTTGTGTTTTACCCTTTATGCAAAGTCACATAAAACTCCTTCAGAATGTAGAGGACTTCCCACAAAATTGAAGATATGCATATTATCTTTCATGCAAACATTTTAGAGATAAAGTATTTAAGTCAACTGGTCAGAACCATTTTCAGAACCCAATTCCAAAACATGTAAACAGTAGGTAGGGCTGGGGTACTTGAGTAAAATTCGTGTCCCGTCCTTGAAAGATACTAAAGTTTAAATGCCAAGTTTGATACTTATCACCCATTTCATTTTTCAGCTGTGTTCTCTCTCTCTCTCTCTCTCTCTCTCTCTCTCTCTCTCTCTCTCTCTCTCTCTCTCTCCTCCTCACTGACACATACACACACACACACACAGAGGATCATTTTATTTTTCTGCCATGTTCATAGTAGACAGAGAAGTACTGCATTTCACCCAAACATTCGATAACGAGATGAAAATAATTTGTAGAAAAAGCTCCACGTGTCTGCGGTCTGGTCTGTGAACAGCAGTCAGTTCAGTACAAAACTTTGTACTTTAAGACCAGTATCTTCCAAGGATGCGCCACGAAGATTTTCTTACAAATCCCCCATCCCAAGCTACTCTTTACGTGAAATATTTTTCGAACAATTTGGTTTCTCAAATAGTATCTATTTTGATTAAAATCGCATGTTTAAAGTATTTTCATGACAAAAGGTGTATCTTGGAATTTCTAAGATATCCTCTTTATTTTGGATGACTTGCATCACTTTAATATATGACTTTATTTCTCTACCACTTGCATTGAAGCAAGTAATAAGACCATTTCTGCTATTTTTTCTGGATTAGCACGAAGTAATTAGAAGCATAAGCTCTTTAATAATAATAATAATAATAATAATAATTTGTTGCAGAGATGTAGAGAAAGTCATGTGAATGGAACGCATCAAATTGTTTTTCCTTGCAATAAGTTTTATGTTGATAGCATGCAATAGAGAGAAGAATAAGCTTATGTAAAAGGGTTGTGAAAGGAACATATCAGATGTATATTCAAAACACAACGTATATTTCCGGTGAGATCTCGGTAGATATCGACATTTTGAGTGCCATGCAATACTTTCACTATTTATCAGTAGAAAATGTAAAAACCTGATGTGTTACATTCACATGACTTTCTCTAGCTGCTCTACAAACTTCTTACTAAAGATTTTCTTCCTTCTTCACACTGCTAAACATTAGCAGAATATTCTTATTACTTAGTTCCCTCTAAGTAGAAGGGAATATACTGACCAAAAGTGAAGTCAAATGTTTTAAAAACTGTCGTTATGCGAATGTCATCGCAAATAGCTTCTTTGCTTGGCCAGGAGTAGAACAAAAGAAAACCGGACACCTTCTGTCTGTGGAAAGTATACGTAATATACAATTGAAGTCAATAACAAGGAATTCTCGGAAACGGTTACCTCCACGACAAAAACGTAAAGGACATAAATCGCGTGTTTTGACGATATCTACGTTTTTTTATGTCGTCATTTTTTGTCTATCTCTTACGGTTTGGCACTTAAGCAGAATTCGGCCAGAATAAAGAGGTCTTCAGAGGCTATTCCCAAAAAAATGCAAGATATAAATTTTATTTGGGATGTAAATATCTTTAATATATGGTATTTTAATCAAAATCGTTAGTTATTTTTGAGAAAATCAAAATCTTCGAAATTTTTTCCATGTAAAGGGTAGTTTCTGGTGGGACATTTTTTTTTTTTTTTTTTTTTTGACAATCTTCGTGTCGCATACTTGGAAGATACTACACGTAAATACCAAGATTGGTATTTAACCGTATTTTCGTTTTTGAGCTATGTTATCCACAGACACTCACACAGACCTTTTTCTATAAATCTGATGTGTTCCATTCAAATGACTTTCTCTACATCTCTGCAACAAATTATTGTTAAAAAGCTTATGCTTGTATTTACTTCATGCTTATCGAGATAAACATAAGCAGAAATGCTTTTTTGTAAGTAGATAGGAGACAAGGGAATACACTAGGCTAAAACGATAGTCAAATATTTTAAAAGCTTGATGCCATGTGTTTGAAATCCGTTTCCGTGCAGGGCCAGGAGTTGGAATATCTCAGAAATGATCAAATCAACGAAAAAATCGTGTATGACATAAATTGTGTTTTTTAACGTGATCTACATTTTTGATGTAGTAAGTTTTTGTCTATCTCCTACGGCTTAACAGTTATAAAATTCAATAAAACCATGCAGAATAAAGAGGTCTACAGAGGCTATTCCCAGAAAATTCAATATATACATTTTATTTGGGATGTAAATATCTTTAAAATACGGACTTTAATGAAAATTGTTAGCCATTTTTGAGAAAATCAAAATTTTCGAAAATGTTTCCATGTAAAGGGTAGTTTGTGGAGGGGGCATGTTTTAAGTTGTGTTGTCCAGACAGACACACCCACACATTTTTCTAAAAATGCTTTATTTGGATTCCCGAGGTCTCAAAACATGTATTTTAAGTGAAATCTCGGTATGGAATTTTTTGAGTACATTACAATACTTCTCTATGCACTATGTGCATAGTACGTGTAGAGAAAGTATAAATGTGTATGTTTTAACAAGATCTACATTTTGTGTGTGGTAAGTTTTTTTCTATCGCTTATATCTATGCAAAATCCAGCACAATTCATCCAGAATAAACAGGTCTTTAGAGGTTATTCCTAGAAAACTGCGGTATTTTAATCAAAATCATTAGAGCCATTTTTGAGAAAATCAAAATTTTCGAAGTTTTTCCAATGTAAAGGTTAGTTTGGGTTGGGGGGGGGATTTTCCTCAAATTCTTCGTGTCGCATCCTTGGCAGATACGAACTGTTATCGTGTTCAAAGACAAACGGACACACACGCTGGAGACCCTAAAACGTCTATTTCCGGTGAAATCTCGGTATGGAACACCTTCACTATCCACTGTTTACTTTGCAGGTAGTGCGTAGCTTTGGCTGAGAAACCGCAACTGTCTAGACCTTGACAAAAATAGCGAGCTGTATTTACCTCTGTTCCAATGCTGCTGCGCCTGCGCGCCTTGTATTATCGCTGTCACTGACATCATCGGCTTCTCCTTCTTCAACATAGTCGATCACTTACACACGAGAACACATGCGAGAGGCGGTACTCCACGATGTCAACACCGTAGCTGCCGCAGCCAAACTGGCCGGCAAACACAGGCAACCGGCCGGCAGAGCGCGCATTCCCGCCAGTTCTCCTTGACAACTTCCATCCAGGCTTGCTAACTTGGCGGACGCACATTCACGGGCAAAATTATTTGTTATATTGGCTTTCTACAGCAAAACTCACGGATGTAAATCTTTGTCTATGAAGAAGTCTTCAGAGACTATTCCACACACACACATACATATATATATATATATATATATATATATATATATATATATATATATATTTCGTTTCTCATGAAATATCTTAAACATATGATATTTAATCATAATCGTTAGTGCAATTTTTTTTAGAAAATCAAAAGTGTTCGAAAAATGTTACATGTAAAGGTTATTGGGGTGGAGGATTTTGTTTTTAAATTTTAGTTTCGCATCCTCAGAAGACTCTCTCTCTCTCTCTCTCTCTCTCTCTCTCTCTCTCTCTCTCTCTCTCTCTCTCTCTCTCACACACACATTTTTCTAAAATGCTCCTTTTTTTTTTCTTTCCTTTTTTGGATTCAGGGAGTCTGAAAACAAGTATTGCCGGTGAAATATCGGTAGCCAATTTTTAGGTGGAATACAATACCTTCATTATCTACTACGTAATTGTACATAGGTGCTAGGGAAAGTAATTCTAGAGTATATTATAAAGGCTTTGTTATATGTAATATGCAAGTGTTTGTTGTGTGACGTGTCATCCTAGGTTCCCTCTGCCATCTTCCTGATGGCTATCGGTTGAAAACTCCGCCTCCCCCCACCCAATCTTTGTACTGCGCAACTAGTGTTCACGTCTATTTGTAAGCATGATATCTGCAAATATTATCAATATTGCTCTGGTAGATAAATATTATATTGCATATAGTGTTGTCATGCAATGAACGTTCTTTACTTTATGAATCAGTGTGAATTCTAATGCAGCATAGTGAAGGCACTTGCTAATTCGGTGTTCCATTGTGGTGCCTCGGTGTATCTTTAATAGTTACTTTATAGTGGTATTTCTTATTTTTATTTTCTCTAGCCCCGTATGTACAATGTACACGGATAGAGGTGTTGTATTCCACCCAAAAATTCGATACTGAGAATTCACCGGAAATATATGTTTTAGGACCCCCTGAATAAAAAAAAGCATTTCCCGCAAAAGGTCCGAGTGTGTGTGTCTGTGGGCAGCATAGGTCGAAAACTAAAATACCGTTAAATACCAAACTTGGTATTTAAATTTGGTATCTTCCAAGGTTGCGACATGAACATTTTCAAGAAAATCCCCCCACCCTCAACTACCCTTTACATTGACAAGTTTTCGAAAATTTTGGTTTTATCAAAAATGGATATAATGATTTTCATTAAAATGTCGTATATTAAAGATATTTACATGACAAATAAAATGTAAATCTTTAATTTTCTGGGAATAGCTTCTGAATACATATTTATTCTTGGTGTATTTTGCTGAGTTTTGCATAACTAGTAAACCGTAAGAGATAGACACAAACTTACTACACTAAAAATGTAGATGTTAAAATACACAGGTTACGTCATATAGGTACTTTTTTATTCGTGTCGTTTACCGTTTTCGAGATATTCCTTGTTATTAGTTTCAGTTGTGAAGTACTTATACTTTTCTCAGACAGGAAGTGTCCGTTTTTCTTTTGCTCTACTTTAAGCATAGAAGCGATTTGCAATGACAATCGCATAACAACAGCTTTTAAAACACTTGACTATCACACCCTTAGTTGCCTTCTACTTATAAGGAACTAAGTAATAAGAACATTCTGCTAATGCTTATCTCGATTAGCATTGTGTAGAAAGAAGAAGAATCTTTTGTAAGAGGTTTGTTTGTAGAGCAGCTAGAGAAAGTCATGTGAGTGTATCACATAGGATTCTTTCTAATTGCCTAATTGAACAGAAGGCTAAGCTGTATGTACGACGTAAAGCAGAATGATTAAATAAAGAACAACTAAAGTTGTTAGAGGTGCCCGGGGAACCTATTAATGCACGGTTCAAATATTGCCAATGTGAGTGTGTCCTTGTCAGATTTACGTCTTTATGGTAAATCTCAAAATAAAATCTCTGTTCCATTCAAATTACTTTCTCTACATCTCTGCAACAAATTATTGTTAAAAAGCTTATACTTCTGTTTACTAGATGCCAATCAAGAAAAAAATTAGCAGTTAATAGTCTTATTACTTGCTTCCTTGTAAGTAGAAGCTAAATAAAGGAGTATCATAGGTTAAAGTGATAGTCAAAAGCTGCTTGCTATGTCACTGAAATTCCTGTTTGTACGGACACGAGTTGACAAATTCCTGTATGAGAAAAGTACCAATAAGCTTTTTAAAGCTGAAACCAATAACAAGCAATATCTAAAAAAGATCCACTCCACGAAAAAAATGTATGTAACATAAATTGTGTGTTTTAACGAGCTCTACATTTTCTGTTAAGTAAGTTTCTTCTATCTCTTACGGTTTGCCAGTTACACAAAGTTCCGTAAAAAAACATCCAGAATAAAATAGTCTTTTGAGGCTATTCCCAGAAAATTCAAGATATACATTTTATTTGTCACGTAAAGAAGCGCACACGCACACACACGTACTTTTTTTTTTTTTCAAAAATGCTTTATTTGGATTCAGGGGCACCCAAAACATGTATTTCCGGTGAAATTTCGGTATGGAATTTTTGGGTGCATGAGCATGGTACGTGTAGAGAAAGTAATAAAAGCAGCTAACCCTTTTCAACCTCATAGTCAAAATTGCAATTTCACTATCAAACACACGTGCAGCTACAGAAGCTACTCTTAACATTGTTTGTAGTTAATCACTGTACAATTAGATTTCCTGATCGTCTTTGAACCCTAACCATGAAATTTTTCCAAAGCATAGACCTTGAGTTTTAATTTAATTCTAATTTTGACGGAAAAATAATCATGTGTTGGCAACACTGCCTCCATCACACAGTAGTTGAGGCACAGGGTGGTGTTAGAAATGAAGAGCCCACTTTTTATTTTCTCTACATGGTACATACATAGAGAAAATATTGAACCACACCCAAAAATTCCATGCCGAGATTTCAGCGAAAATATACGTTTTAGGGTCCCCTCTACAAACAAATTTGGTATGTTCCATTCACTTGCCTTCTCTACATCTCGGTAAACAATTGTTAAAAAGCTTATTCTTTTATCTACGTCAATCAAGATAAACAGTAACAGAAATTGTTTTACTACTTGTTTCTTTGTAAGTAGAACGGAAATAAGGGAATACACTAGGGTAAAACGATAGACAAATCTTTTAAAATGTGGTTGCAATGTGGATGAAAGCCGTTTCTTGGCATTGCCAGGAGTTCGCAAATTCCCGTATGTGAAAAGTATTTTATAACTGAAGCCAATAACAAGGAATATCTCAAAAATAGTTAACTCGACGAAAAAAAGTATATAGCATAAATTGTGGGCTTTAACGAGATCTACGTTTTTTCTTCAGTATGTATTTGTCTATCTCTTACGATTTACTAGTTATGCAAATTTCAGCAAAATTCATCCAGAATAAAGAGGTCTTTAGAGGCTATTCCCAGAAAATTCAAGATATAATTATACTTTTATTGTGAATAACTTTTAATATAAGGTATTTTAATCAAAATCGTTAGAGCTATTATTTGAGAAAAACAAAATTTTCAAACATTTTTCCATATAAAGGATAGTTTGTGTTGGAGGGTTGGAAAAACTTCGTGTCACATGCTTGGAAGATATTAAAGATAAATACCAAATTTGGCATTTAACGGTCTTATCGTTTTTGAGCAATGCTGTCCACAGACAGACACATGGACCTTTTTCTAAAGATGCTTTTTTCGAATTCGGGGTACCTCAAAACATATATTTCCGGTGAAATCACAGAATCGAATTTTTGGATGGAATACAATACATTCTCTATCCACTGTGTACACTGTTCATACGGGCTAGAGAAAGTAAAACGAAACGTGCGTTAAATGCCAAACTTGGTTTAGTATCACCCAAAGATGTGACACGAAGATTCTCAACAAAATTGCTTACCCCCAAACTACTCTTTTATATAACATAATTTTCAAAAATTTTGATTTTCTCAAAAATCACTAGCGATTTTGATTAAAATACCATATATTAAAGACGTTTTAATGACAAAGTGTATAGCTTGAACTTTCTGGAAATAGCCTCTGACGTCTTTTTCATTCTGAATGACTTTTTCACAATGGGTAAACCGTAGATAGTAGATTTCGCTAAAACACAATTTATTTCACATACTTTTTTTTTTTTTTTTTGAGTTAACCGAGATATTGCTTGTTTTGGTTTCAATTTTAAACCACTTATACGTTTCTCAAACGGAAAGTTTTTTTTTCTTTTCGTTTCCCTTTTGTTTTACTCCTGGGCAAGCAAAGAGCCAAAAGACCCGAATTTCAGTTGTTTCACATAGCAACTAACTTTTAAAAGATTTGACAATTACTTTAGCCTACTGTATTCCCCTAATTCCCTCCTACATATAAGGCAGCAAGTAACATTAATTAGATCTTAATTAGCAGGATTTACATAAAAGGATACTCTTTTGTAGCAATAGCGTGAAGAGAAATCATATGAATGCAACTAATCAGATTGTTTTATTAATATTAACCCCAATTTGTAGAACATGTTTACTTTCCCTACTCTCCAAAACGCTTGATTAATCAAAATCTAATAATTTATTTCTCAAAATTGGGGCATTATTTCGACATCGTATATGACCATTTTCTTTTTGTAGTTTTGAGATGTAGTATAATAGCATTTCTGAACAAATTAGTAAAATGTCCCAAAAAGAGGTCTTCGTCCAGACAGAGGCGCATTTTGCAGAGCTTGACAATTCCTATTTGGGGGGGGGGGTTAAAAACAGCAAGGACTAAAGGGACTATGTTCAGATACAAATGATGTGTGTTTAAAAAAATCTGATGTGTTCCATTCACATAACTTTCTCTAGCTGTCTTTTCGTTTTTGAGCTACCCTGGCCACAGACACAGACACACACACACACGGACCTTTATTTGAATTTTTTCGGATTCGGGGACCTCAAAACATATTTCCAGTGTAATCTCAGTATTGAATTTTTGGGTGGAATACAATACCTTGTTTATACACTATGTACATTGTACATACAGGCTAGAGAAAGTAAACGTGTTTTCATTCCTAGCACGAGTACTCACTGAACCAAGCTCGTAAATAATACAAGCAAAATGTTATCTTGCCTGGCATACATATGTGATCTGTAGATGTCATTTATCAGACCTACTTGATAATATGCTTCATCTTCACCATTCAAATAACCGCATTCATCTGTCATTCAAATCCATTGCTGCAGAACCACAAGTCACGCAACCAATATCTGTTTTAATTCCATATATTTAACTGTGTTTTCATTTTCACTTTAATTTATGGAGAAAGTTACCACCTTTATTATTGTTTATTCTTTGCTTAATGTTTCAGCAGTTTAAAAAAAGCTGATGTGTTCCATTCACATGACTTTATAATATTGTGACAAACTATTGTTAATAAGCTTATTCTTCTATCTATTTAATGCTAAACCATTAGCAGAAACGGTCTTATTACTTGTTACTTTACAAGTAGAAGGGAAATAAGGGAATACACTAGGCTAAACCAATAGTCAAATGTTTTAAAATGTGGTTGCTATGGGATTGAAATCCGTTTCTTTGCTAGCCAAGCGTTGACAAGATCCCATCTGAGAAACGTTTAAGTTATTTAAAACTGAAATCAATAACAAGGAATATCTCGATAACGGCCAGTTCCACGAAAAAATGTATATGATATAAATTATTGTGTTTTATCGAGATCTACATTTTTATGTAGCAAGTCTATCTCTTACGGTTTGCCAGTTATGCAAAATTCAATAAAAATCACCCAAAATAAAGAGGTCTTTAGAGGCTATTTCCAGAAAATTCATATACATTTTATTTGCCATGTAAATATCTTAAATATAAGATGGTTTAATTAAAATCGTTAGCCATTTTTGAGAAAATCAAATTTGTCGATTTTTTTTCTTGGAAATCTTCGTGTCGCATCCTTGGAAGATACCAAACTTAAATACCAAGGTTGGTTATTAACAGACAGCTAAGTTGTCCACAGGCGCGCGCGCACACACACACACGGACATTGTCCTAAAAATGCTTTTTTCGATTCAGGGGACACAAAAACATGTATTTTGGGTGAAATCTCGGTATGGAATTTTTGTGTACAATACAATACCTTCGCTATACACTTTGTACATGTTACATGTAGAGAAAGTAATGGTCTTCATAAGGTCTGTGACGCCAGATTCAGTGATATTTTGCACTTTAGTACATCATTTTTGTACATTTTTGCATTGAAAATATATACTGTAAATCATGACATGTATGCACTAAGGAATGTACATAATACAATAATCATATTTTAGTTTTATATAATTCTAGTAGTAACTATTGTGTCGATAATTAAAAAACTACCACCTGAGTGTCAAATAATGCAACGATATTTATTTACACATTTTAACAGTAATTTTTTATATTCTTTGTTTACATACGCATGTAAAACAGGAAGTACATGTGTTTTCATGGAGCACATTAAGTATAGTGCAGAGACGTTTAAAAGCCAATGTTATTGAGTGATAATGTATACTGTGATGTGATTATATGTTTATTCTGCTGTTTTTGTAACCATGTTTTTAGCACTAGAGGTTTATATATTTTTTTTCGTAGTATATAAGCATACGCATACATGTATATGTCTTGACAAGTTCTATGTTTAGTGGCTTGCTGGCCAAAACGAACCTACAGAATGCATTCAAATCTAATCTTTACATTCAGTGTCGGCTGTCATATAGGAGCACACGTTTCGGATTTATTGGATATATTTCTTTGAATAGTGTTAAACAAAATGTCTATGCAGTAATTTAAAATATACGGTGTATAAACCTGCCGCACTACACGCTTAACTAGAGGAAGTGTGGCATCAATGGCGGTAACACATCGTGGCTTGTGCACGCTTTAAGCAGCTTTTGAGCGTGTCTGGTAGGCTCGTGGTGAGCCTGGGTGTTGTTGCTGTGTACCTACCCTGGTAAGGGTTTAACCACAGGAATGAGGTGAAAGTTGAAGTTTTATTTTGAGGTTTCGAGTGTTGGTGTTAAGGAGGTAGCGCTGGTAGGCTCCTCGAGCGGTTGCATTTTTAGGAGCAGCATCCTTTCCTCTGCTCCGCTGGTGTTTATTTTATTTAAATATGGTGGTGAATTTTGATATACCTCTCCCAATGGGAGGGGGGAGTGCTTTGTTCAGCTATTACGCTGTTGGCTGGTTTATAGCCGTTGTTACCGGGGGTGCCCACAAGCCATGCGGGGAACCCGGAACCGCCTCTTTCGGCGTTCAGAGGGTAAGTACTCCCCCAGAGATTTGACAAGTGCGTTCTCATGTTCGCCCAATCTGGCGTAGAATTTTTGAGCCCAGCGACTAATAACATCTTCCACATATGGGAGGGCCGAAGCTTCATGTAGTAGCCTCAAATGGAAACGTCGACATACAGAATATATGGACCGGAGTCCTCTATTCTGTACCTGCTGTAACCAGAGAAGCCAGGAGTCTGCTGCCATACCCCACACTTCGCAGGCATAGAGCATCAGGGGGACTATAAGCGCCTTGAAAAGGCGTAACTTTAAGTGAACCGGAATCTGGGAGGCCAGCACGGGGTAAAGGGAGGCTACCGCCCCCTTCGCCCTGTCCGACGTTCCCCGCACGTGTTCACGAAAAGTTAGGCCCTTATCAAGAATGACGCCCAAGTATTTGATGGAATTCCCCCACTCTATCCTTTGGCCCTGATAGGAAAAGTTGGGTATCTGGTTTATTTCGGGGCGTTTTCTGGTGAACGAACAGCATGACTTTTGCCCGGATTAACGGACATCCGCCACTGTCTGCACCAGTCCTGGACGAGACGGAGGTGTCTCTGTATGGGGTTGAAGGCTCTGCGTATGTTCCTATCAGTGCGGTAGAGCAGGACGTCATCAGCAAACTGGGCCATGTTGACGCCCTGCACCGTAGGGAAGTCTGCCATATACAGGCTAAACAAGGTGGGTGATAGTACAGAGCCTTCTGGGACTCCGCCTCGTAGGGGTTTTGGTGTAGATGTTTGCCCCGCAACTGCAACTACGAAGGTGCGTTGGTGTAGGAAGCTGTGCATGGTGTTGATTAACTGTGTATGTAGACCAATCTGGATGAGTTTAAACAGGAGACCCTCATGCCAGGTGGTTGAGAAAGCCTTCTCAACATCCAAAGACACCGCCGGCGTGAAGGCCCCGTCCTGGAACCCCAGGGCGGCAGCCTCCACCACCCGCAGCAGCTGTTGGGTTGTCGAGTGTCCAGGACGGCATCCAAACTGATGGAGAGGGATGGCTTGAATGTCGACTACCTGCGGCGACAAGCGGTGTAGTACTAACCTCTCGAAAACCTTCGAAAGGGTGGGTAGGAGGATAATGGAGCGGTAGCTGGAAGGAAGTGCAGGGTCCTTACCAGGCTTCAAAATGCACACCACCCGTGCCACCTTCCACTCGCGCGGAAAGTGACCTAATGTGAGGCACATGTTGAATACCTTGGTGAGGAATGCACTGCTCTGAATGGAAGGTTGCTGAGCATGGTGGGTGTCAGCCCGTCCTGCCCGCAAGCCTTTTTGGTGTTGAGACGCCGGAATGCGCCTTGGACTTCACTAGGGCGGATGATTGGTAGAGGGTTCTCCGCTTTATGAGGCTGTTCCCGCAAGTAGCGGTCAACATCCTCGTGAACGCGGGCAGTGAAGAGTACGTCCTGGGGGTCCTCTCTCGGCCTGCAGGTGTCCTCTATGTAGCTCGCAAGCACATTTGCTTTGGCTTGTGGTTCGTAAACAAGGCCAAGATTGCCTTGAAGCGGGGAGTGGTGCTGATTACGTTGGCGTCGGAGGCTTTTTGCGATACGCCGGACGTCGCCACCCTCCAGGTCTTGCACGGCCATTGTGGCCTCCCACGCTTGCACACGGTGCTCGCGTAGTCGGACACGAACCTCCCGACGGAGGCGCCGCAAAAGACCCCGATTGTGTGGCGTCCGGTTTCGCTGGTATAGTCTGCGGGCTGCCGAGGAATGGCGGATAAGGAGTTCCAGTTCTAGGGGGAGGACGTCTGGATGTGGTGTTGTAGGGGTGCGGATGGTGAGGTTATGAACCGTCCTTACTACTGCGGTAGTGAAGGTTTGGACTGCTGTCTCTAGGCTGTGTATATCAGTGATTTTTGGGTTGGGTGGGATTGATGCGCTGAGGCAATCCTTTACGCATTTCCAGTCGATTTCTCTGGTGTGTCCTGAGAAGTCGTGGCTGGCAACCCTGGTGTTGATTTCTGCCAACACGGGATTGTGATCGGAATGAAGTGCTGCGAGTGATGTGAGCATGAGATAGAAGGGGTAATGTTTGATGATCGCAACGTCGATGACTGATGGTTGTCCTCGATCTTGCGGATGGTGTGTGGGTTGCCAGGGGCCCAGAACTCTTAGCTGGGGATCCCTATCCATCATGCGAATCATTGCATTGCCTCTAGGATCCGCGCGGGGGCCCGAATGCCCACGCTGGTGTTTGGCATTAAAGTCCCCGGCGAGGATCACGCTAGGATGGAGGTTGAAGAGGGATTGGTAGTCAGCAGGTAAGAACGGCCTACCGGGAGGGTGGTAAACAGAGACTATTACTACCTCCGTTCCTCCGATCTCAACACACACTGCCGTCGCCTCAAGGGCTTGCAGGGGCGGAGTGGGGATGGGTTTGTGGACCACGTTTTCCCTCACAAGAACCGCAGTGCCGCCTCCAGGGCGGGGCACCCGGTCACTGCGATGGCAAACGTATCCAGGTAGACGGAAGGGGATGTCAGGACGCAAATGTGTTTCCGAAACTAGAATGAGGTCCAGGGCATAATGGGCAGCAAAGCGCTGAACCTCATCCCTATGATTCCTCACTACATTGGCGTTCCAAAAGACGAATCGGAAGGAGATACGAAGCCTAGTTCCGTCCGCCATTTTGGGGCAATGGGGCGAGGCTGAGCATGAAGGTGAGGCCCTCAAAGAGGATCATCACCTTGCTGGTTGGATCGGTGGTCTGGAAGTACCTGGTGAGGAGGTCCCGGATTCTCTCGGCGTGGTTCAGCAGCAGCTGCTGAAACCACCCCAGGAGGTCCGCGACATCCAAAGCAGATGTGGTGGGTGTGGTTAACGCTGGTTGGTTGGTTTGTTGAGGAGGCGGAGTCACCACCGCTGGTCGTTCCTCGCGGGAGACACGCGTCGATACCGGTACTGGACGGGTTGCCGCAGGCACCTCCCGTTCGGAATCGCTTTCGCGGTCAGTTCTCGGCCTCTTCAGACTGGGTTTCGGTGGTTTAGGTTGGCCCTTGTGTTGTGTGGCAGGGGTTTTTGGTGTTTTCCCTTTTCCGGAGACCCTATTTGAGTATAAGGAGCCCCGTGGTGCCGGTGTGGGTGCCTGTCTTGGTGCCTCCTGATGTTCTGGAGGCTCCTGCCTCGCCGATGGTCTGGCCTTGTTGTTCTGGTCCGTCGATGTCTTCTGGCGCTCCTCCCTATTCGGAGGTGTGGCCGGTTTAGGCTCCAGGGGGGGGGGGCGGGCCTCGACGACTCGATGACCTTCAGCCTCACAGAGCACCCTCCATAGCAGGCGATATGTTTCTTCCCGCAGTTGGCACAATTGGGATCATCCTTCAAGGAGCGCGGGCAGAGCTCTTTGGGGTGCTTTTGAGCTTGCACGGCTGGCGTTATTGCCTTATAGGCCAAATGCATGCGCGGCTTGCACAGTTCAAAGCGTGCTTAACTGCACTCTGTCGGAACAATTTTACATTAATGAGTTCAGATGGCAGCTCACTGGTCGCTAGATTGCAGTAATGTATTGGCTGTAATAGATAGATAGTATTAATCCTGCCATTTAGCGACTTTAGCAGAAATAGGTAAGGTACATGCACGCGGAACCTTACATTCTCAACGGTATATTAATTTCCACTTTATTTAGCACACTGTACTTAATGATGTAGGTAACAAACATCCACAAAACTACCCTTCCTTCGGAAGACAACAAATGCATCAGTTTCATCATCCATGTCGTGAGCAGCTGCAGTAGTACGTGCTACTTCAAATTTAGATTTATAAAAAAAAATCTGATGTGTGCCATTCACATGACTTTCTCTATATTTCTGCAACAAATTGTTGATAAAAAGCTTAGGCTTCTATTTACATCATGTTAATTTTAAAAACGTCAGAAATAGTCTCATTACTTGCTTTCTTATAAGTCGTAGCGAACTAAGGGAGTACCATAGGTTAAAGTGATAGACAAAAGCTAGTTACTATGTGACTGAATTTCCTTTGCTTGTATGGACAGGAGTTAGCAAATTTGTGTATAAGAAAAGTACAAGTTTTTCAAAGCTGAAGCTAAAAACAAGGAATATCTTTAAAAAAATCAACTCCAGGAAAACATGTATATAACATAAATTGTGTACTTTAATGTGCTCTACATTTTCTGTGTGGAAAAGTTTTGTCCATCTCTTAAGGTTTAGCAGTAATGCAAAATTCCGTAAAATTCATCCACAGTTAAGTAGTCTTCAGGGACTATTCCCAAAAAAAGACAAGATATACATTTTATTTGGCATGTAAATATCTTAAATATACAAGATTTTAACCAAAATCGTTGGAGCCATTTTTAAGAAAATTAAAATTTTCGCAAATTTTTCCATGTAAAGGGTAGTTTGAGGTGACGGGACTTTGAAAATCTTCGTCTTGCATCCTTGGAAGATACCAAACAAAAATACCAAGTTTGGTTTTTAACGGTCCTTTCTTATTACTTTCTCTAGCCCCATATGTACAATGTACATAGGGATAGAGACGTATTGTATTCCACCAAAAAATTCGATACCGAGATTTCACCGGAAATACATGTTTTAGGACCCCCTGTATCCAAAAAAAAAGCATTTTCAGAAAAAGGTCCGTGTGTGTGTGTCCGTGTGTCTGTGAACACGATAACTCAAAAACGAAAAGTAGCTAAAATACCAAACTTGGTATTTAATTTAGTATCTTCCAGGGATGCGACACGAAGATTTTGAGAAAAATTCCCCCACCCCAAACTACCCTTTACATGGAACTTTTTTCGAAAATTTTGATTTTCTTAAAAATGGCTCAAACGATTTTGATTAAAATATCATATATTAAAGATATTTATCTAACATATAAAATGTATATCTTGAATTTTCTGGGAATAGCTTCTGAAGACCTGTTTATTCTGGATTAATTTTGTTTAATTTGGCATAACTTGTAAACCGTAAGAGATAGAAAAAAACTTACTATACAACAATTTTAGGTCTTGTTAAAATACACAAGTTATGTCATATACATTTTTCTCGTAGACCTTACCGTTTTCGAGGTATTCATTGTTATTAGTTTCAGTTGTGAAGTACTTATACTTTTCTGAGACGGGAGTGTCCGTTTTCCTTTTGTTCTACTCCTGGCCAAAAAAAAGAAGCGATTTGTAATGACAATCGCATAACGACAGTTTTTAAAACATTTGACTATTGGTTTAGCCTAGTTTATTCCCTTATTTTCTTCCTACTTATACGGAACTAAATAATAAGAACATTGTGCTAATGAGTATCTCGATTAGCAAGGTGCAGAAAGAATAATAAAATAATGTAAGAAGTTTCTAGAACAGCTAGAGAAAGTCATGTGAGTGTAACACATCAGATTTTTTGAGCTGTGCTGCACACGGACACACAGACAGACAGACACACGCACAGCCATTTTTATAAAAATGTTTTTTTTTTTGGACTCAGGGAGTTTCAAAACATATATTTCCGGTGAAATTTCGGTATCGAATTTTTATACACTATGTACATAATATGTATAGAGATAGTAAAAATGTTTGTTTTTGATGCACGTTTTTTTTGTTTTTTTTTCCAAAAATGCTTTTCGCAGGTCATATCAAAACACTAATTTCCGGTGAAATCTCGACATATATCATCAATGTATATTGATGTTTTTTTGCATAAAAGAGAAGTCCTAGTTACCATTAGGGTACGGCGAGGTTTGACGTTGACACTCGTCGAGCAATGCGTGATGTTAGTGATGTGAATGGCGGACAGGGAAGATGGTGTCCGAGGGGATGTGATTCGGTGCTAATGCTCGCTGGTGCTCCTCATTGGTTACGCCTTCTTGTGTTACCCTGCGTGTAGCTTAGGACCTCTCCACTAGCTACCGACTCGAGCGAGTCTTATAAATGAACTGAGGAAAACAATTTGTACCGCGAGATTTCACAATTTTCAGTTCTTGCAAATTTACATGTTACTGTATCTCTATTTTCTTAGTCTAGTTATGGAAAACATTGAGTTTTGAACAGTTTGAAAAGAATGCTTTTTGCGTTTGTACTGTTCGCTGTATTTTACGTGTAAAATTGAGGGTCTGAGAAAGACAGTGATGCTCTATGCCAACTGCTGAAGCATATCTCTGAGTAATCTACTCATTTATTCTTCCTCGCTAGTTACAAATCACAGAATTTCGTTATCTATATTTATGAAATGTGTAAATATCAACATCGGCCTGAAGTCATGGCCTGAGAAATTACGCCATTACTATCCATGTAAGCAATATGGTAGAAGAAAATACAGATGTTATATTTCCATTGAATATGTACGGGAGAATATGAATTAGTTTTTGATTAATCTTTCAAGAAGGAAAGTTTATACATTTGTGATAGACAGGTGTAAATATGACCTAGGTATGGTATTAAAGTGGTATGCTGTTAATTGTGTGAAATTACAATCGGTAGAAATGTGTGTTCATATTTCCAAAGACAAAGTTGAGATAATGAATTGAAGCAGGGTCATTAGAAGAGCGAACTTCAGTCCAACAGGAATTCTCTGATTAGCCAGAATATTAAAATTCATACCTATGTGCTAATAAATTGGGTTTCTGTGAACTGTTTGTGTTTGTTACTTTGACAAATACGCAAGCGAACGCAAGATATAACCTTCATACATCTATAATCTTCTAAATTGCTGTGTAACTTTCTATAGTGTCTCTTGTTTAATGCGCAAATCTAGTTATCGAAAGGTGTTTCATACAAAACTGCTTTGTGCGCCTTTTGGAAAGCTCCGTAACGTAATTACATAAACTCTACATAGCTATTTAGATTAAGTGAATACTGCCCTAGCAACTCGTGGATAGTTACAGAGTGCACTCGGTTAGCTCTAGGTTAGTGTGTGTGTAAATAAACTGATTTTCGTGTAATATTATTTTAGTAATTTTTACTGCTTTTATTAAAGCATGCGAGCGAAGCGAGCATGCGCTCGCTTAGCTCTAAATAAGTGTTTGTGTGTGTGCAAGTAAATTTGATTTTCGGGTAATTTGTTTTTATTAATTTCTAGGTTAGCTCTAGATTAGTGTGTGTCTATAAACTAATTTTCATGTAATTTGAGTATGCAAACGAAAGCAGTATTCTCTCTATTGCGATGAATTTAGATTAGTGTGTAAATTAATTCATTATTATTTTTTGCAGTTAATGTTTAGGCATTTTCATGTAAAACTGCTTTGTTTCATAATAGCATTGGGAAATATCCTTAGCAGCACTGTAACCTATAGTATTTTAACTGCATTACCCCATTATGTATAACTAATACTGGCTCTTTAGGGTAAATGATACACTAACAGATACTGCATAGTTCACCGGATTATATTGATTACATTTATTAAGTGACAGGCGTTATTATTATCAATTACCCAGTGTGAAGGTCACCATATCATTTGTAATGAAATAACTTTAAAGGTGCTAGGAAATGACAGTTTTGCACGTGAAAGGAATGCACTTATTTTAAAGCAGTGGTGCAAAGTAAAAGAATAGTTGCTAATATAGGTGTTATTGGGAAGTAAAACAAACGTTATTACCCAATATCGAGCGTCTAGAACGTTTTAGAATCTTATTACATGTTCTAGAATAAATTAATTTGGTCTTTATTCCCTTGGGAATCCAGATCTCGTAGTATATTATTCAACCTTTAGAAGTACTCATGTAATTGTTTATAAGGTTTTCTTTGTTTCCGTCTCCATTATCCATTATGGCGGGACTGCCAACATTAATAAAAATAATACCGTGACATTGCAAGCTTCGTATATACTGACGTCTAAGGGCTTTGAGACTATTGTAAAATTTTAATCACAGAGAAAGAAATGCGATTCTATAGCAGCAATACTGTGGGTTACGGGTGTGCGCTTTAAGCACTAATGCTTTACTTCAATAATTGCTTGTAGAAGTTCTCTGGTGTTTGTTTTAATTTCCAGATTTTTAAATGAGCTGATTATAGTGGTGTGATGTGTAAATAGAGACATTTTCTTGTAAGTTTTGTAAATTTCCACTGTTTCGTTGGGTATAGGTGTGTGTGTGTGTGTGTGTGTGTGTGTGTGTGTGTGTGTGTGTGTGTGTGTGGGTGGGTGTAAATAGATGTTTTTAATTTGTTTTATTTCTAGCATTTTAAAAAAAGCATGCGAGCTTGCTCTTTGTTAGCTCTAGGTTAGTGTGTATGTGTAAATAAACTTATTTTTGTGTAATTTTATTTTAGTAATTTCCACCGTTTTCTTCAAATTATGCGAACGAAGCGAGCATGTGCTTGGTTCGCTCTAAGTTAGTGTTTGTGTGTGTGCAAATAAATTGTATTTTCGGGTAATTTGTTTTTATTAATTTCTGGGTTAGCTCTAGATTAGTGTGTGTGTGTGTAAACTAATTTTCATATAATTTGAGTTTAGTAATTTCCATTGCATTTATCAATCATGCTCGCATGCGCTCGCGAATCTATACGTTAGTGTGTGTGTGTGTGTGTGTGTGTGTGTAAATAAACTGATTTTAGTGAATTTGCTGTTAGTAACTTCCACTGCTTTCACTAAAGTATACGAACGAAAGCAGCATTCTCTCTATTGCGTTAGGTTTAGGTTAGTGTGTAAATTAATTTATTGTTATCTTTTGTAGTAATTTTTAGGCATTTTCTGTGGTTTCGCCAAAACATACGAGCAACATATGCTTAATAGAACCGAAGACTCGCGGATTTCGTGAAAAAATAGGTTGGCAGTATAGTTGTGCGTTCGAAAAAATTACAAAATGGAGTATGTTGTTTACATTCTGCAACGAGTTTTGTATATAAGAAAATATCTTAATTAGGGCGAGTGAGTGGGACACAGCAACTCAAAGTGATCACATATATTACAAGACACGTTCCATGTAAATTTTTATTGCTCAGGTTAGTATTTTCAACATTTTTAATCTGGACGTCCTGTGGAACCTTTACCAAGTGTATAAATAATTGATGAATATATAGATTTAAAGTAGATTTCTGCTGTTAACTACGTAAACTAGAAATACTATGCTGTTTGTAAACCGCTTTTGTTTCATAATAATATTGAGATATTGACTAACAATTAATGGGACTTGTAAACGGTAAGTTTATGTAAAACAGTTTTGTGGCAAATAACCTCAGCAGCTGTATAAGCCCTTCTCAAATGATTATCACAGTGGCACATTAGGTTAAGTAAATATAGTATTAATACCTTATGGGTACTGGCACAGAATAATTTAACAATATAAATGTTACGTTTTATAACATCACTGGCAAGAAACATCAGCAGATCTGTAACACCATTTTGTATAATTATCACAGTGGCCCTTTAGGTTAAGTAAATATAGTATTAATAGCTTATGGCTACTCGCAGAGAATAATTTAACAATAAAAGTTTTACGATTCATAACATCACTGGCAAGAAACATCAACAGATCTGTAACCCCATTTTGTATAATTATCACAGTAGCCCTTTAGGTAAAGTAAACATTTTGTTAATACCTTGTGGGTACTCCCAGAGAATAATTTAACAATAAAAGTTTTACGTTTCATAACATCATTGGCAAGAATCATCAGCAGATCTGTAACCTAACCTCATGTTGTATAACTAATACTGTGGTTAAGTAAATGTTACACTAACTCCTAATGTAATTATAGAGAGTTATTAATGAAAACTGTTTTTATTACCTAACTTAGAGATAACCTCAGCAGCTTATAACATAACTTCCCTTTATTCCATTAACTAACTTTGTAGGATGTATTGTAACGGAGGAAACCTCGCCCCCCTAATACTCTACGCCTGCGAAGTGTGGGGCATGGCAGCAGACTCCTGGCTTCTCTGGTTACAGCGGATACAGAATAGAGGACTCCGGACCATATATTCTGTATGTCGACATTTCCCTTTGAGGCTA
The DNA here is from genome assembly GCA_030762935.1 of Hymenopus coronatus. Classification (NCBI taxonomy): domain Eukaryota; kingdom Metazoa; phylum Arthropoda; class Insecta; order Mantodea; family Hymenopodidae; genus Hymenopus; species Hymenopus coronatus. Next base: position 167,662,323 of record CM060897.1, read on the forward strand.
CTACATGAAGCTTCCGCCCTCCCTTTGTCGCCCTCCGTGGTGTAATGGTTACCATTCTAACTTCATATACCCAAGGTCGCGGGTTCAAACCCGGCGGAGGGCGATGATTTTTTTCGGGTATAAAAATCCTTGGCATGGCTTCCTTCGGAAGGGAAGTAAAGCCGTTGTTCCGTGTCGTAGATTTACGGCACGTAAAAGAGGCCTCTGAGCAAAATTAAGCGGTCTTTCACGCCCAGTATAGAATGGGACGCTGAGAACCATAGCAGTTAAAGAGCGTCCATAAATAAAAAACGCCATTTCCGGCCTCCCATATGTGGAAGATGTCATTACGCGCCGGGCTCAAAACTTTTACGCCAGATTGGGCGAACATGAGAACGCACTTGTCAGATCGCTGGGAGAGAACTTACCCACTGAACGCCGATACAGACAGGTTCAGTTTCCCCGCATGGCTTGCGGGTACCCCCGGGGACAACGGCTTCAAACCAGCCAACAGCAAAATAGCTGAACTAAGTACTCCCCCTCCCATAGGGAGTGGCCAATCAAAGTTGTCCAACGAAAACAATTTTTCACAAATTAAACACCAAGGATGCTGCTCCTGAAAAATGCAACAATTCGAGGAGCCTATCTAGCGCTACCTCCTTAATATCGTCACCCGAAATCTCAAATACCAAACCTTAACCTTCACCTCATTCCTGTGGTTAAACCCTTACCAGGGTAGGTACACAGCAGCAACACCTAGGCTCACCACGAGACTACCAGATCTCGCTCGCTCGCACGCACGCACCTCGCTCCCTGCAACACCATTGCGGTTCAAAGTGGCTAACTTCCCCGGAGGGAGGAGCCGTAGGTGGTCCTAGGCCCGTAGGTAAACAGACGCGTAGAAGTCCCTAACACTTTTCATCGAACATCCGCGCACCATTAGAGAGCAATCCCAAGAAAATGAAACAGCGATCCTTGTAGGGCTCCACCTTGTATACTAGGGACGCACCTTTTCTTGGGCGCTCGAACTCCGTAATCTTCAGAAGGTAGGTTTCGCTCAATTTCGGAACCAGAGTAGAGCAAAAACATTGAAATATGAAGTACGCTATACACGCTAATATCCAGTGGCTTGTTTTACATATTTAAAAAGCTTTAGTAGCCCTCCTCAGAAGTGTTAGAATCTCGCTTAGAATGAATTATCCGGATAAGATTTTTTTCGGGGTTTTCCCTTATCCTGAGAAGACGAATGTCGAGTAACTATATGCTCCATGTACCCCGAGATCATTTGAGCATCCTTTCACCATTTCAATAATTTCGTTGATTGTCCGGTATGATCAACCAGATTAAAGGACGTTAAGCTAAATATATATATATATATATATATATATATATATATATATATATATATATAAAAAGAAGAAAGAAAAAAAAAAGCATCTGATATGTTCCACGCACATAAGCTTCTCTAGCTGTTCCGCAAATAAATGTTTCTTACAAAAGAATACTTTTCTATCTACGTCTTGTTAATGGAGATAAAAATTAGCAAAAATGGTCTTATTACTTGTGTCCTTGTAAGTAGAAGAGAAGTGAACTAATAAACTAGGCTAAACTAATATTTTAAAAGCTGGTCGCTATGCGAAACAATTGAGGTTCGGTTCGATTTGCATGGTCCTGTTTGAAAAAAATAATTTGTTTAAAATAAAACCAATAACAATAAATATCTCGAAAATGGTCAGGTCTTCAAAAAGACATGTATATGGCATAAATTATGTGTTATAACGATATCTACATGTTTTGTGTAGTATCTCTTAAGATTTAACCATTATGAAAAATTCTGCAAGACTCATACAGAATAAAGAACTCTTTAGAGGCTATTCTTAGAAAATTCAACATATATATTTTTTGCGATTGAATGTCTTTAATATACAGTATTTTAATCAAAATCGTTAGAGCCATTTTTAAGAAAAACAAAACTTTGTAAAAATGTTCCACGTAAAGGATAGTTGGGGGTGGGGTGATTTTCTTGTATCGTATCCTTGGAAGATACTCAACTCTAAAGTATTTAACCGATTTTTCGTTTTTGAGCTATGCTGTCCACTGGCACATACACACACGGACCTTTTTGCAGACAAGCTGATGGCCTACGTTTGTTGGAATGTAAGCGGTATCATTTACATTGATTACTGGCACAAGGAAGGGCGATAAATGGAGAGTATTATGCATCGTTATTGCACCGGTTGAACGGACAAATCAAGAAAAAACGCCATCTGCCAAAGAGAAAGATTTTCTTCCACCAAGACAATCAGACCTGCACAGTTTCGATGGCGCAAATTGTGAAATTGAGGGTCGAATTACTACAGCATCCACCGTATTCGCTAGCTTTGGCCTCCAGTGATTTTTTTTTTCCAAACTTTAAAAAATCTGATGTGTACCATTCACATGACTTTCTCTATATCCCTGCAACAAATTATTCTTAAAAAGCTTATACTTCTATTTACTTTATGCTAATCAGAAAAATTAGCAGAAATAGACTTATTACTTGCTTCCTTGTAAGTAGAAGCGAAATAAGGGACTACCATAGGTTAAAGTGATAGTCAAAAGCTGGTTGCTATGTCAATGAAGTTCCTTTGTTTATATGGATAGGAGTTGACAAGTTCCTGTATGAGAAAAGTATACGTTTTTCATAGCAGAAACCAAAAATAAGGAATGTCTCAAAAACGACGAACTCCACGAAAAAAATGTATATAAAATAAATTGTGTGTTTTAATGTGCTCTACATTTTTTGTATGGTACGTTTTTGTCCATCTTTTACGGTTTAGCAGTTATTCAAAATTCAGTACAATTCATTCATCCAGAATAAACTACTCTTCAGAGGCTAATCCCAGAAAATTCAAGATATACATTTTATTTGTCAGGTAAATATCTTTAATATACGAAATTGTAATTAAAATCGTTAGAGCCATTTTTGAGAAAATCAAAATTTTCGAACGAAGTTCCATGTAAAGGGTAGCTGGGGGTGGGGGGATTTTTCTCAAAATCTTCGTGTCGCATCCCTGGAAGTTACGTATAAACTTAAATATCAAGTTTGGTATTTTACCGACTTTTCGTTTTTGAGTTATCGTGTTCACAGACACACGGACACACACACACATGGACCTTTTTGTGAAAATGCTTTTTTTTGGATACAGGGGACCCTAAAACATATATTTCCGGTGAAATCTCGGTATCGAATTTTTGGGTGGAATACAATACTTCTCTATCCCTATGTACATTGCACATACGGGGCTAGAGAAAATAAAAAAGCTTATGTGGTACACTCACATGACTTTCTCTAGCTGTTCTACAAACTCCATACATAAGATTCTTCTTCTTTCTGCACCTTGCTAATCGAGGTACTCATTAGCAAAATGTTCTTATTATTTAGTTCCGTATAAGTAGGAAGAAAATAAGGGAATACACTAGGCTAAACCAATAGTCAAATATTTTAAAAGCTGTCGTTATGCGATTGTCTACATATCGCATCTTTTGTTGGCCAGGAGTAGAACAAAAGAAAAACGGACACTCCCGTCTGAGAAAAGTGTTAGTACTTCACTGAAACTAAAAACAATGAATACCTCGAAAACGGTAAGCTCCACGAGAAAAATGTATATGACATAACTTGTGTATTTTAACAAGACCTAAATTTCTTGTATGGTAAGTTTTTGTCTATCTCTTACGGTTTACTAGTTATGCCAAATTAAGCAAAATTCATCCAGAATAAACAGGTCTTCAGGAGCTATTCCCAGAAAATTCAAGATATGCATTTTATTTGTTAGGTAAATATCTTTAATATATGATATTTTAATCAAATTCGTTAGAGCTATTTTTAAGAAAATCAAAATTTTCGAAAAAAGAACTATGTAAAGGGTAGTTTGGGGTGGGGGAATTTTTCTCAAAATCTTCGTGTCGCATCCCTGGAAGATACTAAACTTAAATACCCAGTTTGGTATTTTAGCTACTGTTCGTTTTTGAGTTATCGTGTTCACAGACACACGGACACACACACACACACGGACCTTTTTCTGTAAATGCTTTTTTTTTGGATACAAGGGTCCTAAAACATGTATTTCCGGTGAAATCTCGGTATCGAATTTTTTGGTGGAATACAATACTTCTCTATCCCTATGTATATTGTACATATGGGGCTAGAGAAAGTAAAAATTAAACCTTAACGTCATTTAACCTGGTTGGTCACATCGGACGATGAATGAAATTGGTGAAATGATTCTCAAATGATCTCGGGGTCCATGGAGCTTAAAGTTACTCGACATTCGTCTTCTCAGGATAAGGGAAAACCCCGAAAAACACCTTATCCGGGTAACTCACCCTAAGCTAGATTCGAACTCACGACCTTTTGAATGTGAAGCAGACACGCTACCACCGTACTACCCAGGCGGGCTTCAAAATTTTGTAAACACCCAAAATGTTTCCATGAGCAGCTCCTGTTTACATTTTAACGTTATATATTTATCAATTATATACTTTGATACAGTAAAATTATCTATGGCAAAAAAAATAAATAAATAAAAAAAAATTGTTGTGTTACATTCATACGACTTTCTATAAGAGATATTATTATATATTCTTATGGGTTTGTGAGGATATAAAACAACAAATATTTAGTAAGATAACCTAATATATAGGAATGACAAACAAAGAGGAGTGAGAAGGCGCTGCATGGGTAGGAACAGGAGTATGGAGGCTAAAGGATCTAAAAATGGATATCCCACAAAATCAATGTCCTATATGAGGTTAAAATGTACATATTTAGTGTTTAAATATATAGTTTTCTCCAAAACCTAATGGCCTTCAAACGGCACCGCTCCCTCCTTCCACTGGGCAATAACCATTAGCAAACCAAAGACGACCCAGTACTAGGAACGAGAGGCAATGTAGTAAAATTTATTTCCTGAAGACTTGATTTTGTTGCTTGCAAGTCGAGAATGGCGGGACCAGTAAGGGAAGACTTGACAACAGCGAGGGTTGGTTTCCAGCCGCACACATCCTAATCCCAAAATTTAAAGCCTTTGGAAGAAGAGTGGGCCAAGGTTACCATGTTCTGAAAAATGCTGTAAACTTGTAAAGTAACTGAAATATGGAGAAAATAGTCATAAATAAAACTTGTTTAGAACAGAAAGAAGTATGGCTATAACTGAAATATTCCATAGATAGTAAGAAGATAGGATAATACTTTAATAAACTAATACACAAATTAAGAAATATGGCTGTCAAAGAACAAAATAAAAACAGAAAAAATAAACCTAGAATTAAGGAATTATTCTAAAGAAAATGGGTAAAGGCCAGAGATGAATGCCGGTTATATTCACTTGAACATAGCTTAGCATAATTAAATAGAAGTATTACTTTCGCTACACGTACTGTGAGCATAGTAAGTAGTGAGGGCATTGTAATTTATCCAAAAAGTCGATGTAATAAGTTTTGAAGCCCAATACATAAAACAAATTAGAAAAAGGTCCGTGTGTGCAAACAGCATAACTCAAAAACGAAAACTTTGTTAAAAACCAAAATTGGAAAATAAGTTCAACTTCTTTCAAGGATGGGACAGAAAACTTTCAAAAAAAAATTCCCCACCTCAAACTACTCTTTACATGGAACATTTTTCGAAAGTTTTGATTTTCTCAAAACAGCTCAACGTTTTTATTTACAATCCCATATATTAAATATATTTACATTGCTAGTAAAATATGTTCTCTCTCTCTCTCTCTCTCTCTCTCTCTCTCTCTGTCTCTCTCACTCACTCACTCACACACACACACACACACACACACACACACACACACACGCACAAAATTTCCAAGATGTTTCTGGTATTTGGTTTCAGTTTTAAAATACTTTTGCTTTTCTTAAACAGGAAGTCGTCATACGTTCCCTGTCATTTGTTTTGTTCCTCGCCATATAAAGCGAACCAAATTTCAATTGTATCATATAGCGATAGCTTTTATAAGATTTGACTACCGCTTTAGCCTAGTGTATGCCCTCATACTTATAAAGAAACAATTAATAGGATCGCTTTGATATGTTTATCTCGATTAACATGATATGGATAAAAGAATAAACTTTTGCGAGAATAGTATGCAGAACAGGTGGAGAAAGTCATGTGAATGTTGCACATTAGATTTTCGAGTTACGGTGTTCACGGGCAGACACATGCACCTTTTTCTAAAAATAATATTATTACTATTATATTATTATTATTATTCAGTAAGTCTCGAAATGTAATTTAAGATGAAATCACATCAATTTTGGGTGAAATGAAATATTTCCGCGACTTAACACACAGTAGAGAAAATAAAAAGCGCATTCTTCTATCCAAGGGAATATAGTAAATAAACTTAAGCGTCAGTGAAATCTTTAACTCATTATCCTTTTTTGGGACGCATGCATTTTACACTCTTTACAGCTCATTAAAGAACATAGGTTTACTTCTTATGCAGATTTTGGAACTACTAATAACTAGAAAGTAGTTGAATGTGCTAATTATTTCTTTAGTGTCATTCTCAGCCACCAGGGTGGCGTTAAAAACTTGTGTTTCCTGGATTTTACTTTGTTAATGTAATGTAAACCAACATTGTTGCTATAGTAATCTTACTAAAACATTGCGATTCTAAGGAGTGAGGGTTGGGCACAGTATCCATCTCCAGTAACTAAAGTAGGCAATATTAGCAATTTTTGGGACATTGGCGTAATCTAATAGCTTATGAAATTCTACTTTATTGAGGTCATGAGTCAACGTATTGTGGCAGCGTTTTCAAATGCTGAAGCTCTAAAGCGAGTATTATTATTGTAGTTGTTATTATTATTATTATTATTATCATCATCATCCTCGTCGTAGTCATCACCTCATTTCTTTTACAACATAATTTTCTTTCAGTTACTACCATGGTTATGGCTTACTATTGCAGAAGCACTGCGTTATCTTCAAGAGTAGGAAGTGGATGATACTGCAATTGTAAATACACCTCCTGATGCTGATGAGGTAACTCATGAAGACACAACTTGACCACCAAGAGGTGAGGGAAGTGATTCATAGTGCTCCAGATGACGAAAGTATAAGGCGAAACCAGAATCTGTTGACATAATTTTCCCTCTTGCTCAGCACCTAACACACATTCAAGGAAGAGAAAAAAAAATTGCTCGGAACAGCTACTAGAAAGAAATAGAAAACTGAAGTGGAACCAAACTGGGTGAAGTGCGCACCAATCTAAAAAAAATAAACAAAGAAGATCAAGGTAACAAGGAAAATATAAGCAACTTTTCTGAGGTTCTAATTGGGAAAAGTAGTGTTGAGGTTTTCGAGGAATTTATTTACGATGATGTTCTGGTTTGTATTTTGAACCAAACCGTAGTATATGCAAATAAAAAATCACCTTTCCTTTTCTACTACAAAAGCGGAGTTGAAGGTTTTTATAGGAATATTGTTGCTCTCTGGTTACCACAAGAAGACATATATAGGGAGCAACCTCCAGATGTAGCAGTACCATTGGTATACAATCAATATCAAAATGTTGCTTCAGGGAAATAAAAAAAAATCTGCATTTTAATAACTAAAATAAACAAATCTGATGAATTCAGCATATTCTTTATACAGAAAAAACAAAGCAACAGGCACAATGAGAGAAAACCGCATAAAAAGACTTCCTCTCATGGCCAGCAAAGAAATAGAAAAACAAATGCATATTGACCATCGATTCGACAAGGCAAATGAAGGTACTTGTAGTGAAATGGAAGGACAATAAAGTTGGGTGCAAACTTCAGTACAATTAAGCCCCTGTCAAATGTTCGCAGACATTCCCAGAAAGAAAAGAAATAGATATGCCAAGCTTGTTCAGGAATACTATTCCCATATGGGAGGCTTTGATCTTCTAGATAAACAAATTTCCCTCTACTGCATAACAATCCACTCTAAAAAGTGGTGATGGCCATTGTTTACCCAAATGATAGACATTACGACAGTCAACACTTGGAGGGCTTATCAAAGTGCAAACAATGAAGAAATGTTGTCTCTGTTGGATGTTCGATGAAGGACTGTATTGGTCTACTTGAGTAAGAACACTGAATCTACTCCAACATGAAGAGGTCCTCAAAAAAGCATACTTCTGGGTGGTAGAGTAAGTACCGTAGAGCTATTTGATCCCAGAAATCATCTGATTCAACCCATTACTACACAAAGAAGATGTGCATTATGCAAGAAGAAAACCACCAGAATCTGCAAACGATGTGACGTTCGACTTCATGAGTGTTTTGCCTCATTTCACTAATGCATTAATATATGCAATATTTACACTGTAAATGTATGCTATAAAGCATTAGAACATAAGATTTTTTTTTAAAAAAAATAATCATGTGACAAACTCATGAAAAATAAAGTTAAAAGTTCATCTTTTAATGTATGTTTTGCCAACACATTCTGCCAATGTCCCAAAGATGGGACACCCTTTTACGAATACCCCTTATATTAAAAAATGTCAATAACTCATTTTTTGGTATATTTTGTCTTCAGTCATTAATAAAATGGTGTTGTCTGCAAAAATTCGACAGCATATAATTTTGGCAGGTAATAGGTTAAGGTTGTTCGCTATGTGATGTTTTTTCTATACCGTTCTCTTTGCATGATCAAAAGAAAAGAAAGGAAAGGAAAAAAATTGAATAACGATTTCCCATTGAGAAAAGTATAAGCATTGGAACATTAAAACTAATAACAACATATTACACATTGCGGATATATATATAAACAAAGGTTTGACAAAATTTGTGCTTTAATGTGATCTACATCTTGTTATCAGTAAGATTTTTTCTATCTGCTACAGTTAACCATTTCTATAGAGGTTATTCACAGTGAAGAGGTCTTCAGAGGCTATTGCCAGAAAATTCAAGATATATATTTTATCATGTAAATATCTAACACATAAGGTATTTTAATAAAAATTGTTAAGAGGCATTTTTGAAAAAACAACATAATTTTTGAGAAAAAAGAGTGTCCCATGTAACGGGTAGTTTGGGTGCGGTAAACGCGCAGAACCCCAAACAACCTGAATACTTCTACCATGACCCCTGGAAGGGAGGGAAGAGGGGAGAAACCCCAGGGGCGACAAATTGGATAACAACGGGCCTATGTACGAACAGGGTCCCTAACCCTTTCAGATCGAACGCCACCGGGCCAGACTCACAAGCCCCGAACCATCGGGATCCCCCGAAAGGACTCCCTCCTTGAAGAACCGGAAGGCGGGTCCTGACAGAGTGGTCCCGGAAATCCACCGGCCAGTTGCAACTCCCAAACAATATCGCCTGATCATTCAATCCTGAAACAGATGATAAGGAAGTGGTGGAAACAATAAATGGACAGAAAGTCGTGGTACAAGATGAATCACACCAGCATTCGCCTACCGACCCCGGAAACCCACTAAAACACATGGTTCAGAGTGGGCGGTCGCAGAGATCTCCCGAATACGAGTCCCACGTGTTACCAGGGCACTACCTCGCTTGGTTAGGAGTGGGTGATTTTGTTGAAAATCTTCATGTCGCGTCCTTGGGAGATGCTCAACTTAAATATCAACTTTGGTATCTGGTGCACGTTTCACTTTTCAATTATGCACACACACACACACACAAACTGCGCGCGAACGAACAATTTTCTAAAACAATTGTTTTTGTTTGTCTTTTTTTTTACTTTCTCTACGCGTACGATGTACTTAGTGCATATAGAGAAGGCATTGAATTGCACCCAAAAAAAACATACCGAGATTTCACCAGAAATATGGGTTTTAGGGTCCTCTGTATCCAACTAAAGCACTTTTAGAAAAAGATCCCTCTGTGTGTGTGTGTGTGTGTGCGTGTGTGTGTGTGTGTGTGTGTCTCAAACGATAAGCCAGTATTTGAATACTTGGTACTTAAGTTTAGCATCTTCCAAGAATGCAACACGAAGATTCTGTGAAAAATCCCCCCACCCCAAACTAAATGGAAAAAAATTCGAAAATGTTGATTTTCTCAAAAAGGGCTCTTAACGATTTTTATTAATTTACCGTACATTAAAGATTTTTACATGGCAAATAAAGTGTATATCTTGAATTTTCTGGTAATCGCATCTAAAGACCTATTTATTCTGGATGGATTTTGCGAAACTGGTAAACCATAATAGATAGGCAAAAACTTACTACACAAAAATGTAGATCTCGTCAAAATACACAATTTATGTCCTGTACGTTCTTTTCGTGGAGTTGACCATTTCTGAGATATTTCTTGTTATTTGCTTCAGATTTAAAATACGACAACTTTTCTCACACGGTTAAGTTGTAAACTCCTGGCCCTGCATAGAAACGGATTTCAACCACAAGGCAACCAGCTTTTAAAATATTTGGCTATCGTTTTAGCCTAGTGCATTCCATTATTTATATTTTACTTACAAGGACGCAAGTAATTAAGGCAATTTCTGCTAATGTTTATCCCGATTATCATAAATTAGATAAAAGGATAAACTGTTTAACAATAATTTGTTACAGCGATGTAGAGAATGTCGCGTGAATGGAACACATCAGATCTGGAGGCCTCCAAACACACTTTTGGTGAAACGCGGCGCCGAACTTTCGGGTGGAATACAATATTTCGCTTACTACACGTATTTGAGAAAGTAATTAGAGAAACAGAAATATTTGTTACACCCTATGTCTGACAACAAACAGGATGGCCTACAGGATCCGTTATTTCAATAAAACCAGTTTCCTGCTTCTGATTAGCAACATGTGACTGTTCAGTTTTCACTAATGTGATACACTATAGAATCCTGTACAAATATACGAGCGTTCCACCTAAGAAGTTAAGTTAACCTTATGAACGTCTGGACTTGGTAGGTATACACTGCCCTGTAAAAAACACTTTCTTAAATAACAAAATGTACGACAAATTGCGCGACAGTGGTTGCTACGTTGGAAATAATGGACCAGAAGCAATGAAATGAAGATGCTACCAACGTAGAAAAAGTCACCAGAAAAGAAACCAGTAAAATTACTAAATATTAAACATACCAAAGTCAGTTTACTTTCTCTCTCTCTCTCTCTCTCTCTCTCTCTCTCTCTCGCTCTCTCTCTCTCTCTAACACACACAAACACACTAGCCTAGGCCAAATGCTCGCATGCTTTGGTGAAAGTAGTAGAAATTAAAACCAAAGTAGGGGAAAATCAGTTACTTTTCACGCACACACGCATACATTAATCTATAGTTAACCCAGTGCATGCGAGCGAAGCGAGCATGCTTTGGTGAAATTCATGGAAATTATTGATACCTAAATACAGAAAAATCAGTTTACATACATACATACATACACTAGCCTATATTTAATACAGCACATCTCCACTTCACTATGGTTTTACAATATTTAATGGCTAGTGATATTTTATATTCAAATATTCGTAGTCTGAACACTACCTGTCCGATACATAGTGAAACAATGAAACTGTTGCAATAAACCAAAGCAAACGAAGTACTTATAGCATACTTCAATATAAATATGGTGTTTTATTGAACCTTAAATACCAAAAAGCTTATGTGTTCCATTCACATGACTTTCTCTACATCGCTGTAACAAATTATTGTTAAACATCTTATTCTTTTACCTACTTTACGATAATGGAGATAAACAGCAGCAGAAATTGTCTTAATAAAATTACTTATTTTTTTTTCAATATAATTTATTTTGGGTAGCTTTAACAGATAAGTCATATTGCGACCTTACAAATTGTACATAAAATAGTTATGTTTCCTTGTAAGTAGAAGGTAAATAAGGGAAATCCGTTTCTTGCAGTGCCAGGAGTTAACAAATCTCCGTGAGAAACAAATAACAAGGAATATTTCAGAAATTGTCAACTCTATGAAAATAATGTAAATAACATAAATTGTGTGTTTTAACGAGATCTAAATTTTTTGTGCAATAAGTTTTTTTCTATATCTTACGGTTTACCAGTTACGCAAAATTCAGACAAATTCATCCAGAATAGAGAGATCTTTAGAAGCTATTCCCAGAAAATTCAAGATATAAATTTTATTTGTGATGTAAATATTTTTAATATACGATATTTTAATCAAAATCGTTATAGCCATTTTAAGAAAATCAAACTTTTCTAATTTTATTCAATGTAAAGGGTAGCTGGAGGTGGGGGAATTTTCTTGAAAATCTTCGTGTTGCATCCATGGAAGATATCAAACTAAAGTACCTACCTAGTTTAGTATTTAACGGACTTTTCATTTTTGAGCTAAGCTGTCCACAGACATGCTGACATACACAGGGACCTTTTTCTAATTTTGTTTCGATCAGGGAACTTCAAAACATACATTTCGGATGAAGTCTCGACATGGAATGCAACACCTACCTTATCTATCCCCCTAAGTACATTGTGCATGCGGGCTAGACAACATAAAAAGTAAGCCACTTTTAAAACTACGGTCTTTCAATGGCATTTACAGTCAGCACTAAGTTTCACATTCATACTTTCATCACAGACATTGCTGACGTGCACATAAACTCTCATCATCAGTTCTATATTATGTAAACGCATATTTACGGGGCAATACTGAACATTTTTACATTCTCTATGTCGTATGTACAATGTACATAGTGTATAGAGAAGGTATAGCATTCCACCCATTAAGTCAATACCGAGGTTTCCCAGAAATATACGTTTTGAGGCCCCTGAATAAAAAGAAAAGGATTTTTAAAAACATGCCCGTGTATGTGTGTTTGTCTGTCCATGGGCAGCTTAGCTCTAAAACAAAAAGTCACTTAAATACCAAACTTGGCATTTAGTTCAGTATCTTCCAAGGGTGCGATACGAAAATGTTCAAGAAAATCTCCCCACCCCAAACTATCCTTTACATGGAAGAAATTTGTTATTCTCTCAAAAATCACTATAACGATGTTTTTTAAAACGTCATATGTCAAACGAAATGTACATCTTGAATTTTCTGGAAATATCCTCTGAAGACCTATGTTCTGGATGACTTTTAAATAACTTTGTGTAACTTGTAAACCGCAAGAGATAGCTAAAAACTTACTACACAAAAACGTAGATCTCATTAAAACACACAATTTATGTCAAATACATTTTTTTTTTTTTTTTTTTGAGTAATCCGTTTTCGAGATATTCCGAGTTATTGGTTTCCGTTTTAAGATATTTAAACGTTTCTCAAACGGAAAGACATTTTTTTTTATTGTCCTTATTTTGTTCACTCCTAGCAATTAAAGAGTACTTACTACATTAGGTTGATTAGCGTCCGGGTTTTAAAGCATTTGACTATCACTTTATCCTAGTGTACTCCCTTATTTCCCTCCTACTTACAAGGAAGCAAGTAATAAGGCCATTTCTGTTAATGTTTATCTCAATTAGCATGAAGAATCAAAAGAGTAATCTTTTATAAGAAAAGTTTGTTTATGGAACAGCTAGAGGAAGTGATGTGAATGGAACACATCAGATTTTTAAATTATTGTATCAGTTTTCAAATTGCTTTTTCTGTTTAATCAATATATTTTTGCATTCGATGAAACAAGCCTTTAAATCAGTCACTTCCTGAGACCCTTCAGAACTAAGAGTAATACAATGCTCCATTGCTTACCTGGTGGCGAAAAGGTGACTCCATGAAAGTGATTCTTTCATTTTTACTTCCTCTACAAAGCACATAAGTAGAGAAGGTATTGTATTCCACAGAAAACTTCGATAACGAGATTTCACTGGAAATACATATTAATAGGGTCTTCTGTATCCAAAAGATGCAGTTTAGAAAAAAGATCCACGTGTGTGTGTGTGTCCGTGAATATCACACATAACTTAAAAACGATAAGTGGGTTAAATAACAAAATTATACTTAAGTTCAGATCTTCCATGAAGATGCAACATGTAGCTTTTGAAGAAAATCCTCCCATCCCAAACTAACCTTTACATGAGAAAAAAATTCGAAAATTGTTTTCTCAAATCGTTCTAACGATTTAAATCAAAATACCGTATATTAGAGATACTAAATATGACAAATAAAATAAATGTTGAATTTTCTGGGAATGACGATTAAAGTCTCCATTCTGAATGATTTTTGGACAACTGGAAAAGCGTAAGAGAAGGACAAAAAGTTACTACACAAGTAAAGTAAAAAATCATTTTATGTCAAATACAATTTATTGTGGAGTTAGCCATTTCCGAGATATTCTTTGTTATTGGCTTCATGTTAAACTATTTAAACTTTTCTCAAGCGGGGAGTCAACTTTTGTTTTACTCCTGGAAATACAAAAGAAATGAATTAAAACGTTTTGAAAATATTTGAATGATTGCACAAGTAATAGGGAGTTTTATAAGTTTAAGGGAATTAGGACATGCCTATTCAGGAAATTTCTATGTAACAAGAGGACATTGGCTATGCTTCCACTGAACCGAATTTCAATTGTTTCTCATAGCGATCACCCTTTAAAAGATTTTACTAACACGTTAGTCTAATGTATTCCCATGTTTCCCTTCTATTTAAAGAAAGCAAGTAATAAGACGATTGTGTTAATGTATACCTCGATTAGCATGAAGTAGATAAAAGAATAGAATAAGGTTTTGTAAGAACAATTTGTGGCAGGCTAGAGAACGAGCAGACTTTTGTGTTCAGTTGCAGATATACATGCCTACACCTGAAAGCAATTTGTGCTCAAGGCCATTGGCTGACTGGCTTGTATTGTCCTTAGCCAAAGTCACACAATTATACCTACCTACAACTTCATGCTAGCTTCAGTGCTTTCTGCACAGCTCACTTGATGAGTAGAAATTTGATTAAAAAAAGCTCATGTGTTCCATACACGACTTCCTCTACATAGCTGTAACAAATTATTGTTAAAAAGCTTATTCTTCTCTCTACTTCATGCTAATCGAGATAAACATCAGCAGAAATTGTCTTATTACTTGCTTCCTTGTAAGTAGAAAGGAAACACTCTAATGTGTTCCATTCCCATGATGTCCTCTAGCTGTTCGGTAAACAAACCTTTTATTCAAAACATTAATCTGTTATCCACATCATGCTAATCAAGATCAACATAAGCAGAATTGGTCTTATTACTAGCTTCCTTGTAAATAAAAGCGAAATAAGAAAATGCACAGGTTAAAGCGATAGTCTTGTCCTTTTAAAGCCCATCGCTAAGTGGAACAATTGAAATTCCAATCTTTCTGGTTATCTGGAATAAACAAACGAGAAGCGAGAAGATGTGAAAAGTTAAGTGGTTAAATTGAAACCAATAATCCGAAATATATCGAAAACGGTTAACTCTAAAAAAAATCTAAATATATCTTGTGCAGTAAGTTTTTTTATGCCTCTTATGGTTTGCCGGTTGTATAAAGGTAATTCAGAATGAAGAGGTTTTCAGAGACTATTCCCAGAAAATTCAATATATACATTTCGTTTGACATAAAAACATTTTAAATATAAGGTATTTTAATCAAAATCCTTAGAACGATTTTTGGGGAAATAAAAATGTTCGAAAAATGTTTTATACAAAGGTTTGGGGTGGGGAGATTTTCTTGAAAATCCTTATGTGGTACCCTTGAACGATACTAAAAATAGATGCCAAGTTTGGTAATTAATGGTCTCTTCGTTTTTGAGCTATGCTCACAGACACATTTTTCTAAACATTTTTTTTTTCTAACTCAGGAGACCTCAAAAAATATATTTCCGATAAAAACTTGATATAGAATTTTGGGTGGAATATAATAAATACCTTCTCTATCCACTGTGTACATGTTACATAAGTAAACATGTAGACGCACATCTCTTGCAAAAACACTCAGTGTTTTGCCAGTGAAAGGATTGTGTACCCAAATCGTTTGGTCTTGATACGAGAGCATTTGCAAACCAGACGCAATGTTCCATAACTAAGATTCTAACACGGCTAGTCCTTCTATACCACTGAGTAACAATTGACGGTTCTCTCGCAACCATGTACATAGTAGATAGAGAATGTATTACATTCCTTCAAACAATTCGTTACCGATATTTCACCTGAAAATATGTTGTTTTTTTGTACCTTCATATCCTTTAACCTGATTGGTCAAATCGGACGATGAATGAAATTTGTGAAATGACGCTCAAATGATCTCGGGGTCCATGCAGCTTAAAGTGATTCGAAATTAGTTTTCTCAGGATAAGGGAAAACCAGGAAAACCCCTTATCCGGGTAACTCATCCTAAGCGAGATTCGAACTCGCGACCCGTTGAATGTGAGATAGACACGCTACCACCACACTACACAGGCAAGCCAATATATATATATATGTGTATGTATTGAGGACCCTCGAATAAAAAATGTCTGTTTCCATTCAAATAACTTTCTCTAGCTGTTAGACAAACAAATTTCCTTACAAAAGATTATTCTTTCATCTACGCTTACTAATCAAGGTAAACATTAGCTCAAATTGTCTTAATTACTTGCTTCCTTGTAAGTAGAAAGGAAATAAGGGAATATATGAGGCTAAAACGATAGTGAAATCTTTTAAAAGCTGATCCTATGTGAAACAATTGAAGTTCGTTTCGCTTTGTAACAGTAAAACAACAGAGATGAAATGAAATGTCGCTTCCCGTTTGAGAACAAAGAACAACTAAGCCGTAAGGAATAGACAGAAACATGCTCCACAAAAATGTCGATTTTGTTCAACACAATTTATGCCATATACATTTTTGTCGTGGATTTTACCATTTTCGAGTCCTTGTTTTTGGTTTCCCTTTTTAAAATACTTTTCTCATGCGGGAATTAATTAATGGCTATCATAATAACTTTCATTTTGTTCTTCTAAATATTGGCTTCCCATAGCATTTAAGTTTTCCCTCACTCTTATCCGTATATCCTTCATGTACTTCATGACTTTCGCTATGCTTTTATATATTTTCAGTGTTTCGTTTGTTTTATGTGTTTTGAAATGTAAAGCATAATAGGAAATGAGAGTGTGGCTGTAACCACTGAACGTGTGTAATGTCTGCCTATGAGTATTTTTGTTCATGTTTATCTTGTATAGTATGAAGTAGATAGAGAACACTAATTTGTTGGCTAGATGTAGAGGAAGTCATGAGAATAGAACACATCCGATTATTTCAGTCATCTATATACTAATTATGCATAGCATAAGGTTAGCTTTCAAAAGATGCTACGTCATTCTGTTGCCATGCAGCGATTGAAGTGCAATTATTGCTTGTATGATAGTAACTGAAGGTGTCATTCTATGTCAAGGTCGTGGAGCGGAAAAGTGAGGGGGGAAGGAGCCGGAAACAGCAGCACAAACTGAAGGGCAAGGCAGGTGTGAAACGACGTGACCTTCCAGTTGACTTGAGGATTTGCAAGCCGCTTCCTAGACTCGCTCTAAGCTCGGAAAACGCTTACTACAGGTTGCACACAAATTATTATTGTTTTATTTGGTAAAAGTTTTGCAGGACGTCCAAATTAAAATGTGGAAAACATTAACCTAAGCATAAAAATTCACTTGGAACGTGTGTCTTACAATAAATGTAATCACTTTGAGTTGCTGTGTCCCACTCACCTACCTTAACTAAGATATTTTCTTATATACAAAACTCATCGCAAAATGTAAACAACATACTCCATTTTGTTGTGTTTCTTTACGAACGCACAACTATACTATCAATCTATTCTTTTCGCGAAATCCGCGATTCTTCCGTTCTATTAAGCATGTGTTGCTCGTATGTTTGGCGAAACCGCTGGAAATGCCTAAAAATTCACTACAATAATAATAATAATAATAATAATAAAAATTAGTGTACACATTAACCTAAACGTAACGTAATAGAAAAAATGCTGCTTTCGCTCGCATACTTTAGTGACAGCAGTGGAAGTTACTAAAAGAAAATTCACGAAAATCAGTTTGTTTATTTATAAATACACACTGACACTAAGGTATAGTTAAGCGAGTGCATGTGAACATACTTTGATAAATACAATAAAGTTACTAAAATCAAATTACACGAAAATTAGTTTACACACACACTAACCTAGAGCTAACCAAACGCATGCGAGCGGAGCGAAGCGAAGGGAGCCCTTCTACTTGTATTTGTTAATAAAACAAATTATAAACACCCATTTACACACAGTAACCTACACCTAACGAAACCAGTGGAAATTACTAATGTATCTATTTACACATACACTACTATAATCAGCTCATTTAAAAAAAAATGTCCAAATTAAAACAAACACTAGGCAACTTCTATAAATAAGGCATTATTGCTTAAAATGCACACCCGTAACCAACAGAATTTCTATAGAATCGCATTTCTTCCTCTGTGCTTAAAAATATACAATAGTCTTAAAGCCCTTAGATGACAGTTTGTCATGTCGCGGTATTATTTTTATTAATGTTGGCAGCCACCGCCATAATGCATAATATAGACGGAAACAAGAAAACCTTGTAAACAACTACACGGCTGAATAATAATACTGTGAAATCTGGGTCCCCAAAGGAAAAAATATATATACGAGGTACGTCCAGAAAGTAAGTTCCGTTTCAATTTATCTCCGCTGCAGCGCTGCGATCGCAGTTCCGCACATGCGCGGTAGACGCTCTGTATCAAGGAGAAGAAACGTGCGCCATTTTGAGATCGTTGTCAGCCACATACGCTTTATTGTGCTTGTTTACAATGTCGGTGTTGATTGAAAATCCCGCCGCTTGTGAAATCAGATTTGTGATTCGTTTTCTGAATGCTAGGAAAGTGAAACCAACTGAAATTTATCGACAAATTTGCGAAATTTACGGACAAAATGTGATGAGTGATTCAATGGTGAGAAGATGGGTCCGACAGTTCAATGAAGGACGTAGTGAAGTGCACGATTAAGAACTAAGTGGGCGTCCATCTTTGGTTACAGAAGAACTGGTTCACGCGATTGATGACATGATCCAGGAAAACAGCAAGTTTACAATTAGTGCTCTCGCTATGGAATTTCCCTATAGCTCACGATCACTAATTCATGAAATTGTTACCGAAAAACTGAAATTTCGTAAACTTTGCTCACGTTGGGTACCAAAAATTCTTACTGAGCAACACAAACAAAACGGATGGGTAGTGCACTTCAGATTTTAACCCGTTATGATGAAGACGGCGAAGAATTTCTGATACAGATAGTCACAGGAGATGAGACTTGGGTTTCTTATGACACCCCTCAAAGTAAGCGGCAATCAGGAGCCACACTTCATCCCCAGCAAAGGTTAAGCCGAAACAAATCTTGACACCTCGAAAAATTATGTGCACAGTGTTCTGCGACTGGAAAGGCATCTTACTCATCGATTTCTTACCGCGTGGTCAAACAATCAAAGCAGATGTTTATTGCGTGGCACTTAGGAATTTGCGCCGCGCAATACAGAATAAGCGCCGAGGATTGCTGTCAAAAGGTGTTGTTTTTCTTCACGACAACGCACGACCACACACTGCAAATGTGACGAAAAACCTCCACAGGGATTTGGCTGGGACGTGTTTGACCATCCTCCGTACAGCCCTGACCTCGCTCCTAGCGACTTGCATCTGCTCTTACATCTCAAGTCTTTCCTTGGCGGTGAACACTTCAACAATGACGAAGAGCTGAAAGAAAATGTTTCCAACTTTTTGAAGACACAGGCGACAAATTTCTATGAAGAAGGTATACAAACATTTGTGCCACGCTGACAAATGCCTGCAAAATTTCGGCAGTTATGTGGAAAAGTAGTTTAAGAGTTGTAGAATTTTGTGCAATAAATAATTATTCTGTATATGTACACAATTTAATTGTATTACCAAACGGAACTTATTTTCTGGGCGTATATGACTTACCTTAAAAATGAAATGGCCTGTTATTTATGGACGCTCTTTAACTGCTTTGGTTCTCAGCGTCCCATTCTATATTGGGCGTGAAAAGATCGCTTAATTTTGCTCAGAGGCCTCTCTTATCAGGCTTGAGGTTCTTTTACGTGCCGTAAATCTACGACACGGGACCCACA
Organism: Hymenopus coronatus; assembly: GCA_030762935.1. Lineage (NCBI taxonomy): Eukaryota > Metazoa > Arthropoda > Insecta > Mantodea > Hymenopodidae > Hymenopus > Hymenopus coronatus. Next base: position 167,682,340 of record CM060897.1, read on the forward strand.
GCTTTACTTCCCTTCCGAAGGAAGCCATGCTAAGAATTTTTACGCCCGAAAAAATCCATCGTCCGCCGGGTTTGAACCCGCGACCTTGGGTATACGAAGATAGCATGGTAACCATTACACCACGGAGGGCGACTAACTTACCTTAACTCTGGTTAGTTGGTCAAACCATAAATATTAAATTTACAACATTTCAAGGTATTACTAAACATTCCTTATCCTCGAAAAATAATCTAGTTTCCATATTTTTCAACTAGCCATTTCATCCTTACCTTCCATAAAAACTCCCCTAATTTAGGTATCCCCCCAAGTATCCTTTACATTGAACACTTTTCGAAAATGTTTTTCTCAAAAATGGCTCCACCGATTTTGATTAAAATATCGCATATTAAAGATATTCACATCACAAATAAAAATGTATATTTGAATTTTGCAGTTTTGAGAAAATAAAAGTTTTCGAAATTTTTCTCATGTTAAGAATAGTTTGAGGTGGGGGATTTTCCTCCAAATTGTTGTGTTGTCTAAACTTAAATATCAATTTAGGTATTTTACCGACTTTTCGTTCTTGAGTTATCATGATTCACAGAAACATACAGACGCACACACATGCCTTTTTCCAAAAAAGGCTATTATTTTTATTATTTTATTTTTATTATTATTTTATTTTTATTATTATTTTATTATTATTATTATTATATACGGGGACCCTAGAAGGTATACTTCCAGTGAAATAGTTTGGGTGGAGTGCAATACCTTCTCTACCTATGTACTATTTGAAAGTACAGAAAGTAATATAAGTGTTGTTTGCATTATTTCCTGTAGCCTAAACTGTGTACAAAATAAATGATCTAGAACTATGTAAACTAACTATGAGTCAGCAACCACCAGTCCATTTATTGTCTTATTTTTTTCCTACAACTGCTCATTTGTTTCAGACTAGTGGTGTTAGCCCATATCTGCCCTATGACAACTTGCAGCACATGAAGAAGGGTTTTCATTCTAATTGAGCCGCCCTATGATGTGTAATGGTTACCATGCTGACTTCATATATCCAAGGTGGCGGGTTCAAACCTGGCGGAGGATGATGGATTCTTTTGGGTGTAAAAATCCTTAGCGTGGCTTCCTTCAGAAGGGAAGTAAAGCCGTTGGTCCCGTGTCATAGATTTAAGGCACGAACAAAGAACCTCAAGCCTCTGAGCAAAATTAAGCAATCTTTCATGCCCAGTATGGAATGGGATGCTGAGAACCACAGCAGTTAAAGAGCGTCCACAAATAACACGCCATTTACATTTTGTTTATTCTAATTGTAGCCATGTCTGCAGCACCTGGAGCAACCACAGCTTTCGTCTTCAACATATCTCAGAACTTAATGTGTAACCAAAATAATTCACGATGGACAAAAATTGGTAAACAGTATATCATGTTCTCCAAATGTATGAGTGGGTGGACTGAGGGAGGGGCTTAATAGGCCCCCATATTTACACAAAAAATGGAATTGTGTATAATACTTAACATTATGATGTTGCTCTATATTGTAAAATCAAAACCAGCATTTTATTTCCAATGTGTTTACTTACATTCATTTTGTAAGTAAGTAATTTTAAATGTATTGGTGGTGGAATATATCACACTAGATCCTTTGAGCCTGATACCCCAAGCAAAGTTAAGATGGGATCAGAGAACCTGCACTGCCACCAACTTGCTTTATTCTGTTCTGCAGTGAACAGGCTTGCTCCAGGCATTCAGCGGGTAAACATGTGACAGCAGGGATTGTCTCTCTTCCACGTATAATGTGTCAGTTTATAATGTTGGGAACAGAAAGCAACACAAGCCTAAATTTATGCCTGCCAATGGGGATTTTTTTTATTTATAGAAAGTGGCAGAATAAGTGTTTAGTTTGTGGCAAAGCTTTGTACTCAGAAAACTCAATTTGCAGCATCATTACACAATCTATGCAAGTGAGTATGACAGTTACCAAGGAGAAACACATTTCTTGTGTTCTATATCAATTAATTACCAAAATGCCTGTTCATATTCACTGATATAAATGTGAAAGCTTTTCATTACAGATTATAATAACAGCTGTTATAATGCAATTACAAAGATTTTAACAAGTTAAGGAGCTTATTGTTTCACATTAATACTTAAATAATTGTCTATTTTATTTAGTAATTATTTGTATTACAACTACCAGATATCATCAAACCTACTAAAATATGTATATGACTATGTAGTTGAAGTATAAACACTAATGCAAGAGAAATAATAGTTTTTTCTACCAATCATGAACCTACAATAGGTGTATTAACCTATGAAAGGTGGATTACATATTTCAAGTGAAAAAATGTTGCATACTGCCACAACACTGAAGGAAGTATCTGTTGCTTTTCGTGCAGTTGGTACTGCAGTGCATAGTTGATGATTTGCAGGAGTATCAAACAAATTTGCTCTCTCTGCTTTATTCAAAGGTTGGTAACTCCTGGTCTACATGTATGTGGACAACAAAGAAAGAAATCTAGATCTCATTACCCAATGGTCAGGTGAAAGTGAATTAGTATTGTGTTTTAAAACACAACTGGTGGTATTTATTAAAACAATTGGCCAGATGACTTCATTGTATGTGCAGGCTGACACCAAATAGTTACTTATGCGAAATGAAGCAGTAATCCTACAAACAATTTTAACATGTGTGTCATACAATGACTTTCTTTAACCTGCATGTACAATGTACCTAGTGGATAGAGAAGGTATTGTATTCCACCCAAAAATTCAATATGGAGATTTCACCACAAATATATCTTTTGGGGTCTCCTGAGTCTGAAAAAAAGCGTTTTTAGAAAAGGCATGCATGCATGTGTGTGTGGGGGGGGGGGGATAGCATAGCTCAAAAACGAAAAGATCATTATACCAAAGTTGGTATTTAGGTCTAGTGTCTTCCAAGGATGCAACACAAAGATTTTCAAGAAAATCCCCCCATCACAAACTACCTCTTACAAGCAAAAATGTTCGGAAATTTTCTTAAAAATGACTCTTAAATATATTGATTAAAATCGTGTATATTAAAGCCATTTACATCCCAAATGAAATGTATATCTTGAATTTTCTGGGAATAGCCTCTGAGGACCTCTTTATTCTGGATGAACTTGCCAACTTTTGATTAACTGATAAACCGTAAGAGATAGACAAAAGCTTACTGCACAAAAAATGTAGATCTCGTCAAAACACAATTTATGTCCTTTATGTTTTTGTTGTGAAGATAACCATTTCTGAGATATTCCTTGTTATTGGTTTCAATTGTGAAGTACTTACACTTTTCTCAGACAGGAAGTGTCCATTTTTCTTTTGTTCTACACCTGGCCAAGCAAAGAAGCGATGTACAATGACAATCGCATAATGACAGCTTTTAAAACAGTTAATATCACTTTTTTTTTTTTTTTAAATACAGTTCCGGAGTCTGGTCGGGACTACGAGGCTGTATACCCTACTTTTATTTACCTAACTGTTTTACTTTGTTTTGCTGTATGATTACTGAATTTCTGTTTTCTTCTTTCATATACACAAACATACAACAACCATGCTCAAGGTGGGACTCAAACCAACGATCCCCTGCGCTACGAAGCACCAAAGCGAGACGCCTTGGTGAGCGCGGCCATGGGGACCGGCATCACTTTAGCACAGTGCATTCCTTTAGTTCCCTTCTACTTATAAGGAACCAAGTAATAAGAACATTCTGCTAATGTTTATCTCAATTAGCATGGAGCAGAAAGAAGAAAAATCTTTTGTAAGAATTTTGTTTGTAGAGCAGTTAGAGAAAGTCATGCGAGTGTAACACATCAGTTTTTTTTTAGACAATTCTCAATATTTATAGACATATTATAATTATAAATAGATTCTTTTACCTATTTCACAGAGTTAATACATAACGGTCTGCTGACATGATGACTAGGGCTCGGATTTTTAGGTGCTAAAAACTTGGGAAATATTTATTTTTTATGCACTAAAAATGTTAAGAAAGTAAAAATGCTAAAAAGTAAAAAAAGTGTGCCAAAACAAATAATATATTTTTTTAAAGATCTAATAGAAATGTACGTAGTACTCACTAGTCATCATTCGTAGAATGGATCACCACATGCTATAGAGTTACAATATACGACCTCATGCTTCCTCAAATTTTGCATCCCTAAAGATTCATGATTGTGATGAAGAAGTGCCTTGAATTTCAAAAATGATTGCTCCACATCACAAGAAGTAAACTATAACATGGAATGTTGCTCACACTCACACAAAGAATTCATCAGAACTGAAAATATCCTTAAATTCTGCAGCATATTGTTGCAGTACTTTTCACTCTGGGCATGTTTAATCCACTGCCAAAACAACTAGAAAGTCATCTAAGCTTTGCGGATTCACAAATGAGTGACTAATTGACTATACAGTTTAACAGGTATCAGTGTATATATACCAGTTAGGCTGTGTTTATTTATTTCAAGCATGTGACAGTGGAGAAATTCCAGCTCATAACACAAATTTTATATTTCTTCAAACTGAAGGGATACTAAAGCTGACATATCAGTTCATCCAATAATTAACAACAAATTATATTACCTGGCATGTATAACTGAGCATTACAGAAGTGGATAGTGACTTGTTAAAAATAATTCTGCTGCTGCTTTTGTGATTTTATGAAATTATGTGAAAATTATTTTAAAAAACTTTCCTTTATGCCATTTTTATGTAATTTATGTGAATATACGAAAAATATTTATTTACATTTAAAAAATCAGAAAATATGCATTTTTATGTGCAATAAAACTAGTGTACATAACCAGAACATTAAACTCTAGTTTAAAGTTCATATTAGGATGCAAACAAAACATGTATTTACCTAAAAATCTGAACCCTAATGACGACTCACTCGTACAGAACGAAAACGTTCTATACAACGGTGACAGTGCAGCAGTTGTAATTTTGCTCTCTCTGCTGCTTGCATAATTTCATGTTCATTACATTCAAATCATCTGCCACTTTATGGATCGATACGCGCTTTCAGAGTCATAGCCGTGGATGCATAAACCAAAATTGGCTACATAATTGTGTAAGACTGAGTGACAGAATTTTCTACTTTTAACACTACTCACATCTGGTAAAATACCTACTTTTAGCATCAACTGTCCGCACAACAGTTTTAAGTACTTAGGGATCATAATACAAGTAATGGGTCAACTTTCTCAGTTCACATAAAGAAAAGATAAGATTTGCAGCTGCAATAATTCACCTGTACAAAATATGTTAGTGTCATTATGGAACTGTTTCGAATTAAAAGTTTTACCTTCTCTCTCATGTCACTTAAGAGTTGACATTGGAAGTGAAAACTCTCTTTAACAGCCAATTTTTGCAGGAACCTATTTAAAAATCCATGCAATCCTTGTATTTATTTCTCTACTTAGAGACCACCTCTCTCTCAGACTAATGATCAATCTTTGGTGAGCTTTTCTACCTTTCAAAGACCACCTTTTTATTTAAGTAAATGGAAATTTCAAACATTTTAAAGTTGTTTTTGAGGTGATAATACAGGTCTTCAACATATACATAAAGATGCACGAGACTGTTCTTTCTCTCACACTTCTACTTCTATAAACTGAGTAAGTGTATAGTTTGACCTATCTCTCTTTAGCACATATATCTCAAGTGGTCGTATTCTTTTCCAAGTATCATACACAGTTAATGCCCTGATTATTTATGCATATACCTTTCTGTCTATTTGTACATTTTTATACCCTACCAATTTAATCTATTTACCTCTTTTATAAATTACAACCTCATCAGTTCTATTATTAAGATCCTCTCTTTCTTTAGCGATTTTCCTCTCCCATTTCTCCTTACTTTCCCTATGTAATTAACTAGTTGTTTCAGAAATTCATTCTTATCATTTCCAAAAGGTTTTAAGTACAATATCTCTGGTGGTAACTTTTCCCAGTTTTTGTTCCATATTATCTCTCTTCACATTTTAGTTTTCTTGCACTCAATTATACAGCATAAATTGTTATCAACATTGCCACATGGTGCGCATAGATCTTTATAAATTTTTAGACCTATTATTAACATTGTTCCTGTTCTTACCCATGCCAGACCCTCTCTTTCCATTTTTTCACAGACATCAATGTATTTTTCTCTTCCTCATTTTTTTCTTAACACTCCTATGTAATATTAAAGTACTCTTATTCCTTAAGCTATCTATTATTTCCTTTGTCTCTCTGTTGTCTATCCTAGCTTTCACTTTATTTCATAGTTTTTGTGTCCCTATTGTCTGTTGATGACTAGCTTGCCCAATCCAACTTCTCTTACAATTTCTTTTAATTGACATATCCAACTTTTTCCCATTTTGCTAATTCTTGTGACCTAAAACAGACTTTGACAACATTTCTGACCTCTAGATTTGAATCCTGTTCCAATATTTCACTATCCGTTTGACTACTGATCCCTTCCTCCCACCTCTTCCCAATTTAACTTGTGCTATCCCATTAGGAGCTATTCTTGGTAATCCCAATATAATTTTGCAAAAGGATCTATGAATTTGATCTATACATGCCCATCCTGTTTTAGTCCCCCAAATTTCTATTCCATACATCATTCTTGATTCCACTGTTGCTGCATACATTCTCTCTAGCCAGTTTACTCTCATATTTGCTTTTTTCTCTAAGCAGGTTTTTATGCTATTAATAGCTAATTTCCCCTTACCTAGCGCATTTTTCCTTTGCTCTGCCTATTTTTCATTGTTATTTAGCCTTGCTCCTAAGTAATCAAACTTGTTTACAACTTCAAATTCACCCCCATCAACCACCATCTCTCTTCTCTGCTGAGTTTATTACAATTCTTACATACCATGATTTTGGATTATTTTGATTATGATATTTTGATTTTAATCTTTTCCAGCACAAAAGAACTAAGAGGGGACAGTGCCTGATAAGAACCTGTCACATGCAACATACTACTGGAGTAGTAATCAACTTTTGACAGAATATTACGCGCAAACCTTTTCTTGGGCATTGATTTTAAGGGAAAGTGAGGGCTGCCTGCAATGATGTCAACCAAAGAAGGTTTCTTTCTTTGAAGACCTCAGCCATTATGGTGAGTAGGTTATCTAACTAGCTGAATGAACAAAACACCACACATACATGTGTGTGAACTCTGGATTTACACACAAAATAAAACCTTTGCATTGAAGCCTCTATGTCAGGGTGTATAGCATACTGCATGCCTCAATGTGCTCCCTTTGCTCGTTTACAAAATTGTGCAAAACCTATTGAATGAAGACTAGGGAGCTGAGCACCCAACAAAATGTCTGGACCTAGTACTCTGGACATGCAGCATCTTGTAAGCAAGAAAAAAAGCTGAATCTCTCTATCCCCTCTCTAAAAATGTATTTTTTAAAGAAATGAAAGGGTCCTTTTCCTAAAGACAGACTCCACAATGTGCTACAATCTAATTAACGGAACTAACATAGGTAATCCTGATGAAAATATGAGGAGAAACAATTCTATACTAAAAGGTTATGACCACTCGCATTCCATACAAAGGGTTCTAAGTTCCTGAATCTACAAACAGTTTAACTTCATATTTTGTAGTGTAATGTTGCAAACATGATCAGTAAAGCTAGAATCATTCTATCATTCTGGGATCAGGTGAAAGTGATTCATTAGAGTGAAACAGGCTTTCAGAATGAAAATTGGTTGAAAAATTGAAATTTGGTAAAACACAAATTCATTCAATTTAAAAAACATTTTGTGAATCATGAGGGATGCTTTTCATAAGCAGAGAGGTGAAAAAATTGCTACCGAAGGCCGTAACTGTGGTGTCACAACAGGATGCAGCTGAAGGACCTGAAAAGCTAAAACTCCCATCAATCCTACGAAGAAATCAAAATCCAGCCATCTAGCAGATTTCAAATCTAAACAATGTTGTGACACTTTCAAATCTGGATTGCCTTTGGAAGTTTTACCTTACTTTTTTTTTGTTTTTGTTTTAGAAGACTGTCAAAGCTCATGCAGCCTAGTTCATAAAATTCAGTCCCCCGACCTATCCCTCCTGTAATTTTTCCCTTAGGGGTAAATTAATCACACACACACACACACACACGCACATGCAAAAGAACCTCAAGCCTGATAAAGAGGTCTCTGAGCAAAATGAAATGGTCTTCCATATCCAATATAGAATAGGATGATAACTGCAGCAGTTAATGAGCATCCATAAATAAAACTCAATTTAAATGTGCACGCACGCACGGACACACACACACACCAGAACATTTGAAAGAAAATCTCTGCAATGATAAAAGTTTAACAGAGATCCAGATTTGAAAGTGCTGAAAATATTAACATGTCTAGGTTTGAAATCTGCTAGACTGCCAAGGTTTTTACATCTTCTGGGATTATTGGGATTTGAGCTCCACAGGTCCTTCAGTTACATCTTCCACCCTTTATAAAAAATGTCCCTCTGCTAAGCTTTGCAGCTTAGGGGGGAACTATTAGTATAACAATTAATATTTGTGTTACTTCACAGTTTCTAGCTTCTTTTTTTACATATTAGGGGAAAAGTTTATTTGCTACCCTTAAAGCCCTAGTAAATAGCTAAAAAAACGACTTGAAGAACAAAAGTACCAAATCTGGATTACAAAAGGAAGTGACTCTATAATTTTTTATTTGTTGTGCAAAATCTGAATTGAAATTAGAGCAAAACGATACAACCTAAGTTGAGTTTCTCCTCTTATTTTTCTTATACATACCTACCTAGTGAGTTTCGAATTGTGTCCCCTACAAGCTTTTTTGAATTTGTATTTGATTAATTTTAGCTAGTTTTTCTGTTATTTGTTATAAATTTTATAATAAGTTAGTTATTTTTATTTACGGCTCTTATATTATTAATTATATTGTATTTTACTTTTTGTAGGTTAATTTTTTTTTTAGGGTAATCTACATAGGTGAAAAGCAGGTCAAAATGTTATTTTAACTGAACATATGAATATCATATACCAAAATAGATCTAACACCGGTTCTGCACTGTAATGCAGAAATATGCAAATGTGAAGCAAATGCAATATGCATGCCATTTCATTATTTTGTTCTCAGTTTTTAGCTCTTATTTTAGAAATATTTTAAAAATCGAGAAAGGCCTCTAAACCACTTCACTGGAGTAAGTCCGACTTTGCAGATATACCAACCAGTCATAGTCTAGTCATGTTGTTTTGATTCTTGATTCTGAAAATAGTGCAACGCTCACATCATTATTTATAGCAACAGTGCTACTTTTCTCACGCAGTTTGACAAACCCAAGTTCAAGCTGTCTAAACAAAGCTGTGCTATTTCAGCTAAGTGTACACTTCATCCTCATCTTAATGCAACTAATTTGCAGTAGTGCAATTTGTAACCAAAACACTCAATAAAATGCAAACCATGATATTCATAAATTACTCGAATTTTATGCATTTTGAACTTGTCTAAATGAAAATATAGATAAATGCGGTCACTGAACTATTCTGTGGTGTACGACCCTGACACTGCCATTGCCCTTCTTCTTGTCAGTATTAGATATTTCTAGATTTATCACTTAAATATTCAACCTACCTCTTTCAGCACCTTCCATTAAGTTTCAGTATTATTTCTTCCGCTTCTAATGATGAAAAACCGAACTGAAAAATGTTAAAAAACACCAAATATACCCTTTTGCCTAAATGTGTCCACAAACATGGCCGGAATTTGACCATAACATACTGAGGTCGTTGAACTGCATAATTCTGTATTAGTTCCTTAATTATGTACAAAATATACTTAATTAAAAAGCATAATTTAGAATTTTTTTATCATTTTGCGATAAAATATTCATAGTACTTTATAATAGGTGTTGTCTTGATGTGTTTTAAAAGACAACAAATATGGCATCTGAGCGCAAAAATATATGAAATTATTACCAAAGAAGTAAATATAGCTGTTGTTCAAGTATTTTATATAATATTCATGAAATACGACAAACATTCAATTTAATGTCAGCCTCGGAGTCAATATTTGTGATATCTGAGCAATTGCTATTCTATTTTTAAACATAACCTATTTCAGGTTATTCTTAGCAAATTTTGAAATAGCTGATATATTTCTTCTTTAGCATGCACATGACTTTATGCATTTAATAGCGATAATATGGATGTCTTCAATGCATGAAATTGGCATCATTCACCAGAGTCCATTGGTTGCATAATAGGACTCAAGTGTAGATATCATAGAAACTTCGTACACAGGAGATACGACGTGAATATTTAGTTTTTTAAAGGTTAAGTGTTTTTATTATTTCTAATTTTATTTTATGAGCTCTTGAAGCATGTGAGTTTTTCTGTTGCTATTAATGAGAAATTAAATAAGAAATTCAATCTAATATTACACATCAAAATTAAGAATTGCATTTCCCATGGTTTTCTAATTTGGGTAGTCATTCTCACTTAAAAACAATAATGAACAAGTGTAAATCATTACTACATGCAGTCTGCTCCATATATGAAATACTTACCTGTTGAATGACATTAAAAATTCCTCTACAGTGTATGGGGAGTGAGCACATAGGAATTTTTAAACACTTCTTATAAATTTTATATTGATTAGATTTGCCTTATCATTTTAGTAAACTTTTACGTTTATTATAAATTTGTATTTTAGCATAGTAACATCATATTTGGAACAGTTTCAAGGTAGTTGTTGGTCTACGCAAATCACCTGCATGACTTGTATTGTAGTCATGCACAGCAAAGTTTGTTGTGAAGTTACTGTAATTATATGCAGGATAGCTTAAGAGAGAATGTATGTATTCACCAGCAAGAGTAACAATTTTTGGGGGTTTTAAACAAGGACCTACATGAATGACGGCCTCAATGCCAGTTATAATGTGTATGGCCTTTTTGAGGAAGCCACTTTATTGCTGTGGGCTGAATTACCCCAGAAGATCATTCCTTACCTTAGAAGGGAGTGAGTGTATGCTGCTCTTAAGACATTTGGGTTAAGGAGGCTCTTTAAGTTTCTAAAGGCAAAGCAAGCAAAGTTAAGTTTTGGTAGCAACATTCAAGTTGAGCTCTTCATATATTTCAAGCCCAAATTTATATTACATATAAAATGTATATCTTAAATTTCTGAGAATAGCTTTGAAGACTTCATCATTGAATCTTGCTTAACTGGTAAACTGTAAATGGTAGACAAAGTCATTGACCTCAAAAAATGCAGATTTCATTAAAACACACAATTTGCCATGTAATTTTTGATATGGAGTTAACCATTTCTTACATATTCCTTGTTAGTGGCTTTTAATTTTAAAATACTAAAACTTTTATGAAATAAGAATGCATCTTTAGTTCTTTTTTTTTTTTATCCTGGTTAAACTAATGAGATTAGAATCTAGGCTATTACATAGGGACAATTTTTAAAAGAGTTGACTCGCTTTAACCTAGTGTATTCCCTTATTTCGCTTCTACTTAACAAGGAAGCAAGTAATAAGACCATTTCTGTTAATGTTTATCTCGATTAGAATGATATAGAGAGAAAAATAAGCTTTTGTAAGAATAGTTTGTTGCAGAGTAGGTAGAGAAAGTCATGTGAATGTAATGCATACAGCTTTTTTGCTGTTCACAACCACACCCACACACACACTTTTTTCTAAATATGTTTTTTTTCTGGGGACACTTGGGGGGTCTCAAAACCTGTTTCTAATGAAGTGTTAGTCAGACTTTTTGATGGAATACAATACTTTCCACCTTCTATGTGTGTAGAGAAGTACAGCAGAGAAAGTAAAAATATCATTTTTAATGATGATAGTAATAATAAATAATAATTAATAAATAATAATAAACAGTAATAGTAGTAATAATAATAATATTAAATAACAATAATAATAATAATAATAATTATAGTAATAATGATGATGATAATAATAATAATAATAATAATAACAGTAATAATAATGCCATGCTGCTACAGCCCTTATGAGCCGGGGGCTACAAACCTTACTACTGGCCTCACAACCACTACGGACAATCTTTCAAACGGTACAGTGAGAAATATTGGCTATCATAGCCAGGATCACTGCCTATTGAAGCTCCTTATTTTCTTCACAATGCTGAGTGGAAACCACTCCTATACCCAGGAATTAATATCTATGTTCCACACCACTGCGCTACAGCACAGGGCAGAAATATGATTAGTCAATTGTAAATAAATAATATCCCAGGGGGCAAATCCACTTTGCTATGGATATGGTTATCAATTTATCAATTTGCACTTTTGTTCTTGTTTCCGTTCTCAGGTTATTGTAAACACCTTCATGGTTTGGTAATCATAATGATAATAATAATAATAACAATAACCGAGACCGAGAAGAACAACAATAATAATTAATAAATATAGTAATAACAACCACAACCAACAACAACAAATAATAATAATATCTATCAAAAAAATAAATGGCGTGTTATTTATGGATGATCTTTAACTGCTGTGGTTCTCAGCATCCCATTCTAAATTGGACGTGAAAGACCACTTAATTTTGCTCAGAGGCCTATATCAGGCTAAAGGTTCTTTTACATGCTGTAAATCTACGATATAGGACCAACGGCTTTACTTCCCTTCTGAAGGAAGCCATGCTAAGGATTTTTACACCTGAAAAAATCCATCGTCCTCCACTAGGTTTGAACCCGCGACCTTGGGTATATGAAGTTAGCATGGTAACCATTACACCACGAAGGGCGACTATAATATTTGTCAATAGACATGCTTAGGAATTCCTGATATTTTCCAAAATTAGTTGCAAAACAAGAAAAAATACACAGAAACAGACACAAGTTCATAATTTAAAGTAATAACATTGAAGATTAATTTACAAATCATGACGATTATATAAACATCTATTGTTGGGGTATATCTTTAATTTTGTTTTAAATTTGGATCCAGTAGTTCTTTAATGTCATTTGGAAGTTTATTGTATACAATTAAACCTTGAACTTTACATTTTTTTTTTTTCTGATGTTTTCTTACTAAAACCTCTTCAAATATAATCTGTCTAGTCATCTATAATGTCTAGTATAATGGTGGTGAACATTATTGTTGTTTTTTTTTACTTTATTTTCTGTTGCAAGGATAATTGCTTTATACACATAAAGAGAATATAATGCCAATATGCTAATTCTGATGAATGCATGTTTGCATGTATCATTCGGACTCAGGTTATACATCATCCTTACACATTTCTTTTGCATTATAAATAGTTGCTTTATATGAGTTTTGTAGGATATACCCCATATTTCAATACCATAAGTTAGATGTGGATATGAATAATGAAACTATTTTCCGGGCTTGTAGGCTGTGGTCCATTGGATCTTGAAGTTTTCCCGAGAGCTGCACTTGGCACATTCTTAGGTGGTCCGGTGGCTGGTCAGAGCTCAGACAAATTTTTGCAGCACTTTTATATATGGCCAGTGGGCGGAGCCTACTCCAGCCATATATAAAAGCCCGCTCTCTGCTGCAAAAACTCTTAGTATGGCTTCCTAAGGGAAGTAAAGCTGGTGGTCCCATATAATGTTTATTTGCATGTAAAAGAACCCCATACCTCGAAAGAAGAAGGTTGCTGGGCAAAATTCTGCAAATATGCAAGTCATGATTTTGTCCTACAGCACCATCTGTGGGCGACGAACTGATCCCTCACCATGGCGCATAATGGTAAACTCATGAACTAGAAATTCAAATCCAACCAAGGAAACATCACGATGTCCTATGCTCCACTTAAGGGCTAAAGGAAATAACTTAATTAGTTTCATATTTTATGTAAGACATCATTGCTATAGTTCATCTGCATAAGTCACTATGGTAATACCTGAAGACATCCTTATGCTGTTTATATAAAGTGTAAAAATCTGATATGTTACACTCACATGACTTTCTCTAGCTGCTCTACAAACAAACTTCTTACAAAAGATTATTCTTCTTTCTACACAATGCTAATCGAGATATACATTAGCAGAATGTTCTTATTACTTAGTTCCTTATAAGTAGAAGGGAACTAAAGGAATGTGCTATGCTAAAGTGATAGTCAAATGTTTTAAAAGCTGTCGTTATGGGATTGTCATTGTAGATCGCTTCTTTGCCTAGCCAGGAGTAGAACAAAAGAAAAATGGACACTTCCTGTCTGAGAAAAGTATAAGTACTTCACAATTGAAACCAATAACAAGGAATATCTCGGAAACAGTTACCCCCATAACAAAAACATAAAGGACATAAATTGTGTGCTTTGATGAAATCTACATTTTTTGTGGAGTAAGTGTTTGCCTATCTCTTATGGTTTAGCAGTTAAGCAAAATTCGGCAAAATTCATCCAGAATAAAGATATCTTCAGAGGCCATTCCCAGAAAATTCACAATATACATTTTATTTGGGATATAAATATCTTTAATATAAATATCTTTAATATAAATATCTTTAATATACAGGATTTTAATAAAAATCGTTAGCCATTTTTGAGAAAATAAAAATTTTCGAAAATTTTTCCATGTAAAGGGTAGTTTATGGTGGGGAGATTTTCTTGAAAATCTTCGTGTCACATTCCTTGGAAGATACTAAACCTAAATACTAAGTTTGGTACTTAATTTTTGGGTGCATTACAATAGCTTCTCTATCCACTATATACTTTGTACATATGGACTAGAGAAAGTAAAAAGAAAGGGACCCAAGACAGTACGTTGTGATACATCACTCACTTTCTCCCTTGAAGCTTAGTGTGTTACATTAATTAGTCTTTGCTTTTATTTCAGGTAAATCTGAGAGGTGCCAACATCACAAGAGACAAGCATGTATCTGCTGTCCAGAATCAAAATAAAGTATGTAATTTTGGGTTGCATTGTGGTATTTATCATGGAATATTTTGGAGCCTTTACACACATGTTTGAAACAGACTTCTACACAGAGTTCAGGTATCCTCTTGATGGTGACATTCAGCAGCTGATACTCCAGCTCAGAAACAAGGAAACGCCTGACATTGCACCTATTAATGTTTATAGGTACACTCTTATGTCATCGTGCAGTGAAAAGTGCAAAGTGGCTGATAACTCAGGGAAATTAAGACTTGTGTATCTCATTAAGTCAGCAATGAACAATTTTGCAAGAAGAAATGCAATTAGAAACTCTTGGGGATTTGAAAGAAGATTTTCAGATGTTCCTATTCGAACAGTGTTTTTACTAGGAACTAACCCCAACAATTCAGAGTTACAAAACAAAATTGAAGAGGAGAAAACAAAGCATGGTGATGTTGTGCAGATTGATTTTGTTGATAGTTACTTTAATAACACTATTAAGACCATGATGGGCTTCAAGTGGGCAGTGTCGTATTGTGATAATTCAAAATTTTACATGTTTAGTGATGATGATATGTATGTATCAACTAAAAATGTTCTACGTTTTGTGCGCAATCCTACACAGTACCCTGAGTACTTAGAGACACCTGTGTTAGCCCTTTCAAACACAAAAGCTAAAAGAGATGCTCATGAAGGGAATTCAGGTTCCGCTCGAACATTAAAGCAGTTCTTGGACTTTGAGCTGCCAAGTGAAGCAAAACTGTTTGCAGGGTACGTGTTTGTGTCTGCGCCACATCGACACAGAAGCAGTAAGTGGCATGTTTCTCTGGCAGAGTACCCTTACCACATGTGGCCTCCTTACGTTACAGCTGGTGCTTACATTGTCTCACATGAAGCACTCATAGACATGTACTACGCAAGCTTATATACTAAACATTTTCGTTTTGATGACATTTACTTGGGTATCGTAGCTAAGAAAGCCGATATTGAACCATTCCATTGCAATGAATTTCATTTTTATAAGAAAGAGTACAATGTGTTCACATATCGTCACGTTATTGCTTCTCATGGTTATGATGATCCATACGAACTGATGAAAGTGTGGAATGAACAAAAAAGTGCAGGAAATGCATGACATTTCACATAATGTAGCTATGGTCTCATATTGGAATATAGGAATCAACTTATAGTGTATATAATATATGAAAGTATTAAAAAATGTTACTGTTTGAAACTGTAAGGGACATTCACAATGAAATATACACATAAGCATAAGGCAGGGCTTTATTTGGGATGGTACGGTCAGTATAATGTACAGTATACTCCTGATTATTCAGATTATCTGCTTTGCAGATTATTTGTGTATCTCCCCACCCAAAAAAAAAAATTTTGTTTTTTAATGTCAAAACACATTTGTTTCATTTCTCAGCTAGCTCTTTTCATTGTCACGTACACGCTGATTAACATCAGAAAAACTGAATTTGTTTTTAATTTACACAGAACAGGCAGGCCGATAACAATGGCAATGGTACTCTGTTGCCATGCGGTGATTGTTTAAACAACAGAAATAGCTCTTATTGTCACGTATTGCTGTTTCTTAAAGAAAAGCAATACCTATGCACAGAAGTAGAATAAACTTTTGAACGAAGAATACATGTTGAAAAAAGCTTTTAAACGTAATTTCTTATTTACATGTGTATATTGTACCTAAAAGCGTTAAATAACGGGTTTCTTGATTATTTCTTCTTCTTCTTCCCCACATTATCCCGGATAATCAAGAGTATACTGTGCCACCTAAAACCCAAGCAGTTGCCATTGTATGGCAAAACTTTGTCTTTAAACTTTTAAAAATAATGTAAAATGGAATGATATAAAGAAAAATATTTTACCCACAATAAGTTACACGGTAAGACATTTTGGGCAATTTCATACATGAATAGAGAATTTCATATTTCAGGTATATGCAGTCACTGATATTATTTACTGATCACCCTAGTGGCGGACAAAGATTGTGCAGTTTCTCCCGTCATCTCATTCCACCGGGGCTTCATCTTCATGTATCATGAGTGTCATCGCCTGCGGATGTTAAGACACTGTAGGTGTTTTTAAATAAACTAAGAAAGATGAAGCATCATGCCACTTTCTGCAGCAGAAAAACAGAGAAAAGTTAAAAACTGAAGGAAAATAGAATGCTGCAAGATAAGAAAAGAAAACCACTGGCAAAGCTTGAAAAAAAAAAATTGTGAGTATAAAAGTAAAGAACACTTCAATGAAGAAAATTCAATCACAAGAAGGTTTGTAAAAATTATATTTAACTTTTTATTTTTCTGAGCACTTCTTTGAAATGATATACTTTTATTACTAATAACTCAAAATAAAATTAACATAAACTTCAGAATACTTACATGCATATATTATTTTCCATGATGCTTGATTTAATGACAGACACAAAAAACCTGGCAGAAAGCACATTCTTAAGCACAGCTTCAGAAAGTACTCCTAGGACTGCATAAAGAACTAATCTCAAAGATTTATCACTAAGCAAAGTTTTCTATTCAAGGCAATCCCTTGGAAAGGCTGAAAATCAATTTGCTGTATTTATCCAAATACAAGACGTCCCTCATTTTTCAGAATGTAACTTGGAATAATGTAGCATATCATCTACGCGTATAAAAAGAGTACATGTTTAGAATGGAAAAAAGGGAATGCACTAGACTAAACCGACAGTCAAATGTTTTAAAATGTGGTTGCTATGGGATTGAAATCTGTTTTTTTGCATGGCCAGGAGTTGACAAGTTCCTGTATGAGAAAGGTTTTTAGTATTTTAAAGCTGGAATCAATAACAAGGAGTATGTCAAAAATGGCCAACTCCATGAAAAAATGTATATTACATAAATTGTGTGATTTATCCTGATCTACATATTTGTGTAGTAAGTTTTTGTCTCTCTTATGGTTTACCAGTTATACAAAATGCAATAAAATCATCCAGAATAAAGAGGCCTTAAGAGGCTATTCTCAGAAAATTCAAAATGTGCATTTTATTTGGCATATAAATATCTTAAATATAAGAGATTTTAATCAAAATCATTAGAGCCTTTTTTGAGAAAATCAACATTTTCAAAATTTTTTCCATGTAAAGGGTAGTTTAGGGTGGGGGGATTTTCTTGAAAATGTTCATGTCATATCCTTGGAAGATACCAAACTTAAATACCAACTTTAGTATATAACAGTTTTCATTTTTGAGCTATGCTGTCCACGCATGCATGCACTCTCACAAGCATGCACACAAACACATTTTTCTAAAAATGCTTTTTTTTGGATTCAGGGGGACCCAAAATATGTATTTCTGATGAAATCATAGTATCACATTTTTGGGTGCAATACAATTCCTTTTCTATACAGTATGTACATAGTATGTGTAGAGAAAGTAAAAGGTTTAGAAAAACTCATTAACAATTTAGGATTTGGAAAAAAAAATTTATATATATATATATATATATATATACTTTTTTTGTGCTACAAAACATTTTTTTTCACTTTTACCCATAGAACACTTAATGTTGATTCCATTATGAATCAGTAAAGCTTTGATAAAGGTTGTTCAGTAATTGAAGATTTTGCAATTAAAGGGTTATGAATATTGTAAGAAGACAGTAAAGCTTACAGTGAGTCCTTTCCCAGAATGGAATCGATTAACAGAATTAACAGAAAAAGTAAATTATTTTTAACAATGCTGTTGATTGCCAGGATCATGTGTGTGCCAGAAATTCATCCCACAACAGTTCTGTTACTGACCAATAAATGTACTGACATGAGGCTGTTATTTTTAAGCACACTTCTGGGCCGAGTTTGAACCCATGAACTTGGAATCAGAAGGCCAGCATCTAACCAACCAAGCCACCCAAACACACACATTATTAAAGGGCTAACAGCAAGAAAGAATATCTAGAAAGTAATATTTATGCACATGTTTATAATTTTTGTTTTAACTTGGAGTTCCTTATTCCAAAAATTAATTATAGCCATTTTTGAGAAAGTCAAAATTTTCGATAAATATTCCATGTAAAGGGTAGTTGGAGGTGGGGGGATTTCCTTGAAAATCTTTGTGTCATATCCTTGGAAAATGCTGAACTTAAATATCAAGTTTGGTGTTTAATGGACTTTTTGTTTTTGAGCTATACTAACTTCATACACATACACTCATATATGGACATTTTTCTAATAATGTTTTTATTTTTTTTTTTATTTGGGGTGACTCAAAACATGAGTTTCTTGAAATCTTGGTGTTGAATTTTTGGGTGGAATACAAGACCTTCTCTAGCTACTATGTAGGTACATTGTACATTGTTCTAGAGGAAGTAAAAAAGGTAATGTGCATGTGAGCACATATGTGCATACATGTATGTGTGTGTGTGTCTCTCTCTCTCTCTCTCTCTCTCTCTCTCTCTCTCTCTCTCTCTCTCTCTCTCTCTCTCTCAACAGCATAACTCAAAAATAAAAAAAGCTGGTAAATACCAAATTTATTTAAGCTTAGTATTTTCCAAGGATGCGACATGAAGATTTTCAGGAAAGTACCCCACTTCAAACTATTCTTTTCATGGCACTTTTTTTAAAATTTCAATTTTCTTAAAAATTGATTAAAATGCTATGTATTAAAGATATTTACATGAGAAATAACATGTATATATTGAAATTTCTGGAAATAAATAGTCTCTGAAGTCCTCGTCATTTTTGATAACTTCTGTACAACTGGTAAACCGTAAGAGATAGATAAAATGTTACAAAACAAAAAATATTTATCGTGTTAAAGCACAGTTTTTACCGTACATTTTTTTTGAAGTTGGCTATTACCGAGATATTCCTTGTTTTTGGTATATATTTCCCAAAAGGTATACTCTTCTCAAATGATAAGCTGCGTGTGTGCATGCGCGCAGGTTTTTTTTTTTTTTCTTTCTTTCTTTATCTTTTCTGGCAGTGATGGTTAGACAGCTTAGCCGTGATTAGATCATCAGAACAGAGCCTGTAGGCCTTGACCATCCATTATTTCAGTTTATAAGCTTACTAGCTGCCCGCCCCGGCTTCGCACGGGTAATGAAAAAAAACTCGGACAAAATGTTCTGTTTACAGTACGACCATGCAATGAAATAAAATTACAATTAAATGATTTGATAGTACTTTATTGTAATGCCTTGTAATGTACAATTTTCCTTCCGGAGAGAAAACAAATAGCGCCGATGGTTTGCCGACTCTTGAACACGCAACGTACAACTGCCCCTGCGAAAAACACGACAATTCAAGGTATGTTCCACACACTTCTAACGGTTGATCTTGGGATTTATTGTCATTGCGAATGCAAGGTGCGCCGGAAACTGAACACGCTTAGATTCAAAAGGAAAGTCGGTTGACATTTGTGGTATTCTTGGAATAAGTAAGTATATTCTCGTCTTTGAACTTTCCTCCGCTGCATAATTTCGGCTGATTGAAATTACGTAGCATAATTATCCTCGAGTCAACCTTGAGCTGTAAATTGTTTGGCGGTAATCCTGGCAAATCCAATGAACTTAGCAATTCAGTTAGAAATTGACGATTTCAATTGGATTGGTAATGGCATCGATCGACTTACATGAATGCATTTGACCATCAATTTTACTCTGAATTTTTATATTCAAATGATCTACATTTTTATTAGTTGCTGCTAATATTGCTCGTTCGCTCAACCGAGTATAGTGTTTGTAATTTGTACCGATATTTGGGAACACTTTCGATATTAATTCTTCCTCTGACGTTGTGAAGTGACAAAAATGTTATGGAAATGAAATGGGCCAGTAGAAGTGTCTACAGGAATTTGCCCATTGCCAATGTCTAACAATGCCTTTGCATCTGAAAAGCGCAATGATCTGCGCAATGTAACATATATAGTTGGTATTGCGAAAAGCAAGAAGTCAGCGCACCCATAAGGTATAGTGGAAAGGATGACACATACAATTAATAGTGTGGGTAACAAAGGATGTCGGCATAATAACAGTAATGGCAGCGCTTCCATAGTGTGGCGGGTAAACGTTGACATAGGCAATGAATTACATTAAGAAGAACGTCACAAAGTAGCATTCATGCTTCTTCCGGATCTCTTTCTTTCCTTTAATCCTAATGTTTTCCACCTCTTTCTTTATTTTCTCCTATGTCAAAACAGCTATTTTTAAGGCTAACAACGACATAACTAAGGAGCACGTAAATCTTGTTGGGCAATTGATAAAAGCTTTAAAAATAAAACGCAAATGGCGTGTTATTTATGGACACTCTTTAACTACTGTGGTTCACAGCGTCCCATTCTGTAATGGGTGTGAAAGGCCGTTTAATTTTGTTCAGAGGCCTCTCTATCAGGCTTGAGGTTCTTTTACGTGCCGTAAATCTACGACACGGGACCAACGGCTTTACTTCCCTTCCGAAGGAAACCATGCTAAGGATTTTTACACCCGAAAAAATCCATAGTCCTCCTTGGGCATATGAAGTTAGCATTGGTAGCCATTACACCAGGGAGGACGATGATAAAAGCTTTGATGATAGCTTTATGTACCCATTAAAATTCTCCATTTAACCCAAAATATTACTTCATCAAACGTATTAAGAGCACCGCAATTGCAGTATGATGGTGATGCGGGTAGCTTTATGTTCTTTAGCTAGCTCATATAGAACATAACATCAAATAACCAACATCTGTAATAGGAAGTTAACCTAAAGCGGACCCCGACATTTCTCCGTCATTTTCAGATCCCAAGAAGGGTTAATAGTTATGTGCATATTTTATAACTTGTTCATTTTAAAGAATTACAACAAAAAAATACTTATTTCTTTATTTAAACGATGTGACCAAGGGAATAGTTAATACATAAGAAATATATTTGATTTTACAGTTATCTTGCGTCATTGTCTCCATAACCGGGTGCATTCCCATAGCATTGAATGAGGAAGAAAAATAGAGCAGTAGGTACTGCGGCCATCTGGTGGCAAATAAATAAGTATGCATTTTAGGTGTTCGTCACCAAGAAAGCTTCTTTGCTTCTTTATTTTAAACGATAGGAGCAAGGAAAGGACAGTTAATACATAAAAACGGTTTTGAATTTCACTGCTGCGTTGCGTCATTGAGAGTACATACATTTCGGCGATTCATTTTTATTTTCTCTACACGTACTATGTACATAGTGTATAGAGAAGGTATTGCACTCCACCAAAAAATTCGATAACGAGATTTCACCGGAAATATATGTTTTAGGGTCCTTTGTATCCCCAAAAAAGTATTTTCAGAAAAAGGTTCGTGTGTGTCCGTGAACACGATAACTCAAAAACGAAAAGTCGGTAAAATACCAAACAAGGATGCGACACGAAGATTTTCCAGAAAATATCCCCACACCCCTAACTACCATTTACATGGAATTTTTTCGAAAATTTTGATTTTCTCAAAAATGGCTCTAACGATTTTGATTAAAAGATCGTGTATTAAATATATTTACCTGATAAATAAAATATATATTTTGAATTTCCTGGGAATGGTCTCTGAAGACTACTTTATTCTGGATGAATTTTGCGGAATTTTGCATAACCTCTAAACCGTAAGTGATGGACAAAAGGGCCGCGCCGTGGCCGAGTGGTTAGACTACTCGCCTCTCACCTAGATGGCCCGGGTGACCGCATATGAGATTTGTGGTGGACAAAGCGGCGCCGGGGCGGGTTTTCTCCGGGTTCTCCGGTTTCCCCCGCCATCGCATTCCACCGGTGCTCCATCTACATTCATGTATCATCAGTGTCACCGCCTGCGGTGCCATAAGTAGTTAAAGCAGGCGTTAAACACTACCAAAAAAAATGGACAAAAGCTTACACAGAAAATGTAGAGCACATTAAAACACACAATTTATGTTATATACGTTTTTTTCCGTGGAGTTGATCCTTTTAAGATACTTTTTGTTTTTAGTTTCAGCTTTGAAAAACTTACCTATATTCTTCTCATTCAGGAATTTGTCAACTCCTGTCCATACATACAAACAAAGAACTTCAGTCACATGGCAACCATCTTTTGACTATTGCTTTAACCTATGGAACTCCTTACTTCGCTTCTACTTACAAGGAAGTAAGTAATAAGACTATTTCTGCTATTTTTTTTTTTTTTTTTTTTGAATAGCATGAAATAAATAGAAGCATAAACTTTTTAACTATAATTTGTTGCAGAGATGTAGAGAAAGTCATGTGAATGGAACACATCAGATTTATATATATATATATATTTGTTATTAATGAGTTAATGACTATTACTTACAGATGGCTTCAAATCTTTAAAGGTATATTTCGTTCATGACACGTGATCGTAGGAAGTGGCCAACATTGGCGCGTAAAATTCCAGTCAATCGGAACTCGTTATCTCTGCATTTTAATCTTTTTTGCTTTCTCTATACGCACTATGTACATAGTGTATAGAGAAGGTATTGCACTCCACCCCAAAATTCGATACCGAGATTTCACCGGAAATATATGTTTTAGGGTCCCCAATATCCAAAAAAAGCATTTTCACAAAAAGGTCCGTGAGTGTGTGTGTGTGTGTGTGTCCGTGTGCCTGTGAACACGATTACTCAAAAACGAAAAGTCGGTAAAATACCAGACTTGGTATTTAAGTTTAGTATCTTCCAGGGATGCGACACGAAGATGTTGAGAAAAATCCCCCCACCACAAACTACCCTTTACATGGAACTTTTTTCGAAAATTTAGGTTTTCTAAACAATGGCTCTAACGATTTTGAATAAAATTTCGTATATTAAAGTTATTTACCTGACAAATAAAATGTATATTTTTAATTTTCTGGGAATAGCCTCTGAAGACTACTTTATTCTGAATGTGTTTTTCATAACTACTAAACCGTAAGAGATGGACAAAAACTTATACACAAAAAATGTAGAGCACGTTAAAGCACACAATTTATGTTATGCACATTTTTTTCGTGGAGTTGATCGTTTTTGAGATATTCCTTTTTCTTGGTTTCAGCTTTGAAAAACATACTTTTCTCATACAGGAATTTGTCAGCTCCTGTTCATACAAACAAAGGAATATCAATTCAAAATCTTCTCGGGCTTCTAGCCAGGTAAAAACTTGGCTTGACACCAAGTTTTTACCTGGCTAGAAGCGCGAGAAGATTTTGAATTAATACGTCGCCAGGAAAGCTTCAGTTCTTATTTTAAAGGAATATCAGTCACATAGCAACCAGCTTTTGGCTTTCACTTTAACCTATGGTACTCCCTTATTTCGCGTCTACTTACAATAAAGCAACAAATAAGACTATTTCTGCTAATTTTTATCGATTAGCATGAAGTAAATAAAAGATAAGCTTATTAACAATAATAATTTACAGAGATATAGAGAAAGTCGTGTGAATGGAACACATCAGATTTCTACTTTCTCTATACGCACTATGTACATAGTGTATAGAGAAGGTATTGCACCCCAGCCAAAAATTCGTTACCGAGATTTCACCGGAAATATATGTTTTAGGGTCCCCAATATCCAAAAAAAGCATTTTCACAAAAAGGTCCGTGTGTGTGTGTGTGTGTGTGTCCGAGTGCCTGTGAACAAGATAACTCAAAAACGAAAAGTAGGTAAAATACCAAACTTGGTATTTAAGTTTAGTATCTTCCAAGGATGCGACACGAAGATTTTGAGAAAAATCCCCCCACCCCTAACATCCTTACATGGAACTTTTATCGAAAATGTTGATTTTCTCAAAAATGGCTCTAACGATTTTAATTACAATTTCGTATATTAAAGATATTTACCTGACAAATAAAATGTATATCTTGAATTTTCTAGGAATAGCCTCTGAAGAGTAGTTTATTCTGGATGAATTTTACGAAATTTTGAATAACTGCTAAACCATAAGAGATGGCCAAAAACTTACTGCACAAAATATGAAGAACACGTTAAAACACACAATTTATGTTATATAACTTTTTTCGTGGAGCTCGCCGTTTTTGAGACATTCCTTATGTTTGGTTTCTGCTATGAAAAACATATTTTTCTCATACAGGAACTTGTCAACTCCGATCCATATAAACAAAGGAACTTCATTGACATAGCAACCAGCTTTTGACTATCACTTTAACCTATGGTAGTCCCTTATTTCGCTTCTACTTACAAGAAAGCAAGTAATAAGACTATTTCTGCTAATTATTTTCTGATTAGCATAAAGTAAATAGAAGTATAAGCTTTTTAAGAATAATTTGTTGCAGGGATATAGAGAAAGTCATGTGAATGGTACACATCAGATTTTACTTTCTCTAGCCCCATATGTACAATGTACATAGGGATAGAGAAGTATTGTATTCCACCCAAAAATTCGATAGCGAGATTTCACCGGAAATACATGTTTTAGGACCCCCTGTGTACAAAAAAAGCATTTTCAGAAAAAGGTCCGTGTGTGTGTCTGTGAACACGATAACTCAAAAACGAAAAGTAGCTAAAATACCAAACTTGGTATTTAAGTTTAGTATCTCCCAGGGATGCGACACGAAGATTTTGAGAAAAATCCTCCCACCCCAGACTACCCTTTACTGAGAGCCTTTTTCGAAAATTTTGATTTTCTAATAAATGGCTCTAACGATTTTGATTTAAATATCATATATTAAAGATATTTACCTAACAAATAAAATGTACATCTTGAATTTTCTGGGAATAGCTTCTAAAGACCTGTTTATTCTGGATGAATTTTGCTTAATTTGGCATAACTAATAAACCGTAAGAGATAGAAAAAAAAGTTGCTTTACAAAAAATTTAAGTCTTGTTAAAATACTCAAGTTATGTCATATACATTTTTCTCGTTAAGCTTACCGTTTTCGAAGTATTCATTGTTATTAGTTTCAGTTGAGAAGTACTTATACATTTGTCAGACGGGAATGTCCGTTTTTCTTTCATCTACTCCTGGCCAAGAAAAGAAGCGATTTGTAATGACAATCGCATAACGACAGCTTTTAAAACATTTGACTATTGGTTTAGCCTTGTGTATTCCCTTATTTTCTTCCTACTTATACGGAACTAAATAATAAGAACATTGTACTAATGAATACCACGCTCAGCAAGGTGCAGAAATAAGAATAATCTTATGTATGAAGTTTGTAGAACAGCTAGAGAAAGTCATGTGAGTGTAACACATCAGATTTTTACTTTCTCTTGCCCCGTATGTACAATGTACATAGGGATAGAGAAGTATTGCATTCCACCCAAAAATTCGATGCCGAGATTTCACCGGAAATACATGTTTTAGGACCCCCTTTATCTAAAAAAAAGCATTTTCGGAAAAAGGTCCGTGTGTGTGTGTGTCCGTGTGTCTGTGAATACGATATCTCAAAAAGGAAAAATAGGTAAAATACCAAACTTGGTATTTAAGTTTAGTATCTTCCAGGGATGCGACACGAAGATTTTGAGAAAAATCCCCCCACCCCCAACTATCCTTTACATGGAACTTTTTTCGAAAATTTTGATTTTCTCAAAAATGGCTCTAACGATTTTGATTAAAATTTCGTATATTAAAGATATTTACCTGACAAATAAAATGTTTATTCTGGATGAATTTTACTCAATTTTGAATAACTGCTAAACCGTAAGAGATGGACAAAAACTTACTACACAAAAATGTAGAGCGCGTTAAAACACACAATTTATGTTATATACATTTTTTTCGTGGAGTTCGTCGTTTTTGTGACATTCCTTATTTTTGGTTTCTGCTATGAAAAATTTATATATTTCTCATACAGGAATTTGTCAACTGCTATCCATACAAACAAAGGAACTTCAGTGACATAACAACCAAGTTTTGATTATCACTTTAACCTATGGTACTCCCTTATTTCACCTCTACTTACAAGGAAGCAAGTAATATGGCTAGTTCTGCTAATGTTTTACTGATTAGCATGAAGTTAATAGAAGTATAAGCTTTTTAAGAATAATTTGTTGCAGGGATATAGAGAAAGTCATGTGAATGGTACACATCAGATTTTTTTCTGTTCACACCCACTTGCAGTTGTTTTTCTAAATTTATCGCACGCACGTGCATTTGTTTTCTCTCGGAACTTATGTTTGTCTCATAGTAATAGTATCCGTATGCACTATGCAGTGATATTCTCGTATATAATGGCGGAAGTTCTAAAACGTTTTGCGGAAAGGTCTATGTCTGAAAACTCAAGGAATATTATTATTCGCGTCCATATAGGCTAATCATTCTTATTTTTATTCTCGAAATAGTCTTATTAAATAATAAGTTAGCAGCTTTTATTCGATCAACACATCTGAATTGGAATAATTTATTCTTTGAGTTTTTGTTTGTTTGTTTATTATTTCTAATAAATGTTGATATTTTTGTTGAAGATGTTTAAGATATATTTTTGGATACAACTCGAGCTACAACTTTTCTCGCAACAAATTATCGATAAAAGTTGGAGCTCTCGTTATATTACTTATGGTAAAATTATTCTTGCAAATATAAGTTTTTCATGAAATTCTTATGGAAATCAATAAATCCAATTGGCATTATGTGTTTCTATCGTGACCTCTAGGAGGGAGGGATGAGGTTCCTAACGCTTCTAGTTGGAATGTCACTCAGATCCACCCTCAAGCCCTTAACCCCCTTGTGGGGCTCACTTGGAGGCTGTAGTTGCCTCACAACCATGACAGTGTAGAAGATGGTTCTCGTGGCCACACTCGTTAAAGTGCCTAGCTTTAGTGCAGGGGATCGTGGGATCGAGTCCCACTTGGGCCAGGGTACATACGTGTTTGTAAATGTGTATGTGTCTGCATATGTGTAAAAAGAAAATGATAACAAATAGGCCTTGAAAAAAAATCTGATGTGTTCCATTCACATGACTTTCTCTATCTCTCTGTAACAAATTATTGTTAATAAGCTTATCTTTTATTTATTTCATATTAATCGAGGAAAATTAGCAGAAATAGTTTTATTCCTTGCTTTATTGTAAATACAAGCGAAATAAGGGAGTACCATAGGTTCAAGTGAAAGCCAAAAGCTGGTTGCTATGTGACTGATGTTCCTTTGTTTGTGTGGACAGGAGTTGACAAATTCCTGTATGAGAAAAATATAAGTTTTTCAAAGCTGAAACCAAGAGAAAGGAATATCTCAAAAACGATCAACTCCACGAAAAATATGTGTATAACATAAATTGTGTATTTTAACGTGCTCTACATTTTTTTTTTTTTTTTTTTTTTTTTGTGATAAGTTTTTGTCCATCTCTTAGAGTTTAGTAGTTATGCAAAATTCATCCAGAATAAAGTAGTCTTCAGAGGCTATTCCCAGAAAATTCAAAATATACATTTAATTTGTCAAGTAAATATCTTTAATATATGATATTTTAATCAAAATCGTTAGAGCCATTTTTTAGAAAATAAAAAATTTCGAAAAAATTTCCATGTAAAGGGTAGTTTGGGCTGGGGGGATTTTTCTCAAAATCTTCGTGTCACATCCCTGGAAGATACTAAACTTAAATACCAAGTTTGGTATTTTACCGACTTTTCGTTTTTGAGTTATCATGTTCACAGACACACGGACACACACACACACGGACCTTTTTGTGAAAATGTTTTTTTTAAATAAAGGGGACACTAAAACATATATTTCCGGTGAAATCTCGGTATCGAATTTTTTGGTGGAGTGCAATACATTTTCTATTCACTATGTACATAGTGCGTATAGAGAAAGTAAAAATGTAAGAAACTGAAAAAAAAAGAGGAAAAAGAAACAATAAAGGAATACAGACCGGAACACGATAACTAAAAAACGAAAAGTCGGTAAAATACCAAACTTGGTATTTAAGTTTAGTATCCTCCAGGGGTGTGACACGAAGATTTTGAGAAAACCCGGCCCCCCCAACTATTCTTTACATGGACATTTTTTCAAAAATTTGGATTTTCTCAAAAATGGCTCTAACGATTTTGATTAAAATATTGTACAGTAAAGATATTTACCTAACAAATAAAATGTATATCTTGAATTTTCTGGGAGTAGCCTCTGAAGACCACTTTACTCTCGATGAATATTACGGAATTTTGCATAACTGTTAAATTATAAGAGATGGACAAAAACTTAACACAAAAAAAAATGTAGAGCACGTTAAAACACCCAATTTGTATTATATACACTTTTTCGTGGATTTGATTGGTTTTGAGATATTCCTTATTTTCTATCTCACATTTAAAAAACTTGCACTTTTCTCCTATAGGGATTTGCAATTCCTGTCCATACAAACAAAGGAACTTCAGTCACATAGCAACCAGCTTTTGGCTACCACTTTAACCTATGGTACTCCCTTATTTCGCTTCTTCTTACAAGGAAGTAGGTATTAAGACTATTTCTGTTATTTTTACTTTCTCTATACGCACTATGTACATAGTGTATAGACAAGGTATTGCACTCCACCCAAAAATTCGATACCGAGATTTCACCGGAAATATATGTTTCAGGGTCCCCAATATCCAAAAAAATCATTTTCACAAAAAGGTCCGTGTGTGTGTGTAGCAGAAACCAAAAATAAGGAATGTCTCAAAAACGACGAACTCACGAAAAAAAAAAAAAAATATATATATATATATATATATATATATATATATATATATATATATATATATATAACATAAATTGTGTATTTTAACGTGCTCTACTTTTTTTTGTGTAGTACGTTTTTATCCATCTCTTACGGTTTAGCGGTTATTCAAAATTCAGTAGAATTCATCCAGAATAAACTTTTCTTCAGAGTTATTCCCAGA
The DNA here is from genome assembly GCA_030762935.1 of Hymenopus coronatus. Lineage (NCBI taxonomy): Eukaryota > Metazoa > Arthropoda > Insecta > Mantodea > Hymenopodidae > Hymenopus > Hymenopus coronatus. The sequence continues at coordinate 167,712,008 of CM060897.1, forward strand.
AAATTCAAGATAAACATTTTATTTGTCATGTAAATATCTTTAATGTAGAATATTTTAATCAAACTCGTTAGAGCCATTTATGAAAAATTTAAAAAAATCAAATTTTTTCCATGTAAAAGCTAGTTGGGAGTGGGGGAATTTTCTTTTAAATCTTCAAGTTTGGTATTTAACGAACTTTTCGTTTTTGAGCTATGCTGCCCACACACACTTTTTTTTTTTTTTTTGGATTCGGGGTCTCAAAACACCTATTTCCTGTGAAATCTCGGTATTGATTTCTTGGGTGCAATACAATACGTTCTCTATACACCATGTACATAGTACATGTAGAGAAAGCAAAGCAAGAAAGACAGAAACCTGTACAAAATGTATAAACACTGCAACAGGCTGAGCACCATCGCCTGGTCCTACAACCATCAAAGAGATAACAATGAAGGAAGTGATAGGTCATGATAGAGGAACCACCCAGCATTCGCCTATCGACTCAGGGAAGCCATTAATGCCCCAGAGAGGGAGCTGCGCTGGGGATCGAACCCGGGAGCTCCCGAATGCGAGTCGCACGCATTACCTCGTCCGATTTTATTGGCGGGACTTCCAGTGGTAAATGTTTCTCCGTGAATGCGTGATCTTGTTAAAATAGGATATTTAAGTATTTTATTTTGTGCAACTGATATTTTATTTTCTCTACACGTACTATGCACATAATAGAGAAATTATTGTGTTTCACAGAGATATTCGATATCGAGATTTCAGTGGAAACATGTTTTGAGGTCCCCCGAAATCTAAAAAGAGAATTTTTAGATGCGCGCAGCATGGATTACAAACAATACACCGTTAAATATTTAGTACTTCAGTTTAGTATTCTACCAAGGCTGCTACACGAAAATTTGCAATAAAAAAATCCGCCATCCTAAACTACCCTTTACATGAACATTTTGCTCTGAAGACCTCTTCACTCTGGATAAATTTTACAAAACTGGTAAACCGTAAGAGGTAGACAAAAACTTAGTTCATAAGAATGCAGATCTCGTCAAAACATACAATTTACAACTTTTTTTTGTTAGTTTGTTTATTTTTTGTAGAGTTAACAGTTTCCGAGATATTACTTGTTATTGGTTTCAACTTTAAACAGCTTCACTTTTCTAATACGGGAAGTCATCTTTGGTTTTATTCCTGGCTACGCAAAGAGAACAACCAAATTTCAATTGTTCACATAGCAACCGATTTTAAAAGATTTTATAATCAGTTTAACCTAGGGTATCCCTTATTTCCTCGATTCCCAGTACCGGCGTGGGGATTTTTCCCCCGCTGGGAGACCTGGACCGGGGTGCACTCAGCCTCGTGAGGTCCCTGGGGGGCCAATTGAGGAGCTACTTGATGGAGAAGTAGCGGCTCCAGGTCGTGAGGACCGCATTAACCGGCCGGGAGGGGCTCGAGGCGCTGACCACGTCTCACCCTCCAATACTGCACCCCATCCATGACGTCTGCAGTGGACCGAGATGGGGGACGCAGCGGCCGGGCGGTAGGCCAAGGTTCCCCGTGGGCCGTCGTGCCATGGAGTTATGTTATCCCTTATTTCCCTCCTACTTACAAGGAAGCAAGTAATAAGACAATTTCTGTTAATTTTTATCTCGAGTAGCATGAAGTAGATAAAAGAATACTCATTTCTAAGAATAGTTAGTTTATTTGCAGAATGCGTAAAGCCATGTGAATGGAACTCTTCAGGTTTTTACTTTTCTACAACGCCCCCGGGAACGGGAGATTTTGAATGAACAATAAAGCTATTTGAAGTTAGTCTTATTTATGTTTATATATGGTGATTAGAGAGTTACAAACATGCAATTAAACAAGGCAGTGATGCGGCAGTCATTTTTACTTTCTCTACACGTATTATGTATATAGTGTATAAACTACGTATATAGTGTAAAGCACCCAAAAATTCAATGCCGAGATTTCACCGGAAAAACAGGTTTTGGGTCCCCCTGAAAACAAAAAAAAAACGCATTTCTGGAAAAAGGTCCGTGTATGCGTGCGTGCGCGCGCGCGTGTGTGTCTGTGGATAGCATAGCTCAAAAACGAAAAGACTGTTAAATACCAAATTTAATATTTAAGTTTGGTATCTTGCAAGGATGCGACACGATTTTCAAGAAAATCCTCCCACCCCCAACTACTCTTTACATGGAACTTTTTTTTTCGAAAATTTTGATTTTCTCCAAAATGGCTCTAACGATTTTGATTAAAATATTGCATATTAAAGACAAATAATATGTATATCTTGAATTTTCTGGGAATAACCTCTACAGATTACTTTATTCTGGATGAATTTTACGGAATTTTGCATAACTGGTAAACCGTAAGAGATAGACAAAAGCTAGCCTAAAAAAATGTAGAGCTGTTCAAAACACACAATTTATGTCATATACATTTTGTTTCGTGGAGATTCGTTTTTGAGATACTCTTTGCTATTGGTTTCAGCTTTGAAAAACTTATACTTTTCTCATACAGGAATTTATCAACTCCTGTCCATACAAACAAAGGAACTTCAGTCACATAGCGACCAGCTTTTGACTATCACTTTAACCTATGGTACTCCCTTATTTCCCTTCTACTTACAAGGAAGCAAGTAATAAGATTATTTCTGCTAATTATTTCTCGATGATCATGAAGTAAATAGAAGCATGCGCTTTTTAACAATAATTGTTGCAGAGATGTAGAGTAAGTCATGTGAATGGAACACATAAGATTTTTTAAATATAACATCCTTTAAATGGCGTCCTTCTCTGCGAACACATTCTTACAGCCGTGAACTACGTAACTTTGCGCAAGTTCTCAAGGTTGATTGAATCCTTGCCTTAAGTTCATTTATGGTGCGAGGACGACTTCCAAACACACTAACTATTCTTTTGAAAACCAAAAACATAAAAAGATAAGTCAGGCCGTTCCTCGAGATCAGGCCGTAATGCAGCCATGCAGTGTGTCTTGCTGGACTCGTTCACATCAAGTTCATTGCTGAGGAATGTTTCAATCATATTGGGAGTTCACAGTCACAGCATTGCCCTCGTTATCTTCAAAAAAGTATGGACCGTTTGCTGAGACCGTACAACACACTGTCACATTGATAAGTCAGGCCGTTCCTCGAGACCAGGCCGTAATGCAGCCATGGAGTGTGTCTTGCTGGACTCGTTCACATCAAGTTCATTGCTGAGGAATGTTTCAATCATATTGGGAGTTCACAGTCACAGCATTGCCCTCATTATCTTCAAAAAAGTATGGACCGTTTGCTGAGACCGTACAACACACTGTGGGGATTCTCTGCAGCCCAATAGCGAAATTAACATAACCAGTAAATGGAAGTGAGCTTCGCCGGACATCCACAAGTTGTTTAGAAACATTTCATCTTCCTCACATTGTGTTAGAAACTTTTGAGTGAAACTTAACCGAAGGTTGACGTCTCCTGGTTTCAATTGTTGGACCATCTGAAGTTTGTATGGATGCAATTTCAGATCTGAAAACTATATTCTGCCAAGAGCGCGACGGGACAGAGCATGTCGCCGTGGACTCTGCTGGACGGCGGCGTTGACTCTCCTTAGTCCCGGACCCTTCTTATTTAACGCAGATCCGTTGTTTCCATTTTGCTTCATAGCATGAACTGACGGAACTGATCATGACGTCCAAGTTGGAAATAACGTCGAAATTCACGTCGCGTAACTTCATAACCATCATTGTTTTTACTTTCTCTACACGTACTTATGTACATAGTGTATAGAGAAGGTATTATATTGCACCCAAAAATTCTATATTGAGATTTCACAGGAAATACATGCTTTGGGTCCCCCTGAATTTAAAAAAAAATAGAAAAAGGTCCGTGTGTGGATGTGTGTGTGTCTGTGGACAGCATGGCTCAAAAACGAAAAGATGGTATCTTCCAAGGATACGACACGAAGATTTTCAAGAAAATACTCCCACCCCAAACTAACCTTTACATGGAACTTTTTTTGAAAATATTTCTTTTCTCAAAAATGGCTCTAACGATTTTGATTAAAATATCGTATATTAAAGATAATAAAACGTATATCTTGAATTTTCTGGGAATAGCCTCTGAAGACTACTTTATTCTGGATACATTTTACGGAATTTTGCATAGCTGGTAAAACGTAAGAGATAGATAAAAGCTAGCCTAAAAAAAATGTAGAGCTGTTCAAAACACACAATTTATGTTATATACTTTTTTCGTGGACTTGTTCGTTTTTTTAGATATTTCTTGTTATTGGTTTCAGCTTTAAAATTCTTCCACTTTTCTCCTACGTGAATTTGTCAACTCCTGTTCATACAAACAAAGGAACTCCAGTCACATAGCAACCAGCTTTTGACTATCACCTTAACCTATGGTACTCCCTTATTTCTCTCCTACTTACAAGGAAGCAAGTAATAAGACTATTTCTGCTAATTTTTTCTCGATTAGCATGAGGTAAATAGAAGCATAAGCTTTTTAACAAGAATTTGTTGCAGACATGTAGGGAAAGTCATGTGAATGGAATACATCAGAATTTTCCAGTTAGCTTTCACTGCAACGATACGTTGCTTTCCCGTCCAACACTCCATTGCGACTGAAAATACTGAAATGTTAAAAAATAAGGCAAACAATGGCGGTATCGCAGTATTACCAACTTCAAGTATGCTTTAGTACTAATCGACAGAAAATCGCCCGTTCCCGGGCGCCACCTGTACCCGGGAGGGAGGGATGAGTTTAGAGGACACGCCGGGCGACGACACGATAATGACAGGGTCCCTACAGTTTCCAGATTAAAGTAGCTCGACAGGCAGACGGGACCCCCGACGGGGTCAAACGAAGTCGAAGTCGGGGAACGGAGACACGTAGTCATTTGACCCTGCCACGCCGCACCGAGCACCATCGCAGACATTTACAACCCTAAAAGAAACCATTACTGAATTTTGAATAACTGCTAAACCGTAAGAGATGGACAAAAACTTACTGCACAAAAAATGTAGAGCACGTTAAAACACACAATTTATGTTATATACATTTTTTTCGTAAGTTCGTCGTTTTTGAGACATTCCTTATTTTTGGTTTCTGCTATGAAAAACTTATACTTTTCTCATACAGGAACTTGTTAACTCCCATCCATATAAACAAAGGAACTTCATTGACATAGCAACCAGCTTTTGACTATCATTTTAACCTATGGTAGTCCCTTATTTCGCTTCTACTTACAAGGAAGCGAGTAATAAGACCATTTCTGCTAATTTTTTCTGATCAGCATAAAGAAAATAGAAGTATAAGCTTTTTAAGAATAATTTGTTGCAGGGATATAAAGAAAGTCATGTGAATGGTACCCATCAGATTTTTTTTCATCCTGGTCAGGTAAAGAGAACCGTATTTCAAAGTCAACAATAACGTCCACCTCTTTAAACATTTGACTATCACTATAGCCTAGTGTGTTCTTTTATTGCTATTGTTCCTTCAAGTATCGGCAATATGTAACAAAGCCAATCCCATTATTATGAAGCAGATAGAGGAACCAACTTTTGCAGGAACAGCTTGTTGCAGAATATATACAGAAAGTTGTGTGAATGTAACACAACCGGTTTTTAAAGTTTTTCATTTATTTAATGACTGGAATGATTAAATGAACATGGACTGAGAAAAGTAACTGTGTTTAACAAAGTCAATTGTTTGTAACATGAACGATACAGTGTTGAGGCGTAATGGCGGTAACAAGAGGGTTGGGGTAACAATGCCCGTGCCTGAATACTTGTTTGTGCAGGAGTCACTCACTGTTGTTACATTCTATCGGATCTGCTGAAAGGACTTGTTTGAAAGAACGTTTTTGTTTCGCACTGTCATCTAACGATCAAGACACGTAAGTGCTCTAACAAATATGGTCATTAGTTAGAGATCATTCTATGTAAGTTTTAGAGTAATCGAAGCGTTTCTATGCAAGGCATTTATATAATTTTGGTAGCTTAACCTGGTTGGTCATATCGGACGATGAATGAAATTGGTGAAATGATGCTCAAATTATCTCGGGGTCCACGGAGCTTAAAGTTACTTGACATTCGTCTTCTCAGGCTAAGGTAAAACCTCGATAAAAACCTTATCCGGGTAACTCACCCTATGCGAGATTCGAACCCACGACCTATTGAATGTGAGGCAGACACACTAACCACTACACTACCAGGTGGGCATGGCATATAATTTGTTTTACTTCTGATTTGTGAAGTAAAACCCCCGCTTAGGAAATGTCCCCTATGCTGGTAAGATAGCGTGTCTGTCTCACATTTAAGAGGTCCCGAGTTCGAATTTCGGTTAGGATGTTACCCAGATTTTTTCGGAGGTTTTCCTAATCCTGAGTAGACAAATGTGAAGTTAGTTTAAGCCTATTTGAGCTATATATCATAAATTTCATTAATCTTTAAAAGACGTTAAACAATAAACTTGAATGTTTACTTTCTCTACACGTACTATGCACATAGTGTATAGAGGAGGTATTCCATTCCACCCAAAAATTCCATACCGAGATTTCACGGGTAATACACGTTAAAGGTTGACTTGAATCCAGAAAAGGCGTTTTTGGAAAAAGGTCCGAGTGTGTGTGTGTGTGTGTGTGTGTATGGATAGCATAGCTCAAAAACGAAAAGACCGTTAAATACCAAACTTGGCATTTGAGTTTGGTATCTTCCAAGGATGAGACACAAAGATTTTCAAGAAAATCCTCCTACCCCCAACTCCCTTTACATGGAAAAAAATTCGAAAATTTCGATTTTCTCAAAAATGGGTCAAATGATTTTGATTAAAATCTCATTTAAGATATTTACGGGCCAAATAAAATGTATATCTTGAATTTTCTGGGAATAGCCTCTGAAGACTACTTTATTCTGGATGAATTTTATGGAATTTTGCATAACTGCTAAACGTAATAGATAAAAACTTACTATATAAAAAATGTAGATCACGATAAAACACACAATTTATGTAATATACATTTTTTTCGTGGAGTGGATCGTTTTTGAAATATTCCTTGTTATTGGTTTCAGCTTTAAATACTTTTCTCCTGTCTATACAAACAAAGGCAGTTTAGTCACATAGCAAACAGCTTTTGACTATCGCTTTAACCTATGGTACTCCCTTATTTCTCTTCTGCTTACAAGAAAGCAAGTAATAAGATTATTTCTGCTTATTTTTCTCAATTAGCAAGAAGTAAATAGAAGCATAAGTTTTAACAATTTGTTGCAGACATGTGATATGAATGGAACACATCAGACTTTTTTTTCTACTGTTTAAAATAGGAATTGTTCTTATGGCTTGATGCTAGCCTCCAATAATGTTTGTATTGTACAAAATGGAGATGAATCAACTCTTGGGCATGTTGTTTTGGCTTTTCCTTCCTCACACTAATTCCAGTGCTCACAGCACTTTTTATCTTCTCTACCACTTACACAAAAGGTAGAGAAGATACTGTGTTCCACTAAAAAGTTTGATATCAATATTTTACTGGAGGTACACATTTGGAGTTCCTGAATTTCAAAAAATATTTTTACTTACTCTACCAGGTACATAGTAAGTATCTATCTAAAAAAAGTTGATATCAAGATTTCACCTGAAATACATATTTTGAGGACACCTGAATCCCCTTCCCCAAAAAATTCATTATTAGAAAAAGACCCTTATTTAAAATCTTGTATAGGTAACTGTTAAACATTAAGTGATAGATGAAAATGTACTATACAAAAACTGTACGTCTCTTTAAAACATACAATTTATCTTAAATAAATTTCCTTGAGGCAAAAGTTCATGCTAAGATATCCATTATTGCTTGCTTTTGACACACTTAGTTGTGTGGATTTTCAGTTATTTCTCATTTACATGGAAAGAGTAAGAAATTTTAAGACCAGCACTTAGCACCCAGTTCTTAAATATTTGACTATTGCTACTTTCTTTGTATCATAATGAAACAGTAATGCCTTTTTTTTTCTGCAAATGTGTATCTTGATTAAAATGAGATAGAAAAATGAACTATCATAAGAATAATTTGTATAGCCACTAATAAGCGATATAGGGTAAAAAAAGTCATGTGAATATAATATCAGATTTTTAGAAAAAGCAGTATCTAAGTAACAGCATTACTGAAAAACAAAAAGTTGGATAACTATCAGATCTGGTATTTTCCAGATGTGGAACCCAAGATGACTATAGCATCTTGTTTAGATGATTACAAAGAGTGTCCACAAACCTTTCTCCAGGTGATCACTTAGCAGTGGATGTACGTGTAATAAACGTTTTGTCTTCATTCTCCATCTGCTTAGAAGTACTAACAAAAGTTCCTTCTCGTTCGAGTCTATTTCAGCAACATCTTCAGATTCAGATACCAGCGATCAAGGAGTGTTCACCACAATCACCTGGCAACTCACCAGTGTCCCAGTGTGAAACAAGCCTAAAAGAAAAACTCAAGTACTGAATATTTTTACTACAGCTCATAGACATTGAATGTGGCCCCTATGAGTAATGCTACAGACATCAAGGTGATATTCCCATTCACACCACACATGCTCCAACAAATCTGATGAAATGGACTGGATGGTAGCAGTGTTATGAAGTTGCACTTTTTGCCCCTTAAACTTTGCTGTATAAAAATTGATGGATATTTAGCATGCAGGTACATTTGAATGTTTGCTTTAAAAGTTGCATTCTTATTAAAGAAGTTAAGTTTTAAGGAGTTATGGACACAGTGTATATTTTGTAATAAATGCAAAGAGAATAGCAATAGTCAAATATTTAAGAACTGGATGCTTTATACTTGCCTTAAAATTCAATCATGATGAGAAACAATATAATTCTGACAACACTTTAAAAGAATGACAAAGTAATGAACAGCCTGCCTGAGTAGTGTGGTGATAGCGTGTCTGCCTCACGTTCAACAGGTCGTGAGTTCGAATCTCGTATAGGGTGAGTTACACGGATAAGGTTTTTTTCGGCATTTTCTCTTATCCTGAGAAGATGAATGTCGAGTAACTTTAAGCTCTATGGACCCCAAGATCATTTGAGCATCATTTCACCAATTTCATTCATTGTCCGATATGACCAACCAGGTTAAAGGATGTTAAAGTACAAAAAAAAAAAAAAGTAACGAACAATTCAAACAGGGATTTATTAACGGATATTTTTGAGAAATATTGAAAAATGTCACATGTAAAGGGTAGTTATTCCCCTCTCTTTCTCTCACATGTTTTTCTAAAAATGCATTTTTTTTGGATTCAGGGATTCTCAAGGGTAATTTTCATATCAAATTTATTCACTGAAAGATTCATTACAGAAATATTGCCTTTGTTAAAACCCTAGAAAAACCTTATCCGGGTAACTCACCCTAAGTGATATTCGACTTGCAGGGCAGGGCAGACACGCTATCGCCACACCACCCAGGCTGGCCTGCCTCTAGTATAGTGGTATGAATTTCAGAATTTATGACAAAATTGTTTAACTGCCTATGTGTTTCATAAAGGTAGATAGATGGAACTGTCAAAATATTTAATAATTTGAAATATGGTCTACAGCTTGTACTGCTAGAAAGATTTAGCATTAGTCGTAGTGCCCTCTAAAAGATTTTGTTAATATAGCTCAACTTTCACCAATATTATACCACAGGCTAAATGAGAGTGAAAATATGGAGAGTAAGCTATTTTAAGCACATCAAGATTAACAGGTGATCTTAAGAGTATATAATGCAAAAACAAATTTGGCATAATGTTTTACATAAAACATCGCTATGAATTCCCCAAACAAGAGTCTTATCAACCCAAGAAATTTAATTTTATCATTATCTAGGGAAACATTAGCGAAACTTGCATTTTTATTTGTTTTATGATGTTTGGAATGATACTGAAAAAAAAATAATAAATAATAATAATGATGATGATGATGATAATAATAATATATTATTATTATTTGTTTATTTATTTATTTGTCTGAGAGCAGCATATATATCTAGAAAAGATATTGTCAAAGTTTAAAAATATTTGAATTTACATGTAAATTGCATTATAAAAACACATATTTGAGCTAAGACTATCTTGAATAGTCTAATTTGTGCTTATTTCTTGTATTAAAATTATGAAATTCAGTCCAAGCAAAATACTGGTATAAATTGGTTTTAATGTAGATGAGTGATTGGTATATAAACAAATGTACACTGTCAACACCTAAATTTAATAAACAGTGGTTTAGAGGATTCTTTGTTGTTCTTGTTAAATAGTATTTTTAGAGCTTTTTTCTGCAATAGTAATATTTTAAGGACATTAATTGAATGCCCCCACAAATGTATTCCATAGTTAATACAGGTTTGAAATAAAGCAAAGTATGCTTGTTTAAGTGTGTCTAATAATAAAAGTGGTTTTAATTTCCTGAAATAAAACATGACTCTAGATAGCTTAGTACACACATGATCAATGTGCTTTTTCCATCCTAATTTGGAATTAAGATAAAACCCCAATAGTTTGACAAAGGGTAACTCATTTATAATTCTGTAAGATAGACTGAAAGTATATTGTTGAGTTTTCTGCTCATTTAACTTTAGATTATTTGCAGTAAACCATGTTTTTGCTGCTGTAAAATCTTGGATTTCCAATTCCTTTAGCTGACTATGATCAGAATGTGTTGATATTAAAGTAGTATCATCAGCATATATAATAAGGTCTTGTGGCAGATTATACGCTAAGTCGTTGATTACTAAACGGAAGAGAAATGGACCAAGGTCTCCTTTAAGATTGTTGCCAAACACATTAGTATAGAGGTTAAGTACTTTCCTGCAGTGAGTGCATTATTCAATGTAGAACATATTTAATATCCTATGCTTGCTCTTTTTACAGGTTTCTGTTCTCATAAAACAACATGGCTGCAAACACAGCTGATCATCTAAAACATAAGCAGTATCTGGGTTCATCAGAAAGGTTCTTGCAGTATATTGCAATGAATTATAAAACTAAAGTGTTACATTCTGCAGCAAAGAACCAAGGAATGTTACCAAAAGATAAACCAAGTTCTCCAATACATGAAGAAAAACAACACACTTATAGCTTCCAAGATGCCCAAAAGGTAAATGCAGCTTGACAGTCTAAGTTAAATTCTTTACATTTTATTTATTTATGCCACCATAATTGCTAAAACTTTGTTGGTATTTATGGATCTTGTCTTTTTTACTTTCTCTCCTACATATGTAGTTCATATACCCAAGGTCGCAGGTTGAAACCCGGCAGAGGACGATGGATTTTTTCAGGTATAAAATCCCTAGCATGGTTTCCTTTGGAAGGGAACTAAAGCCATTGATCCAGTGTCGCACATTTAAGACACATAAAAGAACCTCAAGCCTAATAAAGAGGCCTCTGAGCAAAATTAAGCTGTCTTTCATGCCCTGTAGAGAATGGAACTCTGAGAACCATAGTAGTTAAAGAGCATCCATAAATAAAACTCAATTTCTACATAGTATAATGAACAAGCTACAAATACATCATTGTCACATGAGGTTGTGACCCTAACACCAGCATCTCCAAAAAGTGTAACAAATAAGTGTACTGCAACTGCACTTATCCTAAAGGGGAGGCAACTTTCATATTTGAACCAGCTTATAATTGACAAAATCTATAGCAACAACTGTTTATGTACTAATGGTAAAAACATTACTCTTATACAGTGTGTCCCACTGAATTATTACCACAAATAAACCTTAATATCTCCTAAACTAATAGACATGGAACAGATTGCATGTTAGACAAACTCACCAAGTTTCAATAAATCTCCATATGTGCACCTTTGAAGCCCAAAGAATATCAAGACGGATATCCATGAGTTCTGCAGCATTACTGATGTGATGGAACCACAAGTGTCTATTACCCGCCTTCCGAGGTTAGCCATGTCCTGTGCTAGAGTTAAATAAACAATGCTTTTTACATAACCCCATAAAAAAAAATCTAAGGGGGTTAGGATGCCATTCAATAGGATCTGCTTTTTAAAGCTACTTGTTTGGAAATTGTGTGTTGAGGTAGTGTCGAACTTAATGGGCATAATGTGGAGGGGCTCCATCATGTTGGAAGAACTCATCCGGTATTTGTTGGACTGCATAGTTCTCCAGCAAATCCAGGTATGTTACTGTGCTTTCAGCAAAAAAAAAAAGGTCTGGTCAGTGTATCACAAGTTAAACACACCACATGTTAACTTTGGGGCTATGTTCATATTCCATACAACACGTGGGTTCTCTTCTCCTCAAATTTTACAGTTATGGTGGTGCACTTTACCATATGGGTGAAAGGTTACTCCATCTGAGAATGCGATGTGGTTGAGGAATTCATTGTCATCATCAATGCAGGATAACAGCACAGTAGCCTATCATTCTGCTGCAACTTTTATATAAGTTGAATTTTGTATGCTCTAAATCACTGGTTTTTATGGATAACCATGTGAACAGTCGTTTTCAGAATACCTAGCTCTAAGCTGGCCTGTCGAATTGACTTCCTTGGGCTATGCTGAAATGCTTGACTTACTTCTTCAACTGTAGCTGCAGACACTGTTTTTTGCCGCTTCCCTTCTTCCTCAGCACAGTTTCTGTTTCCAACAGCTGATTATGCCATTTCACAATGGTATGGTGATCTGGATCATTTGCACCATATATAGATAATTTATTTCATCTTTTCAAATTACAAACTTCATACATACATAGTTACTTTTCTGGAGTTGCTGAATCTGGTATCATGTACAGTTAAGACCCTGGTTATTTATGTATGTATGTACCTTTCCCTCTATTTGTACATTTTTATACCCTATCAACTTAATCTATTTACCTATTCATCAGTTCCATTATCAAGATTCTCTCTTTTTTGACAGTTTTCCTCCCCCATTTCTCTCTTACTTTACCTGTATAATTACCTAGTTGTTTCAGAAATTCTTTCTTATTGTTTCCAAAAAGTTTTAAGTACAATATCCCTAACGGCAACTTTTCCCAGTTTTTATTCCATATTTTAGTTTCTTCGCACTCAATTATACATTTGCACCACATTCCTGCCTAAATTTTCTTTGTACTGAAATTGGAAACTTGAATACAGTGAACCAATAGCAACATTTTAATTACTGCCGTACCGTGAATTCTGCCATTTTTACTCTGCGTGCTGTCATACCTCGCGCATCTGCAGTAATATCATAATTTTCGGTTTTTTTGTATAGCTTAGTATCCTTTAACCTGGCGGGTCATAGCAGATGATGAATGAAATTGGTGATGCTCAAATCATTTCGAGGCCCATGGAACTTAAATTTACTTGGCATTCGTCTTCTCAGAATAAGGAAAAACGCCAAAAAACCTACCTTGGTAACTCACCCTTAGCGAGACTCAAACTCACGACCTGTCAAATGTGAGGCAGACTTGCTACCACCACACTACACAGGTTAGCACAATTTTCATTGTCACAAAACTAGGAGAGTTTCTACACGAGACAAGCTTAAAAGCATAATTATAACTTGACTGTGTACATTTCTTAGTGGTGGCGATTGAACGGGACACACTGTATTTCTGTATTTAATCATGATAGTTATTTTAATGCAGTAAGAAAACTAAGTGTAATCTACATTACTTACAGGTGGCACAAAAAGCTGCTACAATGACAGATGACATCAGTGTTATAGTGTCCAACATCACTTCCCCAAAACCTTGTACAGAGCATAAACTAGCTTTACTCAGTGGCTTGCAACAGAAATGCCAGGGAACCCCTCACCTCTATCAAGAAATCATTACTTCAGGTTCTCTTGTGCACTATACAGAGAAGTTACTGTGCACTTACAGTAGAGCTGTTGGATATTCCATCTCTTACATATCTGCCGATCTAGATCTGTCTTTACTTACTGCTCTGCTCAGATTCCTCATGTCTGTGACAGACATGCCGGTACACACCATCAGGGAACTGTTTCTCAACCAATCTGAGTTCCTATTCAAGCTTATGTGTGCTGCCTTAAAATGCAGTCATAATTTGGTGTCCAAGCTCAACAAACTTGAGAAATCGACCGCACGAAAGGTTCTTACTGGAAGTTTCATTGCTATGACAAGAAATGAAGTGGATGACAATTTTGAATCCCATTTTGGAATAAACGTATCGTCTATTAATTTTCAATTAAAAGGATTTCAAGGAGTTCTCTATGATCCTGCTGAAAAACAGGCACATAATGGGGAAATATTCAGTTCAGAAAAAGATGATAAAATGGTGTTTAGCAATGTGATCATGTCATATGCATTACTTCCCAACTGTGTCTTTGTATACACCAACAGCTCCTGCAAAGAGCAGCTTTTGTATTTGAGTTCATTGGTTCAAGCAGAGATTGACGCACAGACAGAAATCCAAACTCAATACAATATAGGTGCTCTTTATGGCCTCTATACTGCAGTAAGTATGCTTTGTTCTCTTTATATTTATTTAAATATATAAGTTATGGCAAACATGTTCAAAAATCCAATGTGTTTCATTCACATGACTTACATCTCTGTAACAGGCCGCACTGTGGCCAAGTCGTTAGACCACTCACCTCGCACAAAGGGTTTGATCCCAAGTGACTGCATAAGGGATTTGTGGTGGAAAAAATGGTGCAGGGGTGGCTTTCCTCTGGGTCCTCCAGTTTCCCCCACCATTGCTCCATGTAACATGAGTGTCATCCTGTGCTGCCATAGTAGTAAAAGCAGGCTCTAAAACTATAACAAATTATTGTTAATAAGCTTATCCTTCTATCTACATCATGCTAATCAAGATAAATATTAGCAAAAACGATCTTCCTTGTAAGTAGGAGGGAAATAAGGGAATACAATAGGCTAAAGCGATAGTCAAATGCTTTAAAATGTGGTTGCTATGGGACTGAAATCCATTTTTTGTGCAGCCAGGAGTTGACAAATTCTCCTATGAGAAAACTTTAAATATTTTAAAACTGAAACCAATAGCAAGGAATATCTCAGGAATGGTTGACTCCACGAAAAGCATGTATACAATATAAATTGTGCTTAGTAAAATCTACCTTATTTATGTAGTATGTTTTTGTCTATCTCTTACAGTTTACCAGTTTTGCAAAGGTCATCTATAATGAAGAGGTCTTCAGAGTCTATTCCCAGAAAATTAGGGTATACATGTTATTTGTCATGTAAATATCTTTGATGTAAGTAAAGTTTAAGTGTGAACATCAATGCATTAATATTTTTGCAACTTTTATGCTTGCCTTGAAACATTCATGATCAGAGGGTTTTTACAACTTTATGGTAAGGTAGTAGGAATTTTTAGAATTTTGTAGATAGAATCAAAAAATACATATATTCACCATGTACATAGCAAAATCAAATTACTTTCATTATATTGTAACTTAACTTTATTGAATAGTATACAGTGGTATGATAGACCAGAGCTTATCTGTGTATCTGTCCTTCATCATGATCCCTCTTATCTGGGCTGTAACAAAATATATTGAACCACTAGTGACCTTTAATAAATGGTATACAGTACTATGATAGACCAGAGCTTATCTGTGTGTCTATCTTTCATCATGATCATGGTCCCTCTTCACTAGGCTGTAACAAAATGTATAGCACCACTAGTGACCTCTAGTAAATGGTATACAGTACTATGATAGACCAGAGCTTATCTGTGTGTCTATCCTTCATCATGATCATGGTCCCTCTTCACCGGGCTGTAACAAAATGTATAGCACCACTAGTGACCTCTAGTAAATGATATACAGTACTATGATAGACCCGAGCTTATGTGTGTGTCTATTCTTCATCATGATCATGGTCCCTCTTCACTAGGCTGTAACAAAATGTATAGCACCACTAGTGACCTCTACTAAATGGTATATAGTATTATGATAGACCAGAGCTTATCTGTGTGTCTGTCCTTATCATGATCATGATCCCTCTTCACTGGGCTGTAACAAAATGTATAGCACCACTAGTGACCTCTAGTAAATGATATACAGTACTATGATAGACCAGAGCTTATCTGTGTGTCTATCCTTCATCATGATCATGGTCCCTCTTCACTAGGCTGTAACAAAATGTATAGCACCACTAGTGACCTCTAGTAAATGGTATACAGTACTATGATAGACCCGAGCTTATGTGTGTGTCTATTCTTCATCATGATCATGGTCCCTCTTCACTAGGCTGTAACAAAATGTATAGCACCACTAGTGACCTCTAGTAAATGGTATACAGTACTATGATAGACCAGAGCTTATCTGTGTGTCTGTCCTTATCATGATCATGATCCCTCTTCACTGGGCTGTAACAAAACGTATAGCACCACTAGTGACCTCTAGTAAATGGTATACAGTACTATGATAGACCCGAGCTTATGTGTGTGTCTATTCTTCATCATGATCATGGTCCCTCTTCACTAGGCTGTAACAAAATGTATAGCACCACTAGTGACCTCTAGTAAATGGTATACAGTACTATGATAGACCAGAGCTTATCTGTGTGTCTGTCCTTATCATGATCATGATCCCTCTTCACTGGGCTGTAACAAAATGTATAGCACCACTAGTGACCTCTAGTAAATGGTATACAGTACTATGATAGACCCGAGCTTATGTGTGTGTCTATTCTTCATCATGATCATGGTCCCTCTTCACTAGGCTGTAACAAAATGTATAGCACCACTAGTGACCTCTACTAAATGGTATACAGTACTATGATAGACCAGAGCTTATCTGTGTGTCTATCCTTCATCATGATCATGGTCCCTCTTCACTGGGCTGTAACAAAATGTATAGCACCACTAGTGACCTCTAGTAAATGGTTTACATTACTATGATAGACCAGAGCTTATCTGTGTGTCTGTCCTTATCATGATCATGATCCCTCTTCACTGGGCTGTAACAAAATGTATAGCACCACTAGTGACCTCTACTAAATGGTATACAGTACTATGATAGACCAGAGCTTATCTGTGTGTCTGTCCTTATCATGATCATGATCCCTCTTCACTGGGCTGTAACAAAATGTATAGCACCACTAGTGACCTCTAGTAAATGGTATACAGTATTATGATAGACCAGAGCTTATGTGTGTGTCTATTCTTCATCATGATCATGGTCCCTCTTCACTGGGCTGTAACAAAATGTATAGCACCACTAGTGACCTCTAGTAAATGGTATACAGTACTATGATAGTCCCAAGCTTATCTGTGTGTCTATCCTTCATCATGATCATGGTCCCTCTTCACCGGGCTGTAACAAAATGTATAGCACCACTAGTGACCTCTAGTAAATGGTATACAGTACTATGATAGACCAGAGCTTATCTGTGTGTCTATCCTTCATTATAATCATGGTCCCTCTTCACTGGGCTGTAACAAAATGTATAGCACCACTAGTGACCTCTAGTAAATGGTATACAGTACTATGATAGACCAGAGCTTATCTGTGTGTCTATCCTTCATCATGATCATGGTCCCTCTTCACTAGGCTGTAACAAAATGTATAGCACCACTAGTGACCTCTAGTAAATGGTATACAGTACTATGATAGACCCGAGCTTATCTGTGTGTCTATTCTTCATCATGATCATGGTCCCTCTTCACTGGGCTGTAACAAAATGTATAGCACCACTAGTGACCTCTAGTAAATGGTATACAGTACTATGATAGACCAGAGCTTATCTGTGTGTATGTCCTTATCATGATCATGATCCCTCTTCACTGGGCTGTAACAAAATGTATAGCACCACTAGTGACCTCTAGTAAATGGTATACAGTACTATGATAGACCAGAGCTTATCTGTGTGTCTGTCCTTATCATGATCATGATCCCTCTTCACTGGGCTGTAACAAAATGTATAGCACCACTAGTGACCTCTAGTAAATGGTATACAGTACTATGATAGACCCGAGCTTATGTGTGTGTCTATTCTTCATCATGATCATGGTCCCTCTTCACTGGGCTGTAACAAAATGTATAGCACCACTAGTGACCTCTAGTAAATGGTATACAGTACTATGATAGACCAGAGCTTATCTGTGTGTCTGTCCTTATCATGATCATGATCCCCCTTCACTGGGCTGTAACAAAATGTATAGCACCACTAGTGATCTCTACTAAATGGTATACAGTACTATGATAGACCAGAGCTTATCCGTGTGTCTGTCCTTCATCATGATCATGGTCCCTCTTCACTGGGCTGTAACAAAATGTATAGCACCACTAGTGACCTCTAGTAAATGGTATACAGTACTATGATAGACCAGAGCTTATCTGTGTGTCTATCCTTCATTATAATCATGGTCCCTCTTCACTGGGCTGTAACAAAATGTATAGCACCACTAGTGACCTCTACTAAATGGTATACAGTACTATGATAGAGCAGAGCTTATCTGTGTGTCTATCCTTCATCATGATCATGGTCCCTCTTCACTAGGCTGTAACAAAATGTATAGCACCACTAGTGACCTCTACTAAATGGTATACAGTACTATGATAGACCCAAGCTTATGTGTGTGTCTATCCTTCATCATGATCATGGTCCCTCTTCACTGGGCCACAACAAAGCTCTTTGAGTGCAGATTTGGACCACTAGTAAATGGTATACAGTACTATGATAGACCAGAGCTTATCTGTGTGTCTATCCATCATGATCATGGTCTCTCTTCACTGGGCTACAACAAAGCTCTTTGAGTGCAGATTTGGATCACTAGTGACCTCCACTAAGCAGCATTAAATGGGTGTGCCTATTCAGTGATGCACAGCATGAATGTAATTAGCATTTTATGGTAGCAGGATATGCTTTCCATTTTTACCTTCTCTATTATGTTTAGTAAGCAAGGGTATTGTGTTATACCCAAAAATGTAGTGTCAATATTTCCCAGAAATACAGGCTTTGAGGCCCTCTAAACCCAAAAAGGCATTTTTAGAAAAAGTTCTGTGCATGTGTGAGTGTGTCTGAACAGCATAGTTCAAAAAGATAAAGCCTGTTAAATACCTTCCTTGATAAGTTGAGAATCTTTCAAGGGTGCAACACAAAGAAAATCCTGAACATAAACTACCCTTTAAATTAATGCTTTTTTTTTTATATTTTTGTTTTGTAACAATGTTGAATAAATACTCTGTTTAAGATAGCTTCATGTTTCATGACAAATAACATTTACATTTTGATTTTTTTGGGATAAGTTTCTAACCTGCTCTTCATTCTGATGACTTTTGCATAATTGGTAAGCCACTAGACAAAAAAATGTTTTTTGAATCAACCATTTCCAGATATTTCTTATTATTGGTTTAATTTTGCAATACTTATTACTTTTTTCAAATGGCAAGTAATTTGTTTATTTGTGTTTTCTCCTGGTCATGCGAGAATAATGGAATTTCAAATCAATACATAATAACTGCTCTTAAAAAAGATGACTATTGCCTTAACAGAGTGCATTCCCTTATTCCCCTTATACCTACGAGGAAGCAAGTACTAACATAATTTCTGCTAATGTATGCACTAGGCTCTCACAGCCAGTAAGAAGCAATTCCTACTTTTTGACCATAGCCTACTAGTCCGAAAGAAATTTAATTAAAATTTTTGGTAATGTATATCTCGATTGCATGAAGTAGAGAGAAGATTGTTGAAGAATAGGAAGAGAATGTCATGTGAATGAAACACCAGATTCTTTATGTGACAATTTTTGTTTATAGTTGTTGTTATGAAGCATTAAATATGGACTGAAGATTCTGTATAGCCTAGGAAGTAGTTTTCTTTGGTTTAATATTAGTTTATTGTGGTACCAGGAAGAATTTCAGCAAGAAGCAGTACAGCTAGAGCTCAAAGACTCTTATAAAGCGGAATTCTCATTTATTTTACTTGTATATTTGTTATATTTACTTCATTAACTATGTTACAATTCAAATTTCATGTCATTGCAAAAGTATTATGCTCTGCTCGACAAGGAAAAGTTTTGTGGTTTTCAATTTCAGTTAAGTATACAGTCATATTGAGAACACCAGTAAGTTTAGAATCTAGAGTAGTGATGCACATTATTCAAGGATTAGCATATAGTAAATAAAAGCAAAGGTTAGATATGTTTTAATTTATCTTTAAATTCCCCTTTATAGGCTTTGTAGCTCTAAAGTATTTGAAAAGCAAATTAGCTTGTCCCAACAACTATTGTTTTGCTATTTACAGGATGTTACATTTGAGAGAACACCATCACTGAACGTAGAGTGTATAAGAGGTGAGCTAGTAGCTGTGGTATCAGAGAGTGCTATGATTTGGGCTATGGATTTTGGAATATTTGGATTTATTTCTACAAGAAACCTTTACCTCATCTTGTCACAGGAAGTGTTAAAGATGCCACCATTAGCAAAACTTTGCATATTGGAAGGTAAACATTATTACTAGAGCATTTGTTTATGGAATACTATTCTGCACCTTGAATTTTTGCAGAGTTTTTCTGCACCAATCAATGCATTGTTTGTGATTGGGAGTCCATTTATTTGGAATATAATTACACATTTTTTTCACATTTAACTCTTGATGCAAATTATTTTCACTTTGACTCATACCAATGCCCAATGTTGCCAGAGTAAATCTATAAAATGTCTTTCAATCTTTTTCAAGCATTGCTTGAACAGTGGCAATAATTTCATCAGTAACAACAGTTCTGGGCTTCCTTCATGGAATTTGTCACTAAGAAAATACTGTCTCTTTTGAATTTACTGCACAGTTATAAATTGTTGCCTTAGATCTGGCTTCTTCATCAAATGCATTTCTGAGCCAATCTTCACTTTGTTGGGGCGTTAATGACAATTTAAAATTGTAAAAAAATCATAGCCTGTGAATGTTCTCTAGTCAAATTCTTTTTTGGGTGAACACAAAATATTTAAATTATGACACTTATCAAACTTCATGGCAATCAACTTGCAAAACATTAGAAAGTAGATGTCAGACATAAACAAATTTCATTTGTTTTTAGAAATTTGGCATTCTGAAAATGTTCAGTGTCACTCTCCTAGACCATATGAGATAGGCAAAATCTTACTACACAAAAAATATAGCTCTTATTAAAGCAAACAATATATGTCCAAGTGTTTTGCAGAAAGAAATTTAAATGGCATGTTATTTATGGACACTCTTTAACTGTTGTGGTTCTCAGCGTCCCATTCTAAATTGGGCGTGAAAGACTGCTTAATTTTGCTCAGAGGCCTCTCTATAAGGCTTGAGGTTCTTTTACGTGCCGTAAATCTACAACTCGGGATCAACAGCTGCAGAGTAAACCATTTATGAGATATTCAATTATTATTGGTTTGAGTTTCATCGTGGTCTTAAAGAGTATAGAATTTTAAGCCATTGCATTGCAATACACCTATTAAAAATCTGAATATCACTTTACCTACTATATCCTTATAAAAGTGGTTTCTCTTTAAGTTCAGAGGAGCTGTAAAGAAAATTACGTGACAAGGGAGCACCTCATTGGCTGCTGGGTCAGCTGTAACTTTTCCTGTGTAGGATGTCGTCTCTTCCTCTATATTTAACAGTTGGGTTCAGATTGTAATCTTTTCTAGTTATTTTTGTGCAGATAAATTAAAAAACCATTATTGTAACAGTTCAATTTATGTTTGTTCACATTCACCTATAACTAAAAACAAATTATTATAGCACAGGATTTAAGAATCTATGTGCCGGCGTTGTAGTTAGTTTCTGGTCCTGGATAAACCATCAGTGTGCCCCTTGCTATGTGCACATGTGTCAAGAAAATATTACCTTCCAGAGTGGCATGGCTCACAAACTGCTCTCCACTAGAGTGGACAGAAGTTCTGTGAAAAGTACCTACCTACAAAAGACAGTGAATTTGGTTAGCCATTGTCTAAGAATAATTCAATCTCATTATTGATGATGCAGAAGTATTTCTCAGATGTTTGTGTAGCATTTGTTCTTATTATATTTTCTAACTTATAATGTTCATCATTTTCTAAACTTGTTCACTAAAAGTTTAAAGCAAAAGTGATATACTGATATTAGTTATTAAATAAATGATTTCTAAAACCTAAAGTTCAGAGCAATTTGATCAGTACCTTTTATCATAGTTAAGTAAGTGTTGGATAGAACTATGAGAAATGTTACAGGAAAAGAGGAATTTAATGGGGGATTAATAATTGTCTTGAAGATCTTGAGTTTGTAGACAATATTTATTTGCTAGACCAAAGATTTAGATATGGAGACTAAGATCAAAAGGTTACAAGAAGAAGCAATGAATGTTGGATTGAAAATAAACTCTAAAACAAAACAGATGAGGATAAATTGTTATTGTCAAAATAAATTAGAAGCAAATGATGTAGAAATTGAAGAAGTGAACACTTTCCTGTGTTTAGGAAGTATGGTTACAAAATCAGCAGGAGCAGAAGATGATATAAAAAGACGGATTCCACCAGCAAATGGAGCATTTTTGCAGTTATACCCTACATGGAAAAATAATTAACATCTCTTTGAAGGCAAAACTTAGGTTATTCAACACCAACGTAAAATCAGTTCTCCTCTATGGTTGTGAAACACGGAAAGTCACAGAAGCAACAAACAAAATGATGCAGGTCTTTGTAAATAGTTGCCTGAGGCATATCTTAAATATAAGATGGCCGGAAATAATATCAAATGAAGAATTGTGGGGGAAAATCAACCAATCTCCAATATATTGTCAAATAAAACAAAGAAAGTGGAAATGGTTAGGCCACAAGTTAAGGAGACAGCACTGGACTGGAACCCCCAAGGAGCAAGAAAGAGAGGATGACCTAAGAACACATGGAAGCAATCGGGAAAGAGGAAAAAGCTGGAGAGAAGTAAAATGGCTGGCTGGAAACAGAGTATGCTGGAGGAACTTTACTGCTGACCTATGTTCCACTTAGGAACAACAGGAAATAAGTCAAGTTTTATTATAGCTGAAATAATAGATAGAACTGCTGAACTGTTCAAGTGCCACTTTTATTTTTCTACTTTTAGTATTATACGAGGGCCGTTCAGAAAGTAGCCTCCGATCGGTCACAGTGCAGGTAGTGGGGGGAGTAGCGACGCCATCGTGCATTCACGCACTCAGCAGGTCAGTCGGCATCAAGCCGTGGTCGAGTGAAAGTCGTACCTGCGCTAGTTTAGTGTTTGTGGCCGTTTGAAATGTGTACTGCAATAGAAAACCCCGCCAAATGTGAAGTGCGTGCTGTTATAAGGTTTTTTACAGCCAAAGGATATTCTGCAGCAGCTATTCATCGTGAGCTTTGTGCCGTGTACGGACCAAGAGTTATGAGTGAAGGAGTGGTCCGTGAAAGGGTACGTTTATTTAAAAGTGGACGAGAAAACGTTCATGATGAAGAGAGGAGCGGTAGACCATCATTGGTCACGGACGAACTCGTTCAGACAGTTGATGCAAAAGTTCGTGAAAACCGACGTTTCACAATGTCGGAGTTGTCTACTGATTTTCCACAGATTTCTAAGACTCTCTTGTACGAGATAGTGACGGCAAGATTGGGTTACCATAAGTTCTGTGCACGATGGGTGCCCAAAATTCTTACCGACCACCACAAAACTCAAAGAATGGCCTCTGCATTAGACTTTCTGTCACGTTATGAGGCCGAAGGTGAACCATTGTTAAACAGAATTTTGACCGGGGACGAAACCTGGATTAAGTACGTGAACCCTGAGGCAAAAGAACAATCAAAGATGTGGGCACATTCAAATTCGCCTACCACACCAATAAAAGCCCGGCAAGATTTTTTTGCCCGAAAATTGATGGCAACGGTGTTTTGGGATGCAAAAGGGGTGTTGTTGGTTGAATTCATGGAACGTGGGACGACCATTAATCAAGACGTGTACTGTGAAACACTAAAACAATTACGACGGGCTATACAGAACAAACGCTGTGGTATGCTGACTTCCGGTATCGTTTTTTTGCACGATAACGCCCGTCCTCACTCTGCTCGCAGAACAACAGCCCTTCTTGAGTCCTTCAAGTGGGACGTTGTCAACCATCCACCTTGCAGCCCAGATCTGGCGCCAAGCAATTATCACCTCTTCATGCATATGAAGAAATGGCTTGGGTCCCAGCGGTTTGATGACGACGAAGAGCTCAAAGATGCGGTCACAGGCTGGCTCCAGGCACAAGCGGGTGATTTTTATGCAGAAGAAATTTCAAAGCTTGTGAACAGATACGATAAGTGCCTCAATCGTTATGGAAACTATGTAGAAAAATAGTGCAAAGATGTAGTTGTAAGATGTATATATTAAAATATTTTTATTTAACTTGGTGAATTTCTTGCAATCAACCGGAGGCTACTTTCTGAACGGCCCTCGTATGTTTGAAGTTTAGGATGTGAGGCATTATAGCAGTGAGAATACAAAATGTTTAAAATTGAATTATCTGCAAGATTCTGAATTGAAGCAATTTCCTTTTGTGAGTACTTAGTTTTTGTCATCCCTCCATGTGGTGCTGTCATGTGCTCAGAGGAAATACATAAAGGTTTAATTGATGTTAAGAGGAATTTATTACTAGTGACGTTCAAATTATACGAGTATATTTGTGAAATCAGCTTTTGACACTATGTCACTTATACTTTTGTTTATGAAGGACTAGTTTCATAGAGTCGTTGCTTCCATTTCCACCAGAAAATTGATCCAGAATATATTAAATCAACTATGCAAACTGTGAAAAGTTATGCATAGAACATACTAAAAGAAGCTTAAAAACCAGATCCAAAGAACACTTCAGAAATCTGACATTCAAGCAAGGTAACAAATCAACTGTAGCATTCAGAAAAGAAAGAAAAGAAAAAAAAAAACAAAAAAAAGAACAAACTAAACCAAATATGAAACTTCCAAAACTCATGACAGGCCACAACGAACTCACAATGTGGGAAAACATCTTAATTTGCAGATATAAAGACTACCTAATACTCTAAAATCCTGCCAATTGACAGCTTAGTGAAGAACTTCATTGTTCCACCACTAGAGAGGAGACTGCAGGCAACTACAAACAACAACCACAGTCAGAACCCAGAGGTTGAAAATGGAAGCAGAGTCTAGTTCCTCATAAACAAAAGTGCCAGAAACCAACTCCACAGATCTTCTACTCAGTCATTAATGCATTATATATTAAGGTTTGTTTATTACTACTTTGAATTTATAGTGAAACAGATACAGATACCCTATTTTAGTCTTTGGTTTTATTCAAATATGAACAAAATTACAGGCAACCCTTTTTAAAAAAAACATTTAGTAAATAGTAGTGGGTAGAAAAAATTATGTGCTTGTAACTCAGATTTTTAGATGAATTATGGGAGGGTTGATCAATAAAGACTCTGTCAGACTGATTTTTCTTTCCTCACACGTACCATGTACTTGTACATAGTGTATAGAGAAGGTATTGTATTGCACCCAAAAATCTGATACCAAGATTTCACTGGAAATAGATGTTTTAGGGCCCTCTGTAACCAAAAAAGCATTCTTAGAAAAAGGTCTGTTCCGTGTGTGTGTGTGTCCAAGTCTGTGAAAATGGTAACTCAAAATCAAAAATTGACAAAATACCACACTTGGTATATAAGTTTAGTATCTTCCAAGGACGCGACACAAAGATTTTAAGGAAAATTCCGCCATCCCAAACTACCCTTTACATGGAAAATTTTTTAAAAATTTTGATTTTATCAAAAATGGTTAACAATTTTGATTAAAATACCATATAGTTAAGATATTTACACGACAAACATAATGTATATCTCGAATTTTCTGGGAATAGACTCTGAAGATTCTTTATTCTGGATGAACTTGACTGGATTTTGCATAACTAGTAAATCGTAAGAGACAGAAAAAAAACTTACTACACAAAATATGTAGATCTTGTTAAAATACACAATTTATGAACACACATTTATGAGCTGACCATTTTTGAGATATTCCTTGTTATTGGTTTCAGTTTTAAAATAAACATTTTTCACATGGCATGAATTTGTCAACTTCTGGCAATGTAAAGAAATGGATTTCATCCACATAGCAACCAGGTTTTAAAACATTTAATTATCGTTTTAGCCTAGTGTAACCCATTATTTCACTTCTACTTACAAGAAAACATTTCTGCTAATGTTTATCTCAATCAGAATGAAGCAGATAGAAGAATAAGCTTTTTAACAATAATTTGTAACACAGGAGAATAGAAAGTCATGTGATTGGAGGAACACATCAGCTTTTTACTTTCTCTGCACATACTATATACATAGTGTATAGAAAAGTTATTGTATTGCACCCAAAAATTTGATACTGAGGTTTCACCAGAAATACATATTTTGAAACCTCCTGAATAAAAAAAAAAACATTTTTAGAAAAATGCCTATGTGTGTGTGTATGTGTCTGTGTGTGTTTGCTTATGGACAGCATAGCTCAAAAACAAAAACCAGACTCGATATTTAAGTTCTGTGTCTTCCAAGGATGCTACACAAAGATTTTCAAGAAAATCCCCCCACCCCCAACTACCCTTTACATGGAAAAAATTTGGAACATTTTGGTTTTTTCAAAAATGGCTATAACAATTTTGAATAAAATCTTTATATTTAAGATATATACATGACAAATAAAATGTATATCTTAAATTTTCTGGGAGAAGCCTCTGAAGAATTCTTTATTCTGGATGAAATTTTCTGAATTTTGCATTAACTGGTAAACCATAAGAGATTGACAAAAATTTACTGCACAAAAAATGTAGATCCCATCAATACACATAATTCACGTCTTATACATTTTTTCACAGGGTTGACTGTTTCCGAGATATTCCTTTTTATTGTTCAGTTTTAAAATACAGTTTTCTCCTGTGGGAACTTGTCAACTCTTGGCCATGCAAAGAAACGGATGTCAATCCTATAGCAACCAGGTTTTAAAAGATTTCACTATCATTTTAGCCTAGTGCATTCTCTTATTTGCTTTCTACTTATAAGGAAGCAAGTAATAAGACCATTTCTGCTAATGTTTATCTCAAAGTAAATAGAAGGATAAGCTTATTAATAATAATTTGTTACAGAGATGTAGAGTGTCATGTTAGTGGAACACATCAGATTTTTTTTCGTGCAACTTCCAAGATAGTTTCCTATCTGTACCATGAATATTTGAAAGAAGTAGATTTTTATGTATAATGTCCATAAGTGGTAGCACTCAGATATTGGTAGGCTGGTAGTAGTGCTCCATTTTGAGGATCTTACTTGCAATTCGTATACCACAAAATGAAGGTGATGCAAGAGGAGCAGTATGGCAAATGGAGGCTAGTATCTCTTAAATACCAAGTTTAACATTTAACATTATTTTCGTTTTTGAGCTATACTGCACACACACACACACTCACAGACATTTTTCTAAAAAGGCCTTTTTTTAGAGTCAGGGGTCTCAAAACATGTATTTCTGATGAAACCTTGGTATCTAATTTTTGGATGCAATGCAATACTTATATACCCTATGTACATGTAGAGAAAGTAAACAATCAGTCTCAGTCCTTGTATGACATAATGAGTCATTCAAATGTAGTAAGCATATTGATCATTGTTCTTCACAATAATATGTATAAATTTGTTTTTTTAACTTTAAGGTTTGGTGCAAGAAGCAGAAGAAGAGTTTCTGTGTGCTACACTAAAATTATTGAGACTTATATTAGAAACCAGTGTGCATACAGGAAAATCTATGCTGATCTTTGAAGATGAAGAAAATCTTTTCTTACTGCTTCAGGTATGCATATTGATGTGCAAAAATATTAATTGATGAAAAGCATAATAAATTAATTAATACTATTACAATGTATTGTGTTATCAAAGTAAGTATATTTGTACTTGTTCCGGAGGTGAAAATAAAAATGAGTTAACATTTTACCCAGAAATTTTGAAAAGCACATTTGAAGTAAACATTTCTGTATAGATTTAAAGATGGGCACCAAATATTAACACATATATTGTTAGGCCTCATTCAGAATGAAAATTAAGCTTAAAATTGTAAACTTAAAAACTAGATGATATGTGTTATAATTGAACCATTCACAAGCAGATGGACTCTAGATCAGAGATATGTATCTATTCATCATTTGAAATTTACAGTTTCATGGCTTGATCAGCAATCTAAGAAGCAAATTGTAATACAAGTTTGCTCATGCAAGAGGGAAAAGTGGATAGCCTCAGGGTTTAAGGTGCAGGAGGATGTACTTTTGGGTGGAAATATCATGAGCCATAAATAAATTCATAAGGGTGCAAAGAAACACATGACTTTTACTGTTAATAAATAGATAATGTATGGCTAGGAAGAGGAAACTCCATTTCACTCACCTCATACATTATGAAGCTGGTAGTTTCATTATAAAATAAAAACTATGCCGTTGATCATACGTTTGTCAATGTCTGGACAAAAGGCTCTTCTGACTACTTGCTCAAGCTTTTATAATAAAATCCATGCTTATGCCAGCATTGCGTTAGGAGGGCATAGCTAAGCCAACTTTTTGAATTCTTGACACTATAATAACAAATGTAGAAACTGGTGCCACATTACCTTCTTACTAAATGAAATCTAAATTACTTAAAATGACCATATCAGGTACCCTACAGATGAAACACAGTCTTTGATAATGAAATTGTATAATAACAATGTTCTGCATAAGAAAAAAGTCATTAATTATACAGAGTAGTGAGGATGGGTGATCAGCCCAATGCGTGTTATGAGAGTGAGGAAGAAGATGTGAAATGGAGAAAGGAAGGCTAATAATGGAATAGATGGTGGGCAAACTGGAGAAACTGCAGAAAAAATGCCCCAGCACAAGTCGCATATGTGATCTCCTGGGATCGAACCTGGGCCACTTTGCTGAGAGGTGAGCGGTCTAACGATTTAACCAATGTGCCACCTATAAATAAACATTGAATTAAATGTAAGTTTGCAAAGCCCAAGTTTCCAAGTTTATGTTAGATCAAACATAAGAAAATGATCAACTAGAGAACAGTTCTCATCACCTATCAGATTTTCCATTGTGGTGTGTTGACACACCAGTCCCTCTCATGACAGGCTTTAGTCATGATGACTGTGGCTGCATTGTTTAAAAACCTCATGTGTTCCATCCACATGACTTTCTCTACATCTCTGTAACAAATTAGTGTTAAAAAGCTTATTCTTTCATCTACTTCATACTAATCAATTAGAAAACATGGTCTTATTACTTGATTCCTGTAATCAGAAGGACAATAAGGGAATACACTAGGCTAAAACGATAGTAAAATGTTTTAAAAGCTGGTTGCCATGTGTATGAAATAAGTTTCTATGCATGGCTACGAGTTTACAAAATTTCTGTGTGAGAAAAGCTCAAGTATTTTAAATCTGAAACAAATAATACAGAATATTTCAGAAGAGGTCAATCTCACGAAAAACACATAAATAACATAAATTGTGCGTTTCAATGAGATCTACATTTTTTGTGCAGTAAGTTTTTTGTCTATCTTTTATAGTTTAGCAGTTAAGCAAAATTCATCCAGAATAAAGAGGTCTTCGGCAGCTATTCCCAGAAAATGCAAAATAAACATTTTATTTGACATATAAATATCTTTAATATATAGTATTCTAATCAAAATCGTTTGAGCCATTTTTGAGAAAATCAAAATTTTCGAAATTTTTTACAGCTTGAAGTGGGGGGCATTTTTCTCAAAATCTTTCTGTCGCATCCTTGAAAGATACTAAACTTAAATACCAAATTTGGTATTTTACTGACATTTGTTTTTGAGTTATGTTATGTTCTCTCTCTCTCTCACACACATGATGCACCCACCCACTTCTACCCCCACAGCTATGTGTGCGTGTGCACACACACAGGCATGCACCCACCCACCTCCACGCCCATAGCCACATGTGTACACACACACACACACACACACACACACACATGCCTGCACTTACCCACCTCCAACCCCCCCCCCCCCCCCCACACACACACACACACACACACATTTTTGGGTGGAAACTATATACATAGCATGTGTAGAGAAAGTAAAACTGTTAGTGGAGATTCTGAATTCTCATTCCTATGTTGGCTTTAGAAGCTGTGAATGATCATGGAGTCTTTGTCTATAAATATCCTTGAAGAAGTGAAACTCTAAAGTTATAACAGCTACTATTTTTGTTCATTTACCTAATTCAAGTGTCTTAAGTTAAAAAAATTGTTTGATGTTTCAGTATTCCAAAGCAGAAATTCGAATAGCACTTCTGGATCTTTTGGTTTGTCTTGCTTGCAATGATAGAGATATTGCCACATTCATGGAAACAAAATGCTTTGATAAAGCTGTTTTGGGTAAGAAAAACATATTTGTTTTATTCATCTGAAATTTGTGTCTGAGTAAAAAATGAATAATTTTAGTAACAATATATTCAAAATTGGATGGATTGAAGGTTTTTGGAATAAAAAGAAAATACAAATGAACAAATTAAATAGCACATAACTCTTTTGGGCCTACGCTCCTGTGAATCAAGATAATTTTACACAATGAGAAGCAATAGACAGGATTTTACACCCCTAGTAGCTAGAAGCATTATTTTTTCTACCACTTTACTTTAAGCTTGGCAACATTATAAAGAATAAACTTATAAGATTACCTCATAATAATTGGATTCAACAAAAACCAGAAATTCATTTTAAAACCCAACAAAGTTTCTTAAGCATAGTACATAAAATCAAACAGTAATTATAAATTCCAAATTTAAAATAAAACTTACAAATAAGAAAAAATCCTCTAGAACTTTTCGAAATTGAATATAATCTCTGTCTAACAGAAGATGTCAAGAAATCAGAAACTTCTACAGACATCTTAAAACAAATGTTACTGGAAATAATAAATTTACAATATCCTTCACCTGAATAGTTACATATTTTTACAAATAGTTCCAGTCTACCAAATGATGGAGGCACTAGTGCTGGAGCAGCATGTCCACTCTTCTCATTTTATAAAAAGTTAGCTATGTATTTACAAATGTTGATGGCAATTCTCCAAAATCTACAACATCTCTTTTATCATATATATATCTGATACAAAAGCAGCCATTATCGCTATGACACCCAAAAGCCTTTAACATTCTAGAGTGTTGTAAAATGATACAACTAACCCATTTACATAAAAGAGTGGCAATTCAATGGAGTTCAGCCCATTGTGGAATAATAGGCAATGAAATGGCTGATTGTTTGGCAAAAAAAGGGAAGTAAAATTGTCACCAAATCAACACCTAATTTAATTCCATTGTGTGTTTTAACTTGATCTACATTTTTTGTGTAGTAACCTTTTGTCTATCGCTTACGGTTTATCACTTAGACAAAATTCAGCAAAATTCATTCAGAATAAAGAGGTCTTTTGAGGCTATTCCCAGAAAATTCAAAATATACATTTTATTTGCCATTAAAATATCAACCATTTTTGGGAAAATCTTTCCATGTAAAGGGTTGTTGGGGGTGGGGAGAATTTTTCTCAAAATCTTTGTGTCGCATCCCTGGAAGATACTAAACTTAAACACCAAGTTTGGTATTTTATCAGAATTTCATTTTTGATTTAGCGTGTTCACAAACGGACACACACATATGCATACCTTTTTCTAAAAATGCTTTTTTTAGGATACAGGGACCCTAAAACGTGTATTTCCAGTGAAATCTTGGTATTGAATTTTTGGGTGGAATGCAATACCTTCTCTATACACTATATACATAGTACGTGTAGAGAAAGTAAAAATAGCATTTTTTGAAACAGGTGTGCTGTGTTTGCACATAACGAAAAACCTGTTAAATACCAAACTTGGTATTTAAATTCAGTATCCTCTAAGAATGTGACACAAAGATTTTCAGGAAAATCCCCTCATCCCTTTTTTTTCTTTACATACATGGGATATTTTTTGAAAATTTTTATTTTCTCATTAATGGCTCTAATGATTTGTATTAAAATATTATATGTTTATATGACAAATTAAATATATATCTTCAATTCTCTGAACTGCTCTTCATTCTGAATGATTTTTATATAACTGGTAAACTATAAGAGACAAGACAAACTTTAAAATACTTAAACTTTTCTCATATGGAAAGTCCTCAACCATTTCATATCTATTTTATTTTACTCCTGGTCATGGAAAGAGAACCCAATTTCAATGACAATTGTTGCATAGCAATAGCTATTAAAATATGTGACTATCACTTTAGCCTAGTATATTCCTTTATTTCTGTACTACTTAAAGGAAGCAAGTAGCATTATGTAGATAAAAGAATAATCTTTTGTAAGAACAGCTTGTTTGCAGAGCAGGTAGAGAAAGTTATGTGAATGGAACATATCAAATTCTCAGTGTGGGATGAACAAATTAACACCATGTGCAGTGTTGTATGGTCAGGGATGAACAAACCACTCTCAGAATAAGGTAATGGACGTTAGAACAAGAAGTTGAATTTTACATGAAAGAAGGTTGTTAAGGTGCTGGGCACGAGTCAGAGATATTTTAATTTCTGAGGGCATCAATATGTCTGTTTTGTCCCAACCACCATTAACAATCTTTTTTTGTGTAAAATTCATACATGGAAAAAATGGTTCACAACCGTGTTGACGGCTATTCAATTGTTCAATAATTTTTTTTTGTAGCTTAATGTCCTTTAACCTGGTTGGTCATATAGGATGATGAATGAAATTGGTGAAATTATGCTCAAATGATCTGGGAGTCCATGGAGCTTAAAGGTACTCGACATTCGTCTTCTCAGGATAAGGGAAACCCCCCAAAAAAAACCTTATCCAGGTAACTCACCCTAAGCGAGATTTGAACTCATAACCTGTTGAATGTGAGGCAGACACTCTACCACCACAGGCCGGCAGTTCAATAATTCAAAGAAACAGTTTAAAATTTGTTGAACAAGTCATATATTCATTAATGGAAATTCCTTACTTTCGCTACACTGAGATTTTTATTGTTCCAATGTTAGTACCATTGAAATAATTAGCACAGATGCTTAGGGGGATATTGGAGAATTTAGTTTTTTTTGTTGAACTGATATATTTGTCAAAGTGACATTCAGTAAAACAGCATTTGACTGTATATAGGTATGTTTATGTTAGTGGATATACATAACTGTATTTAGATTTAATAATTATTAATTAATGAGACATACTCTAACTTCACTTTAAGGTTTCTTACCTAGAAACATTTTTTCACCAGCCACTGCCAGCATCTTCATCTAACGACTGGTTTGGTGAGCTGTGTGTCATCTTTGGGCTCCTCTACCATCAGAAAAATGAACTTAAAGTTTGGATTGCTGTCTGTGTTGACATCCCAATTCATCAGACAAATTTCAAACTTTTTAATAAATATCTTCTCTCAGATCTTTAATTTATTGTTGTTGGCAACTTAACTTCTGATTTTATATCATGCCTATCTTTCCAAAAATGCTGGCAATGCCTGGCAAAAACATGTTTCTAGGTAAGAAACCTTAAAGTGAAGTTAGAGTGCGACTCATTAATAATTATTGAAGTGCACTTCACTGTGAAAAATTCCTTATTTGAATAGTAAATTTAATAATTGATTATCTGTTACTCAATAACCAAATGTTCACTTTGCAGGGAAGCTAGAGTATTATGCTCATGTTTATGCAGCAGATCTCTACAAATATAAACCAGTAATGGAGACTGAAATTAGGTTTATGATATCAATACTTAGGGCAGTTATGGAAGAAAAGAAAGAAACCAGGACATCGGCTGTAAGTGAGAGAATTATTAAAGGTAAATAATTAAGTGAAGTGAAGCTGCAGTTTTTAAGCACTAAAGACAATAGAAATAGGGATTAAAATATAAAATAAGCATTTAAAATGCATTAACAATATCCTTAAAAAAAGCGGATATCTAGAAAAATTTGCAATCATACCAATGTATTTACACACTACAGTGATTTTCAAATGGATGAGCACTACCAGGCCAGCAGCCAATCGGAGTGCTGCTGCGTTCACATACTGCACTCCCACTTAACTGGGAAGCAACACACTAAGTGATTCCGTCTCTCATAAATACTACTTGTGCTACCACAAAATATTCAAATTTTGTAAAAAATAATTCATGAGGAACATAGAGAGTAATGTTTGTAGCAGAATCGTAAAAACCACAGATTTTTAGCTCAAATAGTTTTCATAATACACATGAATAAACATTATGTCATCAGGCAGATTTGCATGCTCAGTATGCGAGTGAGAGGGAAATATGAAAAGAGTGGGGGTAGCGACCTGGCAATGCAGATCATGATAACGCATCTCATTCGCTGCAGAGTAGTGCTCTTCTCATTTGAAAAACATTATAGGATAACATTCATTAATGACTCATTCATTACAACTGTTCTTTTCAAACTTTCAATCTGATTTTGGATTAACCTTATCATCAAGGAATAAATATTCTGTGGGCTGCAAAACCTGCTAAGTTTGTAAAGAAAGAATTTGTATTAAATTTATAAATAACAAAGAAGTTATTGCTAACCTGTTGACTGTTTCCATCCTAGCATATTGTTACAGCATTAAAATTTGATTCTGTCTTCTCAGGCAGGAGTAGCATGACTGACCAATGTGGTATAATGGGTATATAAGCAGGAAGAAATGAAAAGGGGGAAGTTGCTACAACAAACCTCTCAGGTGTTCTCTCTTGCCATGTGAAGCTGACAAGTCTTGACAACAGCACAAGCAAACTGATGTGCTATACAGCCAGTCTAGTCATTTTTATTACTGAAAATAGGGTTTCTTAATTTGCCTAATGGGCACAAAATCACAAGTTTTCCATTTCAAAAATAGATAGAACTACTTATTTTATTTTTTTTTTCATTTAAAGGTCTAGATAATTATTAAAATTTGTTATATAACTTTAATTAAACCCTCACAAAAACACATACATAATTTGCCTAGTGAAAAAAAAAAGAAGGAGTGGTGCCATGCCACTCACCTCCCACCTAGATGGCCCAGATTCAATCTCAAGAGCCTGCATGTGGGCTTTGTGGTGGATGAATCAGCATCTGGGTGGGTTTTCTCCATCCCACCAATTGCTCCATCATCACTTTTCTTATCAACCATTTTGCTGCATTTCATATCATTCACCTCCTCATGCTCATTCATGCCTGGCTATGAGTCAAGTTCTCCATTCTGTGATTTTGTGCTGTTGGCTTCAGCTCGTGAGTCCTAGGTGGGTGTCAGTCCTACATATGGGGAAGGTAAGCTGACTACAAAAAAACACAGAGCTAGCTCAGATTTTGGTTGCAGCATGCACCTCTACTTATAGATGAGATTAAGGTTGACCTTAAACTTAGGCACAGACAGATAGGCTAATATAGTATAGATTCCCAAATTTATATAACTCATTTTGTTTACAGACCTCTAGTAATTTGTAACATTGTAATTCACAACTAAAGTAAGAAAAATACTGATAATATTAAATATTCCCAAAAGTGGACACCAGGAATATTATCCTGTAAATTTCTTCTTGCAACCTAACACTGTTTACACTGTATTTTCTGTGATAAACAGCTATAAAAAGAATTCAGTACCACAGGCAGTTTTAGCTTACATATTCATTGGAAAAAAGCAGTTTGTTACTAATGTTAATATTTTATATTCTGTTCTAACAAAATTACTATTTCATTTGCTGCAATTTTAGCGTCCATAAATAACACGCCATTTACATTTATTGGAAGAAGTGTGATGATTCACGCAGTAAAATATGTGGCAGGTCCTGGATTCAAATCCCATGGGTTGACCAATCTGGCTGAGGTTTTTTGTGGTTCCCCTCAGTTGTCAAGGTAAACATTGGATTGGACATTTAATTCCATGAGTCAAAGCTCCACCCTCATTCTAAAACAATAGTAAAACTGAAAATAGATGGTAACTACCATCTATCCACAGACAGTGTAAGTAGTAGACTACAGCATCCCTAACCCCATCTGCCTAGTGGTAAGTTTGGTGTGACCTTAAAAGGCTTCTGTACACCACATATTGTTACCAAACAATTCTGTCCTGATATGGCTGAGTTGTTAAAGTGATGTCAATTGGAATAGATAGAGTCAGACTGAAAAATTCAATGCCATAACCAGGATTTGAACCATGGATCTCCCTGTCTCTAGCTGGTTGCTCTACCACTGTGCTACCATGGCAACAGGCTGGCATAGCATTAAATTCCTCACTTGACTCGCATGTTTCCCGGTAAACGACAAGGTGATCTCAAATTATTTTGAGATTTTGACAACCCTAATAGTGACTTACAATGTTGTAAGTGCTTTAAGTCCCAGGCTTCATAATTTAACCATTACGTCAATTAGTGTTAATTTTTTTATTGTTTTTTCACATAAGCCGTGAGCAGGACAGGAGTTTACTGAGAGACCTGTGATTCAATTGAGGAATTAAATGCCATGCCGGCATGTTAGCTCAGTGGTTAGAGCAACCAGTTAGAGACAGGGAGGTCTGTGATTCATATCCCAGCTATGGCATTGAATTTTTCAGTCTGACTCTACCTATCCAACTCCTGTTCTATACACAAATTGTGTGAAAAACAATTAAAGGTTAACAATAAAAAAAGAAACTTGATTCATTGCTTAGAGCCTCAGTATACTAAACTTCTCTCAGTTGTGAACTGCACTTGGCTGTCTCTGACTCAACTGAACTCTGTCACAACTGACTTCTTGCCCTAGCAGCTCCTTCCCTCAACAAAAGTGGAATACTCTCAGAAGAGGTAGCTTCTCTAAAACCTGAAGTCAAGGAAGTTTCCAGACCTGTGGGAAGGTGCACCACAAAGAATTTGTTTCATTGTTCTTTGATCTAATTTAGGAGACACCTGCAACAATTCGGCTGGCTACACAAAGCCATGGCTTACCAATTACTTTTGTGCATGTGGTTACATCACACATGCTTTATTTTTCCTGTGAATGTTAAACCTTGAGTACAGTATACTCCCAATTATTTGTGTATGGACTATCCATACCATATGGATTACCCAAGCACCCCCTCCCCCCTCAAAAATTATTGCAGATTGTTTTTCTTTAGAAAACAAAAATAAAGGGACTGCCATGTGAGAGTAAGTGCCACTTCCATTGTTTAAATGATCACTGCAAGATAACAGAGTACTGTTTCCATTGTTATCAGCCTGCCTGTTCAGTTTTTTTTATGTTAATCAGCATGTAAATGTCAACAGAGCTAGTTAAAAGAAATTTTTAAAAGAATTGGTGGAGAAATGGAAAATACGTGTGCTGACATTAAAACAAAAATTAGAATTAATTGAAAGATTTGAGAAAGAGGAAAACTATTGCAAAACTAAGACCTGATTATGGTATTGAAATACAAACTGTTCGGAAAACAGCACAGTACTGCGGAAAATACAGGATTTTATCAGTAACTGTAATTCTAATTCTGGACCATCTACATGAAAAAGCACGAAGAGATCCACATTCAATGACTTAGATGCTGCTGTTTTACGATGGTTCAGCCAAAAAAGAGCAGGTGTCATTGTTTCAGATGTGATTGTGCCGGAAAGGCTAAATTTTTTCATGAAGCTCTAGGGTTAGAGGGACAATTTAATGTCTCATCTGGTTGGCCAACCAGATTCAAACATTAAGGGATTTGTGAACTTACTGAAAGAAAAATTTGAACTGCTGTACGAGAAAATGTGAACTCCTCTCATGGCAGACCATCATGAACATTTTAAGAATAAAGGTCTACAATACCTATGCACAGAAGTAGAATAAACTTTTGAACAAAGATTACATGTTGAAAAAAGCTTTTAAACGTAATTTCCTATTTACATATGTATGCTGTACCTTAAAAGCATTAAATTACAGGTTTCTCGATTATTCGTTCTTCTTCTTTCCCACATTATCCCAGATAATCAAGAGTATACTGTATTTCCCTTTTAAATATTTGCCTGTGTTACAGATATGTTTTACAATATTATTGGTTATTGGATTTCATATGTCCTTGTGTATTATTGTGATTTTTTATCTTCCAGCTGTTTCTATGTTCATGAATACTGCTTATCACTGGAAGGACACCATCATCTCATTCCTCTCATTTCTTAATAAAGGAACAGCCCAGGAACAAATATCAAGAAATTGTTACATCAGGTAAGATCTCTATAGTGTCTTGAAGATATTTTATCATAACAATTTGTAAAACAATCATAATATCTATTTTAAGGAAACTTTACATTATTTTCTTTACATATAATTACACACTGTGCTAAAAATTGTTTAGGTGTTGTGAATGAAGTGCAAAGAGTCAAAATAAATAAATACAGGTAAATCAGTTTTTACAAATTGACAAGATTTTAAAAAAACAAGATAGTCAAACTTTTTACTTTCTCTGCCACCTACTTTCTAGGCAAGAGAAAGTTATGTGTTCCATCCAAAAATTTTATATTTCACTGGAAATACATGCTTTGAGGTCTCTAAATAAAAAATTGGAGGTGTTCCATTCACATGACTGTTCTGCAAATAAACTATTCTTTTATCTACATTATGCTTACTGAGATAAACATTAGTGCACTGGTCTTATTACTTGCTTTCTTGTAAGTATAAAGAAAATAAGGGAGTACACTAGGCTAGAGTGATAAATATTTTTTTAAAAGCTGGTTTCTATGAGAAACAATTGAAATTTGATGCTCTTTACATGGGCAGGATCAAAATAAAACAGATATGAAACAAAAGATGACTTCCCATTTGAGAAAATTTTAGTTTAAAAATTAAATCAACAACAAACAACAACATCTTGGAAATGGTTAACTCTACAAAAAAATGTTTATGACATAAATTGTGTGTTTTAACATGATCTATATTTTTTGTGTAGTAAGTTTTTATCTATCTCTTACACTTTACTATTTATACAAAAGTCATCCAGAATGAAGAGGTCTTTGGAGGCTATTCCTAGAAAATTCAGGATATACATTTCGTTTGTCATGAAAATATCTAAAACATGTGGCATTTTAATCAAAATTGTTAGGGCAATTTTTTGGAAAAATCAACATTTAAAAACTTTTTTCCTTATAAAGGATAGTTTAAAGAGGAGGGGGGGGGGATTTTCATGAGAATATTTGTGTCGTATCCTTGGAAGATATTGAACTTAGATACCAAGTTGAGTATTTAAGTGACTTTTTTTTTTTTTTTTTTTGATTATTCTGTTTTTCTCTCTCTCTCTCTCTCTCTCTCTCTCTCTCTCTCTCTCTCTCTCTCTCTCTCTCTCTCTCACCCACACAAACATACCCACATACACAAACACACGCCCATACAAAAACACACACCCATGTCCATAAACATGCTCAAACACACAAACACACACCCATACCCACAAACCCATGCCCAAACTCACAACCATGTCCACACACAAACACATGTATGCCCAAACACACACACATGCCCACAAACCCATGTCCAAACACACAACCATGCCCACACACAATCATGCATGCTCAAACACACACACACATATGCCCAAATACACTCCCATGCCCATACAAACACACACACACACACGCCCACAAACTCATGCCCAAACACACACATACATACACCCATGCTTGCACACACACACACATCCGCATACACACAAACACACACATACACATCCACATACACACAAACACACACATACATACACCCATGCTTGCACACACACACACACACATCCAAATACACACAAACACACACATGCCCCACACATGTACACACACACCCTTATGTATGGCCACAGATCTATTTCTTAAAATGTTTTACAGGGGATATCAAAATATATATTTTCAGTGAAATATTGGTGTTGAATTTTTGGGTGGAATGTATTTTTTTACCTTCTATGTACATGGTCAAGAAAGTAAAAATAATTGCCCCAACTTATGCCCCAACCGTCATTGTACACAATATTATGCGCGTGCCTTTTCTTGGATGCTCAGCTCTCTTGCCTGCATTTGACTGGTTTCACACAATTTTGGAAGCAGAGCAGAGAGAGAGAACATCCAGACATGAAGTACGCTATATACCCTGATATCTAGTGGTTTCATTCTGTATGTAGGCCCCAGCGTTCACACACTTGTACAGTATGTTTGCTACAAAACTTGGCCACCAGCAGCACGGCCTGTGTGACCTTCGCTGCATTTCCCTGCACACATCCTACATCTGTTCTGTCATCACATGTGCGTCAGTCTTGCTTCTGTTCTAGTCCAGATCACTTGTTAATAACATATGTGCTTACATCATCTTGTAGAGAAGTTGTAAGGCATTTGAAACTAAAGTACCTGGCATGCGTGTTCAGAGTAGAGAAACCGTTCGTTTGCTTGTAAATACATTCAGGAAGATGAGATCAATTTGTGATACGAAAAGAAAGGTAAACAGACATGTGACTATGGAGCAGAAATTAGACAAAATCAGTGAAAGGTTAGAACGGTCACCTCGAAAATCTCTTAGGTGCCTTGCACAAGAAACTGACATTTTGAAAGCTTCAGCATGAAAAGCAACAAAACTTTTAAAACTCAAACCATACAAGGTTACTGTTGTCCAAGAATTGCTATCACGTGATCACCCGAGTTAGGTAAATTTCTGTAACTGGATTTTGAGGAATGTTAATGATGAACAATTGATCCACAATTAATACCGTTCACTGATGAAGCATGGTTTCATTTACATGGTCACGTGTCATCACAACACAACCAATATTATGCTACAGACACACCCAAATTTGTTCATGAAACCCCGTGGCATGATAAAAAAATTGGGGTATGATGCGCAGTAAATGGATACAATCCATAATAAGGTATGTTTTATGTTTATCCTGATAATTGTTAATAAGATTTGAAATTTTATGTAATGTCCACGCATGTGTGTCTGAGTGCCAGCCAAGTGACCTGGATGCAGGCACAGAAACTTTCTTTGATTGGCAACACTGCAGAAAGATAGCCCGTAAAACTAATACACATATTTAAAATGTTGCAAATATGCAAAGAAGCTTGTGACAGTGATGTGATTAATATTAACTGAAAAGAGTTTGAATCAGTTTTTGTAACACAAACATCACTTAGTAATAGGACCGGTTTTGGGAACACTTGTTCCCATTTTCAACCCTTAATTCTGACTAAATCTTGCTTCATTGGCATCAACAATGAGTGTGGAGGTGCATCACTTGTAGAGGCATCTGGTGCTGGATCTATGACTTACAAAGGTTGCTTGCTGTATATCTGTAAATCAAAATTCATGATATTCTTCTTCTCCCAAACATCTAATTCTGTGTGTTTATACATTGGTTTTAACCCTGCTGTTCTGTTTGAATTTACTATACTGTTTGGGTCAATATGACCCGAAGTATTATAAATCAGTATAATCAGATAAAATGAGTCATAAATAAGACAGAATATTATACTTTTTATTATTATTATTTATTAGAAACAACTTGAGTCATTCTGAACCATGAATTACTTCATATTATATAGAACTATTGAAAAAAAATATTAAATATAATATTACAATAATTACTGAATACAAATTTGACAGATTTTATTCCTCAGAAAGAACAATCTGGACACAAATAAGTAACATGTACTTTACAAATGTGTTTACTATGCTTTCCACATAACATGTTTGTTTTGTTGTCATTTTTCGATGGACAAAACCTACAGCGTGCACGTTTTACAGTTTTTCTTTCTGGCACAGAGTCTGATACCTTGACCACATTTTCAGAGGCTTGAATTCTCTTCACTATTTTTAACAATTCTTCTGTCCTTGGAAAATATTTTCTGAATGCAATATGTTCCTTTATCAGAGATTTCCCAAGTTGTTCTAGAAATAAGTCATCATAGTCTAATTTGTTCATATTCCATTTAGGGTCTATGGCAATCCATAAGATATACACATTGAAAGTAGAAACATCAAGGATGTTATAGAAAACAATCATTGGCCACCGATTTGTTTTCCTTTTGCAGGTATATGTACTTACTGCTTGATCTAGTGTATCTATAGC
Organism: Hymenopus coronatus; assembly: GCA_030762935.1. Classification (NCBI taxonomy): domain Eukaryota; kingdom Metazoa; phylum Arthropoda; class Insecta; order Mantodea; family Hymenopodidae; genus Hymenopus; species Hymenopus coronatus. The sequence goes on from CM060897.1 coordinate 167,754,011, forward strand.
TCCTTTACTGGCACTATAAACCAAAATCATTTGTGGCTTCTTGCTGTCCCTGTTGCTTATTTGAATATCACGGTGTAGTGTCCTCATGAGTACTACATTTTCTTCTTCTTTGCAATGTGGTTGACTACTGTAATGGCATTTGTGAAGTAAAACGTAGAACTATGTACTTCCCAACCGTTCATTTATTGTGGAAGTTCCGACTTCTTTTTACGTACAGTTCCCAATCGTCCATTTTTGTTTCAGAAGCACTGTCCCAAGTTGTATGAAGTAAAAAGATACAAGTTACATTTTGGCCACTCAGCTCATATGTAAGATAATACACTACTCTCATACCTTGATTTTTTTCTGGTGCTGCTCCTTGTTCTTTTCTGTGTATACTTGTGCTTTTAGAAGATACAATGTACTGCTGTCACAAAGAGACCATATCTTTATTCCAAATTTTACGGGTTTAGAAGGAATGTATTGCTTGAAGGGACAGCATCCTCTAAATCCCATTAATTGTTCATCAACTGTTACATTTTCTGCAGGATTATATAATTTAGGAAGTACTTCTACCCATTTTCCCCAAATGTTGCGAATAGGAGCAAATTTAGCACTAAGTAGTCACCTTTCTTCTCTAGTAGACCTCTTATCAAACCACAAAACAACACGTTATGTTACAGAAAGTTTCAAGTGACATTACTGCCCGAAATATATTCCGCCCAGTTTCCTTATCCCACAGGCTTTTTGTTGACTCCCCATGAGATCGATATACCACAGCAAGAAACAGAAGTCCTAAATAGGCTTAAAAAATATTTCTAGCAATATTTTCCCACTGCTCACCATAAACTCTGTGTCCCTCTATATTTGTCATTTCTATTATTTCCTTTTCAAGTGCCTGATGAAATATAGCTTCAAAGGAACTTTTTATTTTAGTTATTCAACTGGTTGCATACCTTGTAATTCCTAGTGTCTTCTTGATGACATTTGAAGCAGAGTGACGGCCACATTGTAGAGGTGGTTGCAACTTCCATTCAATAGTTTTATTTTTAGAAATAAAAGTTTGTTTACCACTGCCTGTTTGAAGATGCTTTCAGATGCATTACTTGTGTGATTTTCAAATTCGCAAATGGACTCACTATTGGAGGCATTAGCAAGAGCTTCTAACTCTGCTTCACTCAATATTCTTCTTGCCATGGTGCCTAAACTCAAACTGACAAGCAACCTTTGAAATAATGCAGAATATAACTGTGTAACAAGAACAAGTACATTGTCGTAACAGCAATAATGCTTACAGTGGTAATTATATCATGCTATTTCAGCAATGCATTATAACACATCCAACAATGTATAACAATAGTCAGGTGTTACAGAAATGATGTATCAGGTCATAATGACCCGAACAGTACAAACGTAACAAATACTATTTAAAAAAAACTACTCAAAATTTTGTGACAAATTTTTAACCAGAAAATGGTGACATATCATTGGACAAAGTCATTAAATTTCATAAAAGTGCCTGATTAAATGAGAAATATATAAAGAGATAAGCTGTGATATCGGGTCATATAGACCCGAACAGAACAGCAGGGTTAACAGTTTTATATTAGTTGTGATTTCATGTCAATGTCCACAAATGATGGGCAACTGCTGATTTTTTTGTTTGTTTGTATTTTAGGTTTCGCATATGTGCTTTTAATCTGGTTTCCAAACTTCTTTTCGTCCTTCCTATGTATACTAGATCACAGTCTGAGCATTCAGTTTCATAAATTCCCATTTTTTTGTTTGCTGGGATCCTTTAATTTTTTTGCATAGCGGTTTCTGAATGCTGTAGTTGTTTTTGGAGCTAAGGTAAATGTTATAATTCTTGATCATCCTTTTTTATGTGTTGATGTTCTTGTTCATATTCTCCTTTTTCCAGTGTGTTTATTAGCCTATGCATCAGGCTGTGAAAATTGATGTGATGTTGAGTTGAAATTGTTTTTCCTGATTCTGCATAGCTATGTGTGGGTTTTCTGTACATACCAAATTTTATTTTGTTTTTTCATCTGATGATTTTTAGGTCCTAAAATGGTAACCAACCTTCTTTTTCTGTTTCTAGAGTGAATTTTATTGCTTGGTTCTATAGGTTTAATAACTTTAAAGTGCCATCTGCTTTAAAGTTATTAAACCTACAGAATAAAGCAATAAAGCTTACTTTAGAAACAGAAAAAGTATGTTGGCTACCATTTTTGGACGTAAAATTATCAGACAAATAAAAAAAAAAATAGAATTCAGTATATTTTGAAGATCTTTTGAAATTTGTGTGCCAAGAATAATAGGTGAATCTTCTGAACTGAGTGTTGTGACAAAAACGGAAATGTTTCAAGTTGGCTAACTTGTTAAAAGAAAAAACAGAAGTCATTGTTCTAAGGTTATGTGTATATGTAATTTTCTTCACAAATAAAAAGGTTGTATTTATTCAAAATCTTCTCGGGCTTCTAGCCAGGTAAAAACTTGGCCTGAAGACGAGGAAGATGCACTTCTTCGAAACGTTGGTGTCAAGCCAAGTTTTTACCTGGCTAGAAGCCCGAGAAGATTTTGAATTAACACGTCGCCAGGAAAGCTTTAGTTCTTATTTTAGGTTGTATTTATGCTTACCTAAATCATTTAATTGATCTGGTTAACAGTAAATCAGTGATTTAGTCCCTTAACGCAACAAGAAATGGAGAGATTACAAAAACAACGGAAGCTGATACAAACCTTATTTACAAAAACCTACAATGAATTGCTTGAGAATTTGGCAAGCGATCAAGTGGACAGTGAATCTGTACAGAAGATGCATGTTAAAATGGAAAGGTTAATTATGGAACTGTCTTCTTTGGAAGACAAAATCCTTGATATTATGTTAGGAGAAGATTATGCTGATGATGATGCACATAACCATGAGTACAATGCCATTGAGAATTACAGAGATAAGAGGAACGAGATTAGGTTAAAAATATCAAATATTTCCAATGGTAGACAAATGATCGCGAATAATGTTTCTGTAGTCTCCTCAACTGCACAAAAGAAGAATTTGAAATTGTCGAAGTTGGAGCTAAACCAAAATGGAGGTGACGACAAAGACTGGTTAGGATTCTGGAGTATATTTAAAAGAATTCACGAAAATAATGAAATTGAAGCAGAAGACAAATTTCAATATTTAATTCAAAGTACAAAGCCAGACAGTAGAGCCAGAGAACTGATCAACAGCTTCCCAGCCACTGCAGAGAATTATCCAAAGGTAATAGAAGCATTAAAAAACAGAGTTGGACTTGACGATCTGTTGATTGAGTATACTAGAGAGCTTATAAATTTAGTGATACAGAATACAACTTGTAAAAATGACAAGTCAGGAATTTCTGTGTTATATGATAAGCTAGAATGACAGTTAAGAGCTTTGGAATCCATAGGTGTAACACGAGATAAACATGGATCTATGTTATTTCCCTTGGTAGAATATCTGCCAGAAGAAGTTTTAAGAGTGTGGTTTAGGAATCAATCATTCACGAATTCTGATCCAGATAACGAACGTAATGATCGACTGGAAGCTCTTCTTGATTTCTTTAGGAAGGAAGTAGAGGGAGAAGAAAGAATAACCTTTGTACTACCTGGATTTAATTTGTTCGACAAGAAAAAACAGGACAAATCCAAGAGAAGAGATTTTGAAAGCGAAAATATGCCCTCTGCAGTTTTCTCTTTGTTGGGAAGTCTGAAGAGAAAAAACAGAGCATCTTTTGTAACAAATTACACAACAGTAAGGAATGTCATGCCGCTCAGCTTAGAAGAAAAGCGCAACAAGGTGACAAAAGAAAAGAGCTGCTTCTCATGCTTGAGGCTAGGTCATCAAGCAAAGAATTGTAGAGCTACTTGAAATGCCACATATGCAAAAGACAGCATACTTATTATATGCCTACAGCTAAATGCACAAGGAGTACAGAACCCAAGACCCAAGAGAAAGCAGAAAGTAGTATATCCATGAACATTCACAGTGCTACAAAAGAAGTTTTGTTACAAACCTTATGTGTAAAATTGAAACACAATGGCAAAGAAAAAATAGTCCGAGCATTGATCAACAGTGGGTCACAAAGATCATATATTTTTACAAAAGACAGCAAAGAAAATGGCGTATACTCCCCTAAAACAGAAACAATGATCCAGAAGTTGCTTGGAGGAACTGAAACTTGTGAAGAACATAATTTGTACAAAGTAAGTGTAAGCAATTGTGATGGCTCTGGTCTTGATGCTGATAGGACAAAAAATAATTTATGGAAACATTCCCAGGTTGAAGTTTGGACCCTGGATAAAAGAACTGAAGGGGAAGAAGATATGGCTTTCAGACGTGGGTTCAGATCCATCTGAAGTAGAGATGCTGTTAGGAGCTGATTCTGATGGGTGAAGCTGTGAAAACAGAGCTTGGTTGGACAGTGACTGGAAAAATGGAAGAGAAGAAGAGTGACTCATTAGCATCTATTTTGCTGTTCATTCAGTCTGCTTCTGTAGCTGAAGCTTAGAAACAATAGGTCAGAACTGAAGTCAAGAGAAGAGATGGAGGAAGCTGCACGCCACTACTTCTTGGAAACAGTGAAGGTTACTGATGTTGGCAGATATGAAGTGACACTACATGGTTGGAAAGCAAACAGTTTCTACAGAATAATAAAGAGATGGCTGAAGTTTTCATCACAAACCAACTGGTGAAAGAGAAAAGATGTGAAGAATATGGAAATGTTTTCAGGGATTGGGAAAATGAAGGCAAAATTGAGGAAATATCAGAAGAAAAGGAGGAGGAATTTTGTTATTACTTACCTCACCGAGGGATCTTTAAGGAAAAGTCATCCACTAATGTGAGGCCAGTATTTGATGGATTGTCAAAGTCAAAGGACAGCCCTTCACTAAACGAGTGTTTGGAGAAGGGCCCTAACTTATTACTACAAATTCCAGCATTGCTTTTAATGTTTAGAAGAAACAAGATAGGAGTCATCTCAGACATAAGAAAGGCATTTCTACGAATTTCTGTCAGAGAAGAAGACAGAATTATTTGCGGTTCCTCTGGTGGAAAGATGAAGAAAGAAGTCAGATGAAGTCATTGTCAAGTGGTATTTGGTTTGAATTGCAGCCCACTTCTGCTTGTAGGGGTACTGGAACTTCACTTACAACAATGTAAAGATTACCAAGAAACAGCCGAGAAGTTGAGGCACTCCTTTTATGTGAACAACTGTGTCACTTCAGTGAGTACTGAGGAAGAGGAAGCCACAGCAAAGGCACAGTTGGAACTGTGAAAATGGGAATATACAGGACCAACTTCTTTTGATAGTAATTTATCAGAGATGACATCGGTATAGTACTTTGTTGGAATAAGGCAGAAGATGTAATTTCATGTGAGGAAATTAATCTCACTGAAAAAGGTGAGAAAGTCACCAGGAGAAATGTCTTGGCAGCTGCCCAGAGAATTTTTGACCCTATTGGTTTTACTTCCCTGTTTCTCTTCTTCCAAAATTGCTGTTACAGGAGACCTGGAGAAAAAAAAATGAGCTGGGATGAGGACATGGAGAAGGATATGAAAGGAAAATTCGAAAGTTGTCAAGAATCTTTATTATATCTTAAGCACAATAAAGATTCCAAGACAAATTGTGCCAAGTAATAGCGAAGACTGGCATCACACATTTTGTAACGCCAGTAATTCAGCGCTTACAGCTATGGTATTTCTTTATTCAGAAGAGGGTCAGGAAACACAAGCAAAGTCCCGTGTGGCACATATCAAGAGCACAATATCCCACGGTTGGAACTTCTTGCTTGTGTAATAGGAGCTAGACTGGCTCATTCAGTAAAGGAGCATTTAAGAGTTGAGAACATGCTGTCCTTTTATTGGTCCGATTCAATGACTGCTCTATGTTGGATCAAAGGAAAAGGTGTTTGGGGGACATTCGTGCAAAAAAGAATGAAAAAATGAAGCATGAGATCCTAGCAAATGGAACCATGTACCAGGATTTTGTACTCCAGCTGACTTACGTTCTAGAGGATGTTCTGCAACTAAACTTCTGTCATCAAAATGGTGGGAGGGACCACCGTGGCTCAGACTCCAAGAATCTGAATGGCCTAAAGAAAATGTTGAAGTTGACGAAGAAATTAACCGACAGAGAAAGAAAGAGATTTCCATGGTTTTGGTTTCTGCTATAACAGAAGAAAAATGGTACCTGAAATATTTTTCGAAGTACAATAAAATCCTAAGAATGGTGGCCTGGATTTTAAGATTCATGCACAATACTAAAGCTGCAGGAGAGAAAATTAACACAAAGGAACTAAATGTTGAAGATCTCCATAAAGCTGAAACAACTGTTCTGAAAATTGTCAAGCATGAGAGCTTCGATGCCAAAGAACACACATTTAAGTCTCTAAATTTCTTTGAAGATAGAAATCAATTACTTTGCATACCAGAATAATACAAAGAAAGGATGAAGAAGAATTCCTCTGACCATAAGTTAGTTCACATGATGATTATGGAGAGACATGTAGAATCATCACATGCTGGAGTACAAGTCCTACTTTCCATGATAAGGGAAAGATTTTGGATCATAAATGGAAGGAAAACCATAAGAAAAGTTATTTCTGGTTTCATCAGGTGCAGAAGATATCATTCAAAAGGAATTACCACAAAGGTTGCACCTTTGCCAGAAGACAGAGTGTGTGATGCTTCAGTTTTTGAAACAACAGGAGTGGACTTTTTTTTTTTTTTGGTAGTGTTTAACACCCGCTTTAACTATGTATGGCACCGCAGGCGGTGACACTGATGATACATGAATGATGATGGAGCACTGGTGGAATGCGATGACGGGGGAAATTGGAGTACCTGGAGAAAACCCGCCCCAGCACCACTTTGTCCACCACAAATCTCACATGCGGTTGCTTGGGATCGAATCCCGGCCGTCTAGGTGAGAGGCAAGTGGTCTGACCACTTGACCACGGCGCGGCCGGAGTGGACCTGGCTGGCCCATTGCATCTGTATGAAGGTGAAAAGGCATGGATTGTGATATACACGTGTGCAGTGTTCAGAGCCATGCACTTTGAGTTGGTTAAGACATTGTCCACATCAGCATTTCTTCAAGCATTGAGAAGATTTATTGCTCGAAGAGGAAGACCGCCACAATACACAGTGACAATGGTACCAATTTTGTAGTACAGATAATTTATTTGGTCAACTAGATTGGCCAACACTGAATAAGGAAACAACTAATATGAGAATTGTTTGAAAATTCAATCCCCCTACAGCAGCTTGGAGGGGTGGATTTTGGGAATGCATAGTGCAAATGTTGAAGAAGTTATTGCGACGAGTACTTGGGAATGCATCTTTGGATTATGAAGAGATGCTTACAGTATTAGGTGACTGTGAACTCACGACCATTGACATACCTGTCTGAAGATCCAGCTATGTTCTTACAGGGTGGGAGTACCTGATATCCACTTTATAGATAAAACAATGTTAGGGAAAAGATTTGCAACTACTTAGAGAACAATTGCGAAAAAGATTCAGGTCAGAATATCTTGGGATACTGAAATCTGGAAAAACCAAGAACAATTTACAAAAGGAATTGAAGGTCGGAGATGTGGTCCTTGTTGGAAGCATTAACACTCGGAGGATTGAGTGGCCTTCGGGAAAGGTGGTGTAAGTGTATCTAGGAAAAGACAGCATCATCCAAGTGATCCAGGTGAAGACAGCCTCTGGTGAACTGAAACAACCTGTCCAGAATATGTAGGTATCTCTTAGAGATGGATCCTGTTCCTGAAGAACAGCATGATGTGGTGGAGGAATTCTCTGGTGTAAAAGTTTTGCAAGGGTTATCACCAAATCTGGAAGGAAGATAAGGCTTCCATCCCGCCTTAACCTGTAATGTTTATTTAATGTAAATTGTAATGTTTCAATTAGAAGTTAATTGAAAGGTGGGACAATGTTGTGACAAGGACAGAAATGTTTCAAGTTGGCCAACTTGTTAAAACAAAAAACAGAAGTCATTGTTGCTCTAAGACTGTGTGTGTATGTAATTTTCTCTACAAATAAAAAGGTTGTATTTGTGCTTACCTAAGTCATTTAATTGATCTGGTTAACAGTAAATCAGTGATTTAGTCCCTTAACGCAACACTGAAGTTGGTACAGTGGTTCTGTAGGGTGGTTGTGCATCATGCAGTTCATTTTTTGTATTTGTGTATTCTCTTGTCTATTGCTGTTGTTGGTAGCTATTTGGAGTATCTGTTGTATTCTTGTTGGTATTCACTATTTTCCATGGCAATGTGTACTAATCTGTATGTTAGACTATTCAGGACCACATATATATATATATATGGTGATGCCAACGAAGCAAGATTAATTTGGAATGAACGGTTGAAGATGGGAACAATTGTTCCTGAAACCGATCCCAGTAAGTAATTACTAAGTGATGTTTTGTTTTACAAAAATCAACTCAAATTTTTTTCATTTAATTATATAAATGTGTTGTTTTGTAGAAACTTGTAAGTGGAAATGTAAGACAAAGTCTCGATTTTCAAACTTCTTTCTCGTTCTGCAAAGGTGCACTTGCTGGCTGAATGTACGAGGGCCATCCAGAAAGTGACAGACGATTTGGCATAACTAAATAATAATGAAAGTTATCAATACAAAACTTTATTTACAAAGCTACAGTACCTTACTCTATTTCTAAACATAACCGTCATTGCTATCAAGGTGTTTATTATCACATGGTACCAGTTTTTCGATGCAGATGTTGTGCTCTTTCACTGCTAAAGATCTGAGTCAAAATACCACTGCCTCTTTAAATCTTCATGGCTGGGAAATCTTTTCTATCCAAAAAGTCATGTATGCTGTCCAAAGTGAAACACTGGTTTTTCTGAATTCTTTTATTAGCATTTGCTTTCAACTCCTCCTAAATTATTGAACTTCCACTCGGATCTTTATCGTACACACTGTTATGTTCTTCCTTGATTATGCACTGAAGACTCATTCATAGCATTATCACCATATGCTTGCATTATTTGCCTATAAAATTCAAATGGCCGCACATTTGGTGCATTCAAAAAAATGAACGAGTTTTTATGGAGGTAGAAAAGTATAACATTGGCATTGAAAAACTGTACCATGTGACAATAAATGTCTTGACAGAATCGAGGTTGCATTGAAAAATAGAGTAAGGTACCATAACTTTGTAAATAAAGTTTTGTGTAGAATACTTTCGTTATTGTTTAGTTATGCCAAATCGTCTGTCACTTTCTGGATGGCTCTCATATATCACAGTATGCTATTGAATGTTTGTAAATATTAATTTATAACTTTTACAGAAGAAACAGGGACCACACTGAAAGACAAAGAAGACCTTGGCAAAGAATTCCACAAGAAACTTGGAGCAGGAAAATGGAGAAGAGAGATGACGTAAACTTTCACAGAAATTCAAATTCTTTTAATAGAATGGAAAATGATATGCCTCAGAAAAAGTGGTTATATGAAACTCAGCAGAATGGTGACTCTGAGAAAATGGAAAACTTTTCAGTGCCAAGAGGATTCAATAGATCTTACGGCTATGGTAAATGGCAGAGAGGCGGGTATAGAAGAGGTTTTAACAACTGTATGCATAATGAAGGGAAATATCAACAACACTGCAGAAACATCCACATAGACCAAGAACTTGAAGTAAGACCTCAGCATCCTTTACATAGTCAGTTTCAGCAAAGAGATGCATCTTTTTTCAACTTAAATATGAGGAATGATATTGAGAAGTCTATGCTGGCAGTTTACACTGATATACAAGATAATACAGTCGAGAAACCTGCTACATCTGGAGAAGCAGAAAGAGGTAAGTTTTAACAAACATAACTCTCTTCACTCACTCTTCTATAGACCATTCATTGATTGATTAAAATACTATATATTAAAGATATTTACATCAGAAATAAATAGCCTATTATGCTCAAATACATTCCATAATGGAATAAAAGTTGAGGGAAAATAGACAGAAGCTAAAGATGTATTTATTAAACAAAAACAAGCAAAAAACTTGGGATACTTAAGTTTGCATATACTTCCATATTAGAGATAATAATATTTGTGAAAAAGAATAAATTTACTTTCCAAAATAATGAAAATGCACACACATTATACAGCAAGTATGCTACAAGACTTGGCCATCAGGTGCACAGTCCAGTCTCATGGCCTGTCACACATCGTCAAATAAAATCTCAAGTCATATTAACAATTATCAGAATAAACACAAACACAATCACAGGAAATGCTGTCCTGTAAGGCACCTAAGAGATTTTCGAGGTGACTGTTCTAACCTTTCTCTGATTTTGTCTAACTTCTGTTCCATAGTCTGTATGTCTGTTTACCTTTCTTTTCCTACCACAAATTGTTCCCATCTCCCTGAATTTATTTACAAGCAGACGAACGGCCTCTCTATTTCGAACACGCATGCCAGGAAATTTAGTTTCAAATTGCCTCATAACTTCCCTACAAGATGATGTAAACATATATGTATTGTACACAAACATTCTTTGAAAGCACTTTAAGCAAAACTTAACATTTGTAAACATTCTGGACTAGACTAGAACAGAAACAAGACTGACACACGTGTGATGTTAGAACAGATGTAGGACACGTGCGTAGGAAAATGCAGTGAAGTTCACATGGACCGTGTGCCTGGCAGCAAGTTTTGTAACAATCGTGCTGTACTAGAAATAAAAAGGAACCTCTACCAGAGCTACACTGTGTAAAAATGGAGTAATGCACTCCAGTATAATGATTTATAATTCCCTTACCAATGCTATAAATATACAGAAAACTATAATGCATTTAAAACCAGAACAAAGGCTTTTTTGCAGGAGCACTGCTTTTATACTTTTATCTACAATTTAATAAGTATCCATATACATCATTGTATTAACTTAACTGTCTCGTATTATATCCTTCATTCTTAATTATAATTAACCCAATATATATTGTAAATATGTAATCTAACTTCACTGTAATATGCTGTAATATAATGTATAAATCTAATTATTGACATGTCCTGTATCGAAGTAGTACGTACAAATTGACTTTAGAGGATTAATAAATTGAATTGAATTTCCTGGAAATAGCCTCTGAAGTTCTCTTTCTTCTGGAGAGGTTTTGCATAACTGTTAAACCAAAGAGATAGATAAAATCTAACTACACAGAAAATGCAGATCTCATTAAAGAACTAAACACTTCTGAGATATTCCTTGTTATTGGTTTCAATTTTAAAATACTTATACTTTTCCAAACAGGAAATCAACTGTGAGTTTCTTTTGTTTTCATGCTTGCCATGCAAAGAGAACTGAATCTCAATGTCAATTATATAGTGATAGCTTTTAAAAGATTTGACTATCGCTTTACCCTAATGTATTCCTTATTTTAGTCGCCTTCATTGTGGTGTAATGGTTACCATGCTAACATCATATACCCAAGGTTGTGGGTAGATAGATTTTTTCAGGCCTAAAATTCCTTAGTATGGCCTCCTTCGGAAGGGAAGTAAAGCTGTTGGTCCCGTGTCATAGATTACAGCACACAAAAGAACCTCAAGCCTGATAAAGGAGGCCTCTGAGCAAAATTAAGTGGTCTTTCGCACCCAGTATAGAATGGGATACTGAGAGCCACAGCAGTTAAAGCGTGTCCATAAATAAAACTCCATTTCCATTTCCCTTCTACTTACTAGGAAGCAAGTAATAAGACCATTTCTGCTAGTGTTTATTGTGATTAAACATGAAATGGACAGAAGAATAAAATGTTGTAAGAATAGTTTGTTTACCGAAAAAATACAGAAAGTCATGTGAGTGGAACACATGCAATACAATACTTCTTTCAAGAAGTCTACAGTTTAAATCTCAGTTAGGGTAAGTTACCCAGATAATGCTTTTTCTGGGGTTTACTCTTATCCTGATAGATGAATGTCTAGTAACCTTAAGCTCCTTGGATCCTGCGCTCATTTGAGCAACATTTCACTGATTACATTCATTCATCATCCAATAAACTGTATCAGGTTAAGGGTGTTAAACTAACTCCCCCCCCCCCCCCAACAAAAATTACTCCTACTTAACTGTTATTAGTTTGAATTTTAAGACACTTAGACTTTCCTCAAGTGGAAGTAGCTATTCATGTTTTTTTAACCCTGCAAAGAGCATGGAACTTCTAAACTACTACATAGGGACCTGATTTTTAAAAATTAGACTACCACTTTATACCTATGACAAAATGTGTAATGAAAGTTTATCTTAAGAAGAAGAATAAGGTTTTGTAAGAATAGTTTGGAGAAGAATGCTATGAAAGAATGTGAATGAAAAATCTCAAATTTTTATCACTGAATGTTTTAGATTTACATCTTCAGCACAAATCAAATTGAGATGTTCCAAATTATCTAGTTGAATCTTAGATTATAACATGTTTTATATCATACAACATTTGGCATGAGCAAGTTTGTCCCCCTAGCTTTTCAGTTGGTTTTACCTTTTCTAGCATGCACAGTATTTTTCAGAACATGATGATCCTCTGACAAAGATGATATGAGTTTAAAGTTTGGGATTAGGAGGTTTATGGTTAGAAACCAACACTCGCTGTCGCCGAATCTTTCGCTTACTGGTCCCTTAACTGAGGTGTGAATCTTGACTTGCAAGCAGAGTCTTTGAGTCTCCAGGAAACAGAGATTTCGCTATGTTATCTCTCATCCCTAGTACAGGGTCACTTTTTGTTTGCTAATGGTTATTGCCCAATGGCAGGGGGGAGTGGTTCCATTTGAAGGCCATTATGTTTTGGAGAAAAGTATATATACACTGTACATAGGAAAAGATGATATTGTATTCCACCCAAAATTTCAATATCAGGATTTTACCAAAAATGCATATTTTGAGGATCCCTGAATCCAAAAAAAAAGCATTTTTAGAAAAAGCTCAGTATGTGTTTGTGTGTGTGCCTGTGGACAGCTTAACTAAAAAACAAAATGTTGGTTAAATATCAAACTTGGTGTTTATGTTTAGTAACATCCAAGGATGTGAGACAAAGATTTTCAGAAAAATCTCACCCCACCACCATCACTACAAACTACCCTTTACATGGAAAAAAATTTGAAAATGTTGATTTTTTCAAAAATGGTTCTAATTATTTTGATTAAAATACTATATACAAAAGATATTCACAGGACAAATAAAATGTATGTCTTGAATTTTCTGTGAATAGTCTCTGAAGACCTCTTCAGTTTGTTAACTAGGATAGACAAAAACTTACTACACAGCAAATGCAATTTAATTAAAACACCCAATTTATGTAATATACATTTTTTGTTGTGGAGTTAACCATTTTGAGTTATTCCTTGCTATGGTATCAATTTTAAAACACTTAAACTTTTCTCAAATGGTAAGTTGCCATTCTTTTCACATTCTGGCCAAGAAAAGAGAATTTCAATTGATTCACATAGCAACCAGCTTTTAAAGGCTTGGACTATTACTTTAGCCTGGTGTATTCCCTTATTTATGTTCTATTTACAAGGAAGCAAATAATAAGACCATTTCTCCTAATGTTTATCTTGATTAGTATGACATAGAAGAATAAGAATAGTTTGTTACAGATTAGGTAGAGAAAGCCATTTAAATGTAGAACCTCAGATGATATTTTTTATTGCAGAAACAGTGGATTTGTCTGCAAGCACTGAGATTGATTATGTGACAAGGGGAAGCACAGCATCAGTTCATCCAGATCAAACACATGCGTTCATCACAATAACAAATTTGAAGGAGCTTAAGGAAGTTGATTTGGCACAGGTGATTATTTTTCTAGCTCGGATTACATGCAACTGCAGTTTTATTTTATTGTTCAACTACCAACCTTGACTCAAAATTGTACCGTTTTACTATAAATGATTACAAACTTGAATAACTATCGCTAGGAGACACTTAGAAAGATAGAGGAAAGGGTTAATAAGAGAAAAACCCTAGGCAAATACAATTAACAATACAATCCCGGTTAACATATATACAGATTTTGTGTTATTGGAAATTGGGAGGAATAGCAATTTCAAGCCAATACTTAATAATATCCAGATTAGTGAATTACTTTTCCAGATTAGTGAATTACTTTTTGCAGGTGATCTAATGGTAATTACAATTACAGTTAATGGTTGAAACAAGCATTGCAACGAATAGACAATTACAGTAGAACTTCATTAATCCGGTCTAACTGGGGTTCTAGCTTGTCTAAATTAATGAAAGTCCGGATTAAACAAAATAACATATGAAATGAGCTATGGTACATATTTAAACACTGTTCAGTAAAAGGAAGGTGTATTTTAAATTTAAGAAATATAGAGGTTATTTAGTATACAAGATATTGTCATGCAGCGCAGAATTAGAACATGGCAATCACTGTCATTGATCACACTTGACATGCTTAATGGTTTGAAGAAACTGCTGATATTTTGTTGTTTTCCTTTAACATTAATTTCTTTAATAATTAACTCACGCAGCTGCCTCAAATGTTCGTAATATGCTCATATGCTTTGATCGTTATCTTCAACCTGCCACTAGCCGTGGCGCAACTGTCTGAGACTGATGGGAGGCAGTGTGAGTGAAGGTTGTCACGTATTAAACCGCTGTCCGGATTGATGAGGTTTTACTGTACTAATAAAAATTAATTGTAAGTGACACACTGAGAGGCTCAGTTAATAGTAATTCACTATGAGTTGTTTTACACAAAGGTTCGTTAAGATTGTTACTTACACAGCAATTGTAGTGTTAGTTCAGAGTTGAAACTTGAGAATCTTACCCTTAAAATGTCAATGCACAAAAATAAACATTTTGAACATTTTAACCCACATCAAGGTTTAGCAAGAAACAAGTTGTAAAAATTTAAATAATTGCTTTTAAAGTGGAGTTCAGAGTTGAAACTTGAGAATATTAATCTTAAAATGTCCATGAACAAGAAATCAACATAAAAAAAGCAATTTTTGAAGATTTTAACCTATATCAGGGTTCCTAGCCCCCTTAAGTTCATTATACTTGCAATTGCTTGGTTTTTTGTAGGGCTCTAGTACTGCTGTACAGCTAAAATCTATGCATACTGAATACAAATTGCTTTGACTGATTATTGAATTGTTTCCAGGTTTTATGTGGCCTACTTAACAATAATACAGAAGGATTTTTGTATTTTGGGATTACATTGAGCTCCATCGTTGAAGGTATCATTGTCAGGCGCAGTGATAAAGATACATTCAGAAATGGTAAGTTTCTATCTTATTAACCTAAACAAGATAGCAAATATTGTTTCAAATTATCTTGGAAACAATTCATTCTTTATTGAGTGTTTTACTTTCTCTACCAAGTATTATGTACATATATAGTAGGTAGAGAAGATATTGTATTCCATCCAAACATTTCATTTCTAGATTTCACTGGAACATATTTTAAGCACCCCTGAATTAAAAAACATAATTTTTATAAAATCATCCATGAATGTGTGAGTGTGTACATATCTGTAGACAGCATACTTAAAAACAAAAAGTTTGTTAAATACCAAACTTGGTATTTTCCTTAAAGAAAATCTTCACGAAACAGATTTAACGGGCCAGAGCCCCGGGAATTGCCTTAAAAAAAGTGTAAAGTGAAATAAATTGTAATTATAATTTCTAGCCAATGCACGCAAAGATAAATTTGTGTAAGGAGAAAACGTGCCAAGTTTGTGCATAAGTAAATAAATTTCTGTAGGAGAGAGATATAAAACGTAATAATTGCTAAATATATGTAATCAAATGTAATTTTATTTCAGTGGAGAAAATGTATTAAATAAGAAAGTGCTAAAAGTGTAAAAATATAAGTATGTATGTGTAGCATTGTTGATGCATACAAAGCATCGCAGAAGGAAGGAAGCAATGCAATTCTTAGCATCCCTTTGGACGAGACAGATGCAAGCTGTGTGATGTACATAGATTGGAAATATTGTATAATCTGATTGTTATTTGTAGCCATCGGCTTTCTTTGCATTAATGATCAATAAAAATCATATTACTCAAGAATACAGATGTACAGTGATTTTCAAATGGGACGAGGTTTGTCCTTGAGCGCCACCAGGCCGGCAGCCAAGCGGAGTGCTGCTGCATTGGCATATTGCATTCCCACTTAACTGGGGAGTAATGACCTAAGTGATTCTGTCTCTTATAATATTTGCACTAACACAAAATATTCAAATTTTGCAAAAAAATAATTCACAAGGAAGATAGAGAGTATTTGCAGCAGAAACGTAAAAAACACAGATTTGTAGCTCAAATAGTTTTCATAATACACATGAATAGACATTATGTCGCCAGGCAGATTTGCATGCTCAGTGTGCGAGTGAGAGGGAAATATGAAAAGTGACCTGGCAATGCAGAGCATGATAACGAATCTCATTTGCTGCAGCATAGAATCTTCCCATTTGAAAAGCATTCTAGTTTCCTTAATATTGGTAATGTAAGGATACTTGCAATCCTACACAACAAGTTGCCTGAGATAACTGCAGCATCGAGAATCTCATTGCTCACAGCTTAGCTAGACTGAGGCAAATAAAATGACATCAACGCGATATTGTCACAGGGGAGAAAGAAAGATAAAACATCTGACGTATTCCATTCACATGACTTTCTCTACATCTCTGAAACAAATTATTGTTAAAAAGCTTATTCTTCTATCTACTTCATGATAATCGAGATAAACATTAGCAGAAATTGTCCGTATTACTTTCTTCCTTGTAAATAGAAGGTAAAAGTCTAATGTGTTCCAATCACATGATGTCCTCTAGCTGTTCAGTAAACAAACCTTTTATTCAAAACATTAATGTTATCTACATCATGCTAATCAAGACCCTTTCGAGAAAAGTGGTTGGTTGGTATCTAATGTTGAGCAGTTGGCAGTGAAGCCATTTGCTCTCTTGCATTCTAGTATTTTGAAGTTATGTTATCATGTTGACTAAAGGTTGGGCAGCGCAGTGGGTGGTTTCCATCCATATCTTCTTTAAGTGTACAGAAAGGACACAGAGAAGAATCTCACTATTCCAATCCTGAATAAATGTTATTGAGACAATCATGGCCTGTTAGGAGTCTAAAAGTTGCTACAGAGGATTTTCTTGGTAATGCAGTAATTCTGGTCGAGTTATTACATAAATTTTCCCTGGTTTTCCTTTGGTTTGTAATACATTATCTTCTTTAATTTTTTTATTATATGTTGATATAATGATTCTTTTGATAGAGTGATAACTTATTGGATCTGATGAATTTGATGTAATTTTACTACCTTGGCTAGAAGGTTAGCTGTCTCAATACCCTGTATTCTGCAATGTGCCAGTATCAATCTTTTATTTAAATTCATTAGTTGTTTTATGATTTTGCAGCATTTTGCAATATTTAGGTTATTAGGTGTTACATAAGATGTTATGGATATAATAGCTGCTTTAGAGTCAAATGTATTTATATGATATAGTAGGTTTTGTAAGCTCTGAAGTATTGCCAAAACCTCTCCATCAAAATTTGTGGTATTTAAACTTAATCTTTTGTAGAAAGAGAAGAGAGGGCATATTGCACCTGCGCCAGTACCACTGTTATTTGGTAAGCTGGAACCGTCAGTATAAACATGTAGCCATTCATTGGTAGGGTATCTTAAATGTATTATTTCTAGTGTCATTTGTTTCAGAACACACAAAGAGGTTTCAGATTTTGTAAATTCTTTAGCTAAGTATAGATAGTGTTCAATATCAAATAGTTCTAACGGGTTAATGTTTTCTTTTAAGTAAGGAAGTTTTAATCTATCTTTGACTTCTTCGACTTTAGTGAGGAAACTTTGTTGAATTTTTAGGTTTACTTGTTTTCATTTTTCCTAATCATTATAAGGTAGTTTGATTAATTTTTCATATCGTAAGCTGGCTGCTTGTTCAATGTCAAGTTCAAGTTTTGAATTATTTGTTAAAATTTGTAGAGCAAGAACTGGGGTAGTTTTAACAGCTCCAGTTACTAGGCGAAGAATATTAAGTTTTTCTATATTTGCAGTTATTAGTATCTCTTCACAATATTTAAGTGTTGGTTTAATATATATCTCAATTTCTTGCCTGCCAGTCTTTTTAATAGTAGTAATTTTTTCTCCCTTTTTATTTGTGTATATTATCAATGTGTTTTTTCCATGTTGATTTTGTATCAAAAACAAAACTTAAATATTTGGCTTCATGTGTTTCTGTGAGAGTTTTTCCTTTTAGTTGAAGGGAAATATTTATTGGTTTCTTTCTTAGTGTAAATAGTTGATAATTTTCATTAAATTATTAGATGTCCAATTCAGTAATGTTGTCAAGGATTGTTGTGCTATACTTATTAATTGTTGATTTTGATTTTTCAGTTTAGAATTCCATAAGACTACATCATCTGCAAGTATTAAGACTTTTGATTCTATTTTTTGTAATTGATACGGAGATCGTTGATATTAATATTAAAGAGCATAGTACTAAGGAGGTACGCCACTGTGTATCTGTTGATATTTTCATAATTTATCATTATATTTGGTAGCAATAAAGCGTTGAATAATGAATTCACCGATTCAATGTAACATTTTTCCTTGGATTCCTAGAATTTTAAGTTCATCAAGTAGTTTATATCTCCAAATGCAATCATATGCTCCTTGAAAGTCAATAAATATTACTAGAGTGTCTTCTTTTTTATTTAATGCAGTTTTAATGTCTTCACTAAGATTTAAAAGCTGTTCATTTGTTGAATGGTGTTTTCTAAATCCTGCTTGTTTAGTTGAAATTAAGTTATTTTTTTCTAGAAATCAATTTAAATGGTTGGAAATTATTTTTTCCATGTTTTTTTTTAATACGCTGGTAAGTGCTATTGGACGATAACTTGAAACATTTTCTGCTGGTTTGTTTGATTTCAAAATAGGTATTATTATTGATTTCTTCCATTAATCTGGTACTTTTGTATTCCATGATAAATTATAGAGATTTAGGAGTCTTAACTTTGTTTTTTTCCCAGATGCTTGATGAATTCTGTATGTATATTATCAGGTCCTGGAGATTCTTTCAATTTTAAGTAATTTATTACAATGTTCAATTCTTTAATATTTCCCCCAGGGGTCTACTACGGTAGGTACGGGTTTGGCGCACCCGGGGTCCCGAGCCAACCTTGACTCCCTCAGTGGGCAACCTCTGAGTGGTGAGAGAGTCACTAGGTCAAATGCCCACCCACGTGTAGGCCGTGCGTGGAGACCCGTGTCGGTGGAAAGGAATATCCTGGTTGGTTGAGGGTTGCGTATCTGAGCCTGGGCCTTCTGTTTTTCAGTGACTAGGGAGGGTACGCAACTTAATACACCACTTTGGTTTCTGCTTCATCTAAACGGGAGGCTAGGGACTAGCCCACCCCTAGTCAATCGGCCAGGACTAGGTATTATACCGAACTCCAGGGTGAGTGGGATGGCGAGCCTGCTATATCCCCTGTGTAGCCTTGTCATCCCAGTGGGGTGACCCCTTGTTGGACTCCGTGGTGGGTGGGGAGCACTGGGGGATGAAAATTAAAATTTATTTTCATGGCAAAATCCAAAAAATCCATTAAATATGGTACTGAGTTCGGAAAAGAAGTAGTCGAGTGTTGTGGTCCTCGCTACTTAATTATTAATAGAACAGAGGAAGGAAGAAAGTTCTCTAGCGTAAGCCCTTTTGTTATTCAAAAGGGTCTGGATAGCATTGCTGGTCCTGTAAAATCTTGTATAAGAGCTCGTAATGGCACGCTCCTGGTAGAAGCAATATCAGCATCCCCGGCTGCAAAAATACTAAAGGCCAAAATGTTAGTTAGCTATCCAGTAAAGGTCGATATACACAAAAGCTTGAATTCTTCACGCGGTGTGGTAAACACGCGCACATTGGATGGTTTGACCTGTGAGGAAATTCAAGAAAATCTTGCTCCCCAAGGCGTAACATCTGTGTATCGGGTTCAAAGAAAAGTAAATGGAGAATTCGTGCCCACCCATACCCTGTTTATTACCTTTGATCGGGTAGATCTCCCATAAAGGATAATGGCAGGGTATGAATCCATTGAGGTAAGACCATATATACCGAACGCGCTCAGATGTTATAAATGTCAGCGCTTTGGCCACACCAGTGAATTCTGCAACGGCGAGTCTACCTGTGTGAACTGTGGCAAAAACTCGCATGACGGAGAATGCACGTCAGCTCCAACGTGTGTTAACTGTGACGGTGAACATCCATCAAGTTCCCATAGTTGTCCCCGTTTTGCAGAGGAAAAGACGGTCCAGGAGATACGGGTTAAAGAGAAGGTGTCCTTCTTGGAAGCCCGGAAGCTCTTGCGAATCCGCCAACCCTCTGTCCCGAAGTATGGTACCTATAGCTCAGTTGTAGCTAAATCGGTACAAAGTCGGTAAATCGCAACTCAAACCTGTGACATAAACGGGGTTACAATTGCAGAAAAGATTCTCACAGCCTTCGACTTCAACATCTAAGTCAGTAGCAACATCACCTACATCTGAAGCTGTAAAAAGCGCTAAAATTAAATCGCCGCCAAAGCAATCGACCTCAACCAACAAGTCTGGAAAGCTAATAATATATAAAGAACCAGAAAGAAAGTTCAAGAACACCTATGAGAGAACTGACTTCCTCAAGCAAAGCGTAAAGTCTACTCCCAAAGCAACAAAGGAAAACAAGAGTACACGGAGGTCCTCTTCTGAGGATTCGTCTGGGAAGGACTCAGGTCGGCAACTATCATCTTCGCCGGTCTCTATTTCCAATCGGTTCAATTGGAAAAGGGTCCTCCCAAGTGGAGGAGATGGAGGAAGGTGATACTGCCCTCACTGCCAGAAGGACAGTGACAAAGAGGCAGGACCATCCTCCCGTAGAAGGTGTCTTCCCGACACCTAAAAAGAATAAACTCAACCGACCTCCGCAGCCTTCAAAATAGAAATAACCACAATGTACAACTTATCCCATTATAAAGAACATGGCTATTCTACGATGGAACTTACGTGGAATAAGAACACATCGACCTGAGCTTGAACTGCTGCTTAACCAGAACGATCCTTTGGTCGTATGTTTGCAAGAGACTAAGCTCCATCCACAAGACAGCTTCAAAATCAAACGGCACACCCCTGTAAGGTGTGATCTATCATCGGAAGAGGGTATACCTACGCACGGAGGCACTATGATGCTCATCAGAGATGATATATTCGCGCAATCTGTATCATTACAGTCCGACATCCGGTCAGTAGCTGTAAGGATTAAACTGTCACATACCAGACTCACCATTTGTAATATATACCTTCCTCCAAATGACGACCTCTCGCTCACTGATTTAGGGGATCTAGTTTCTCAACTACCAACACCTTTTCTTTTGGTAGGTGATGTAAATGCCCACCATCCACTTTGGAGCTCACCTCGGGCTTGTACGAGAGGTAAGTTAATTGCTGATTTCTTGAATAATTCTAACCTAATTCTCCTGAACACCGGAGAACATACATTTCTTTCTGATGCTTTCAACAGTTTTTCACACTTGGATATAGCAGTTTGTTCACCACCATTAGCATCTTCCTTACAGTGGAACATCATCTCTGATCTACATTCTAGTGACCACTTTCCATGTCTTATCAGTGTCTTGCCACAAGATACATGTTCCACACGTTTACCTAGATGGCGCATCGATCAAGCCAACTGGAACCTTTACTCCCGGTTGGCTGTCTTTTATTACAACGAGCACGACTCTGTGAATGTCTTAGTGGAGCACCTCACGAAAAATATTCTTGATGCTGCCGAGCAGTCAATTCCACGGTCGACGACCCAAACCAGTCGTCCTTTTTCGGTACCTTGGTGAACTGATGAATGCCGGAATGCCATTCGTGCTCGCAGTCGTGCTCTCAGGATTTTCCAACGTCGCCCAACACTGGATAACCTGATTGAATATAAAAAGACGCGTGCCAAATATAGGCAGGTTAAGGATAGTAAAAAGACATCATGGAGCAAGTTTGTAGCGTCATTCAATCGACATACACCTTCCTCTATCGTATGGGATAAGTTAAGGCGCGTGGACGGAAAAACGACTCATACGCCAATCGCCGGTCTTAAAACAGTTGTAGGAGATGTTGTTAATAAGCTTGACGTGGCCAACACTTTTGGCAGTGCTTTCGCTCAAGTGTCTAGCTCAGAGAATTATTCGCCTGATTTTCTTCCCGTTAAGGCTCAGGTGGAATCGCAAGGTTTCAACTTTCGTTCTAAAAATCTTGAAAATTACAATCGACTTTTCACCATGAGGGAGTTAGACCATGCACTATCATCTTCGCGAAACTCTGCACCAGGTCCTGATGGAATACACGTCCAAGTGTTGCAACATCTCTCTCCTGAAGGTAAGGCCTTCCTGCTCGAGGTCTATAATCGTGTTTGGGTTGACGCCACTTGCGAGAGGCCACCATCTTACCTTTTTCCGTCCAATTTCCCTCACCAGTTGCGTTTGCCAGGTGATGGAACGCATAATCAATGGACGGTTGATATGGTGGATGGAAACTCACAACCTACTAACCAACACCCAGTGCGGTTTTCGACGACGTCGTTCAGCAGCTGACCACCTTGTCTCGATTTCGACGCAGATAATGAATGGATTCATGAAGAACTGTCAAACCGTTGGGGGTGTTCTTTGACCTCGAAAAGGCTTATGATACGTGTTGGCGGGCAGGAATAATGCGTTCCCTATACAACTGGAACATACGTGGACGCCTTCCGTTATTCATTAGGAGTTTATGAGGGACCGCGTTTTCCGAGTAAGGGTCAGCTCGGTTTTATCAAATATTTTTGTTCAAGAGAACGGAGTGCCACAGGGATCGGTACTAAGCGTCACGCTGTTTGCTCTAGCAATTAATTCTATCTCGAAATGTATTCTCCCAGGAGTATCGTCCTGCTTATTCGTAGACGACTTTGCCATCTATTGTACTTCTCAGCGCACACCTTTTTTGGAACGCCGTCTGCAGCGGTGTTTAGACAACCTCTCAGATTGGAGCTCTAAAAATGGGTTTCGCTTCTCTGCTGAAAAGTCACTCTGCGTGAACTTCTGGCGTCGCAGGAGGCGATTACCATCTTCGCTGCGGTTTGGCACAGTTTTACTACCATTCGCGGATGAGACGAGATTCCTTGGGTTGATATTCGATAGAAAACTGTGTCGGTCACCACATATAGCACAGCTGAAAGCGCGCTGTAACCGTTCTCTGAATATTCTACTGATACTGAGTGACAAATCTTGGGAAGCGGATCGGACAGTCTTGCTGCGACTTTATCGCGCACTGATCCGAGCCAAGTTAGATTACGGATGCATAGTTTATTCTTCGGCAAGACCATCTGTGCTTAGAAGATTAGACACTGTCCATAATCAGGGTATACGTGTGGCTGTTGGAGCCTTTCCAACCAGTCCAGTAGCCAGCCTTTATGCTGAATCGGCAGAACCCCCTCTGCATTGTAGACGCGATATTCTGTTAACAAATTATGGCTGTGGGCTAAAGTGCATGCCTTCGCATCCAACGTTCACTCCTTTTTTTAACACCGAGCTGGACGAATGTTATAGAAGTATCTCAATTAGTCCACGGCCCCCAGGTGTTCGCTTCCTAATGCTTCTTCATAGGCACGATATCGTAATGCCTAGAATGTTTCCCAAAGGGGAAAGGGTGCACCCACCTTGGTTACTTACAACATCCCACGTAAACCTCGGGATGACGGCATACCGAAAGTCTACAATGCCTTTTTCTAGTATCTGTAGATGTTTTTTTTAGAATTTTTGTCAAACTACAATGACCGAACTTTTATATATACTGACGGAAGTAAGTGCACCGTTGGTGTTGGGTTTATGATACCGAACAATATACATTCTGTTTTCATAGTGGCACATCTGTTAATAGTGCGGAGCTATACGCAATATATCGAGCCATTCTGCACGTTGGCCGTCAAAATTTAAGTGACTGCCTTATATCGAGTGATTCCCTGAGTGCACTTCAGAGCCTTGGTGATCTCTACAACTATCATCCTATCGTGCAGCGTATCCAGGATGCCCTCCACGTTTTATATACTTCCGGGGTTAATTTGGAATGTACATGGATTCCTAGTCACATTGGCTTGCCGGGGAATGAACTGGCAGATTTTGCAGCAAAGATGGCAACCACTGAGCCCAGTACAAAAATGTCTTGTATAACATCGGAAGACTTTAAGCTTGTTGTGCGCAGGGCGATACTTTCGTGCTGGCACGAAGAGTGGTCACCTCTCCGCGGAAACAAGCTTAGAGTAGTGAAGGACCTTCCAACAAATTGGGTAACTTCCTCTCGTCATTCCCGACGGGAGGAAGTAATTTTGGCTCGTTTGCGTATTGGCCACTGCAATTTTACACATAGTTACCTTTTTAAGAGTGAATCTACTCCATTGTGTCCGCTTTGTGGAGAAGATTTGTCTGTCCGTCATGTGTTGCTAGATTGTGTTAATCTAGCACATATTTGGGAATCACTGCAACTGCTGGTCAGTCTTGCAGAAGTCCCGGCGAACGATAGTCGAGTGGTAGCTAAGATTTTTTAATTTTTATCGAAGATACCCTTCAAATTTCGGATTTATATTTTTTATCCTTGTTTTTGTATTAGTTTTGATTTTTTTTTTTTCTTTTCTCAAATCACCAATCTGTGACTTTTTCTATGATTACCTTTTTACATTAATTTTTAGACTAATCTTTCGTTCTTATTAATAATATTTCTTATTGAGCTTTATCTCTGGCTTTTGCCATGATTTGTTTAATAAGGGCGCTGATGACCTTGTAGTTGAGCACCCATAAACACTAACCATCATCATCATCATCTTTAATATTGAATTCCTGATTAAATATATTATATATGTATTAATTTGTTGAGTTGGTTTTTTTAACACTACGTCACTTACATTGTTATTATCTTTAAGTTTAGGTTTTATGTATTCTTAAACGTTTTTCTTTAATATTTTTTGTTCTTTTTTGGTATTTGCAGATAATCTATAGGTATTAGTGTAGTGTTTATTAAATTTATTAACTATTTCATTGTCATCTGTAATTATTTTATTATAAATAAACAGTATTTTTTATTGTCTTTTTTTGTATTGAATGTTATGTATGAATCTGTATGCTTTTTGTGCATCTTTTCTATAGTCCAGGTTCTGTAGAAAATTATTTTGGTGTTGTTAATTTCTTTTTTGAATTGAGCACTCTATTTTCCCCCAATTTTGTACTTCTTTCAGATCTTTAGATTTTTCTGCTGTGACTCTAGCGTGGTCTCTTTCTTTTTTTACTTTCTCTACACACACTATGTAATAGTGTATAGAGAAGGTATTGCACTCCACCCAAAAATTTGATACCGAGATTTCACTGGGGTCCCCTGTATCCAAAAAAGGCATTTTCACAAAATGGTTCGTATGTGTGTGTGTGTGAACACAATAACTCAAAAATGAAAAGTCGGTGAAATACCAAACTTGGTATTTAAGTTTAGTATCTTCGAGGGATGCGACACGAAGATTTTGAGAAAAGTCCCCCCACCCCAAACTACCCTTTACATGAAACTTTTTTCAAAAATTTTGATTTTCTCAAAAATGGCTCTAACCATTTTGATTAAAATATCATATATTAACGATATTTACCTGACAAGTAATATGTATATCTTGAATTTTTTCTGGGAATAGCCTCTGAAGACTACTTTATTCTGGAGGAATTTTACGTAACTGCTAAACCGTAAGAAATGGACAAAAACTTACCACACAGAAAAAGTAGAGCACATTAAAACACAATTTATGTTATATAAATTTTTTTCGAGGAGTTGATCGTTTTTGAGATATTCCTTGTTTTTGGTTTCAGCTTTGAAAAACTTGTACTTTTCTCATACAGATATTTGTCAACTCATGTCCATACAAACAAAGGAACTTCAGTCACCTAGTAACCAGCTTTTATCTTCACTTTAACCTATGGTACTCCCTTATTTTGCTTCTAGTTACAAGGAAGCAAGTAATAAGACTATTTCTGCTAATTTTTGCTCGATTAGCATGAAGTAAATAGAAGAATAAGCTTATTAACAATAATTTGTTACACAGAAGTAGAGAAAGTCATGTAAATGGAACACATCAGATTTTTTTTATTCCTATATTTATTATATATCTCAGACATTTGTAGACCTATTCTTCACTTGCTTGAAAGGAATAAAAGGTTCACAGTGGAAAATTCAGATCAGTAAGAAAGAATAATCAGAGGTGGTTAATGCTTCAAAAAAAATTTGAAATAAATCTCATATTTTAATAAGTTCTTCATTTTGTGCAGTAAGATTTTGTCTAATGTACCTCAAAACATGTATTTTCAATGAAGTCATAATTTTAAGTTTTTGGATGGAATACTATAGTGCTATTGGACTGCCTCCATGGTTGAGTGGTCAGCAAGCTGGTCCCGGGTTCGATTCCTGGCTGGGATGGGGAATTTTTCTTTAGGCAGAATTATTCCCTATCCCCCACAGAATCTGGAAGCATGTATGTGAGAGTGAATGTGTGTTTGAGGAAAATAAAACAATTTAAACTCAATGTAAAGAACGAGTTGTTTCTAATGCAAAGCGATGTGACCTTAGACATTAAAGGGGGCTATATAAATGAAACAATAACAAAAAAGTAGTTCTACTTATATTTTTAAAATTGATTTATTTATAGTGCTGTGTACATGATTATGGACTGACATTAACCCTAGTTAGTTGGCCAGGCTATAAATATTAAATATACAACATTTCAATATATTACTAAATATTCTTTATCCTCTAATCTAATTTCCATGTTTTTCAACTGACCATTTCTATTTGATCCTTACCTTCCATAAGCTCCCCTAATTTAGGTATCTGTTTATGATCCTCAAAACTTTTTCTAAGTGCAATTTGATTATTACTCAGAAGCTATTTCCTACTTATTAGATTTTTTCCCTCCAGTTATTTGTGGACCTGCACTGAAAGATAATGCAAACTTCATCTTCTTCTCCCTACTCACAGGATAACCTCTCCCCTCATTCCCCTTAATTTCCAAATACCTAATCTAAACCAGGCTAACCCTTCTCTTTCATTTTTTTACACATCAAAATGTACTTCTCTTTCTCTGGCTCATCTTTTAGCTCATTGTAAAATACTAGTGAACTTTTCTCTCTCATTTGAGAGAATAAAATTTGTCTATCTGTGTCTTCCATCCTAGATCTCACTTTCTTCCAAAATATCCAACATTAGCCCAAACATCTCCTAGGCCATTTACATTTAACTCTTCCCTGATTTTCTACTTATAATTATGTAAGAGGTATAGAAAGTCAAAATGCCATTCACCATGAGAGCAAAATTGGAGAGAAAAGTTGCCTGAAATTCCCTTCACTGTTCAATGATTTCAATGGCAACTTTTAATAGAAGTAATACTTTGGACTGTAACATAGAAATTCTATTTTTTACTCATTTCCTTCTACATGGAGAGGTTCTTTTCTCAAAGGCTTTGAGAATTAACACTATTTTGTTATTTGTTTCAGGAATAGACAGGATTATGCATCGCTGTTTAATCCCAGAAATGAGAGCCAATTCTTATGATATTACATTCACTCCTGTGCTTTATAAGGAAGAAACACCTACAGATCTCAGGAACCATCATCTTTACATGATAGAATTGCGGGTCCGTCCAGTGATGGTAACAAAAGTTTCATTTTCTCATTTTATAAATTAAGGAGCTGTAGTGATATTGATGTCACAAATTAAACTGCAAGTTTTTATCATGAAAACATCTTTTTACCAAAAACAAAAATACCCATGTCTCAACTTTCTCTCCCATAGGGTCCCTGTTCCCAGAAAAAATTATGAAGTTTTAAGTTATAACAACTGACTTTAACTCTGTCTTCCGCTCAATGAACAGCTGTCTGGTACTATGCATCCCATACCAAGATTGCACTAAACATAACTTAACTTAAATCCAAGATTCATGTAGCAAATAGAAAATCAAGCACAGTTTAACTTTTTTTGCTGTGTAGGGTGCCTCCAAGAAAAAAATCTTATGTGTTCCATTCACATGACTTTCTCTACATCACTGTAACAAATCTGTGTTCATTTGTTACAGAGATGTAGATTTAAAGATATGTTACTGTTAATTCTATCTATTCATGATAATCAAGATAAACATTAGCAGAATTAGTCTTCGTTTCTAGTTGTTCGGTAAACAAACTGTTTATTCAAAACATAAATATATTATCTACATCATGCTAATCAAGATAAACTTAATATAATCTGCGATAATTTTAATACATACAGGGATATATGAAATCAGCTGCAAGGAATGTGAAAAGGTATATATTGGAAAAACAAAATGAAACATTGGACGTTTCAAAGAACACATGAGATATTTAAAATACAAACAGACAGATAATTCACCTGTTGCACATCATTTTTGGACTCAAAACCATAATTTTCACAGTGAGCCCAAGCTATTAAAATTAGTACAGAATCCAATTGGATTAACAGTTTGGGAAAATCTATTGATTTTAAAAAACAAAAACAAGATCATAAATTTTGACATTCCACAAACAAATGGACTCATCTCAAAATTCATCTATCCGGAAGAGAGACCTCTACAGGCTGCTACCACGAGTTCAGCAGTGAATCTCTGTTGAAAACATGTCACCGAAACATGTCCGAAGTAAGTTACTTTATTTCAAGAATGAAGTTTGAGTGTAATCTATGTTTTTACTCCTATTTACTTCCAAAAGATATTCCCAGTTCTACTTCCGTGTCATAACATGATCCTCTTGTTGTCCTGAATCAGCTCCTCCACCCAAGCTGTATTCAAGTCTGTGGAAGCTGTGCTGGGTCGGCCACTGCATTCCTTGTCGGTGATGTTTTCTCTACTTTTTCTGTGACACTGGCGAGACATTACAGTCTCTCCATAAACTACGGTTACATGTTTTGCCCACAGAAATCCAATAACTGAGCAGATTTCTTTGCAAGACCAGTTTTGTTTACCTTGCAATAGTGCTGTAAATGGTAGCTTGGCCACAGCATGGCCAAGTTTGCTGTGAAAGACTAAACACCAGTATGGGCCTTGTTACCTTAGTTTCTGATCATCCCTTGTATGATTAACTGTATGAAATGTATAATAAATAAAGTAGAATAAAACAAGTATGCATGTTATTATTCATACAAAATATGCAATTCTCCTATAAAATTACAAAATGCAAACATGATGTTTTGAAAGTTTGCAGAGGGATTGCAACCAACATTTTTTATTATCAGTTTTAGCATTCACATAATTGCACATTTCTTTAATATAGTGTCATAATGCAGTGACCCAACAAGAAGATGGAACTGGTCCCACTCCTTCACGATGCAAGTCATCTATTGCAGTTGCATTATTGCCATATTAGTCAACAATGACCACCATTCCCTCCCAGTTTGTTTACTTGCACAAGATGTCACACCTCAGCTAATTTAAAACTTGTGTACACTTTATGCTTCTTTCAGAAACACCAGTAAATTCTGCTGTTAAAGTGAGAATATTTTCTAATGCAAGAGTGGTAACTTTTCAAAAAATTATATACATATAAAATAGTTGTTATTTTCTCATCACTTGTTAAGGGTTTCCTTGCTAATGTATCCACATTACTTGCAAAATACATGCATATTATTAAGTAAAGGAACAATAATAAAAATTCAGGAAATTTCATTCCTTAATCATATGTTGTATATTATTTACGCATTTCATAGTTAAATATATTTCTGCACTTCTCTCTGCAATTTAAGAGGAACTGTTATATGATGGAGAAAATCTGTAAAACGTTTATAAACGAATCACACCTGTTGCTTTTGTTGACATTATAATGAAGTAAAGATGGCTTATGATACTGAGTGTTGTTGTCTATAAAGGCTTTTAGGGAAAATACAATAGAAATTGTGCATGATGACCAGCTTCTTCTTCTTCATTTACCATACAGATTCCTATCATTTCACCGGGCGCACCTCAGCCTGCTATCTGTATCATTTAGAGCCAACATCCTTTAAAAAGGAGTGCAGCCTTACAATGTGTATGGATGATACTTCTGGTTCTATAACAACATTTTCCCAAAAGCTTTGTATCTCCTGCGAGCCAAATGTGCTGGGCTGTTACAGTTTCCTTCCTGCAAAATCTGCATTCTAAGTTTCCCTGAAGTACTCCAGTTGTGTTGAGATGCTTTTTCACAGGAACATGCCATGCAGTAACTGTTCTCAGCTGAAGTGCACTACATTTTAGCAGGCTCTCCTCAGTTCTTTCCTTACATGGTCCTTTGATAAAAAGTTTCCCATGTCTGTTTCCTGGGGTTTTAAACCAGGTTGATGACCAGCTTACAGATTCTGACATTCATATGGTTTTCTCTACCCATTCTGCAACACTATTCTTAAAAAGCATATTCCTATAACTAATTCCCATTAATCCATAAAGTTGAACATTTGCATAAATTAAATGCCATTACATATTTTCTTGCAGATAAAAAGAAATAAAGAATGCACTAGGCTTAAGTGATAGTAATGTTACTTACAAAGAACTAATGCAACCATCTCTGCTAATGTTTATCTTGAGTACCACACTGTAGAAAAAAGAATACTCTTTTGTAACAATAGTTTGTAGAGAAAGGGAGAAAGTTATGTGAATGGAACACATCAGAATTTTTTATTCATAGGACTTCAAAACATATATTTCTGGTTAAATTTTGCTATCAAATGTTTGGGTGGAATAAATACCTTCTCTACCTGCTATGTACATACACAGTACTCAGTAGAGAAAGTAAAAATGGTTTTCTTTTATTTAGGAAGACTCAAAACATATTTTCATTTAAATATTGACATACGATTGTTGGGTGGTATACAATAAAACTTCTACTTACTATATACAGTAGAGAAAGTTATGTGCATTCAGCACAGCAGACTTTGTTTTAAATTTAATGTCTAAGGTTAATTTTCATTGCAAATGGCTCCTACTGTGTAGCACTTTATTTTTGTGCTTAAAACTATAATAAAAAGCTTCATGAATTATTGATCACTTTTGATGTTTAATGAATATCCAAGCAGGTAATTTTAAATGCATATTTTAAAGTTTTTAGCTATTGTTTCATACATATTTTGGGAATGCTTGCTGCACATAAATCCATGGTCTTTTTAAAAGCAGGAAAGATACTTAAAATTGCAATAATGAAATTACAAATAAATTAATTCTGGTGTTACTGTTTGTTACCACAGCACATGGTGTATGTGGTGTACCAAGGACGAAAGTGCTACACACGACGTGGGACAGAAACAGTTGAATACGCTGTGATGCAGAAGGTACA
This sequence comes from Hymenopus coronatus, assembly GCA_030762935.1. Taxonomy (NCBI): domain Eukaryota; kingdom Metazoa; phylum Arthropoda; class Insecta; order Mantodea; family Hymenopodidae; genus Hymenopus; species Hymenopus coronatus. The sequence continues at coordinate 167,785,396 of CM060897.1, forward strand.
AGATATGATGGTTGAAGAAGACAAACAAATAGAACAATATATGCAGACCTTAAACATATCTTCAATGAACTTAGCAGAATTAATAGCATTTGCTCAAAAGTGTATCTCAGAAAATGAAAGCTAGGCTTAAGATTACTCATAAAGATGCAGATGTAACTAAGCATTCTTTAGAAACACAAACAAAAAGTGTAGTATCAGTAGCACTTACAATAACTTAGAGATGTAGGTACTTTTCATCAGTGTTTGTATGCTGCAACTGAAAGTTTAACCACATACATCAATTTAAATAAAGACAACATAGTAAACATCATTTTTTTAATTGATACTTAGAAGAATTTTGTAACAGTGACATTCAAATTATACATGTATATTTGTAAACTTGATTTTTAACTTCACTTACACTTTTTCTTTATGAGGGACTAATTTGGAAAGCCATTGTTTTCATTTTCAACCTCAGTTCATTGTTTTCAGCTGTTGGTTGTAGCTGCCTGCAATCTCTTCTCTGGTGGCAGAACAAAGAACTTCTTATAACTAAGTTGTCAACTGGCAAGTTTATTAAGCAGTCTTTATATTTCTATAATAAGATGTTTTTAAATGTTGCAAGTTAATCAGCAGTAGCATTTCACTCTTGGAAAGAAAATGTAATCTAGATCTAAATCCAAAATTACTAAAAAGCATGACAGGCCAGAATGAACTCACAACAAGGGAAAATATCTTAATATGGAAACATAAAGGCCGCTTAATAAACTTTGAAATCCCACCAGTTGTCAACTTAGTTAAGTGCATCGTTCTGCCGCCACACAAGACACTGCAGACAGGTACAGTCAATCTCCTGACGTTGAAAATGAAAGCAATGCCTTTCGAAACGAGTCCTATATAAATAAAACATGTAAGTGTTAAAAACCAACTCCACAAGTATACCTGTATTTATTTAATTAACTTTTTAAAGGAACTTACACAGAAAATAGAATCAATTTAGGACTGAGTTGACTAACACTCATAGGTTTCTCTTACATGTTTCGTGTGCTATTGCTCACATCACCAGCTGCTGTTAATGGTTCAAATATCTGCGTCTCTTATGATTGCCACTATTTCCCTGGTGATGGAGGCTTCAACCGTTAACTGTAGAAGTTCATTTCCATGAGAATTTCAAAACATCTTCATATTTTTTATGTGGATTTTCTCCTACATATCCAAGTCCTTTATATTCCTGGTGGTCTTTAACACCTTTATGTCTGACAATATATTGTGATGTTTGTCCAAAAATGATGGGTCACAAATGATTTAACCATCTGCTTGAATTTAGTGCTTCTGAAATTCTCTTTCATCCTAATATTGAGATTTCTTTTGCTTTGCCTATGTATATATTATGCACACACACACACAGAGAACCTCATTAATCCAGACTTCTCTTATTCCGGACAGTCGTTTAATTCATAACTTTCACTCACACTGCCTCCCATCAGTCTTGGTCGATGGTTCGCCAATTTGTGCCGCAGCTAGTGCTAGGTTGTTGACCTTCCCAAGGTTGAAGAAAACATATCTGCACATTACGAACATTTGAGGCATCTCCACGAATTAATCATTAAAGAAATTAATGTCAAAGGAAGACAACAAAAGATGAGCAGTTTCTTCAAACCATTAATCATGTCAAGTGTGATCAATGACAAATATTGTCGTGTTCTAATTCTGTACTGTGCAACGACGATATCTTGTAAACTAAATAACCTTTATGGTTCTTAAATTTAAAATAAATGTTCTTTTTACTGAAGAGAGTTTAAATATAATACCTGGGCTCATTTCATAGGTTATTTTGCTTAATTCGAACAAGCTAGAGCCACAATTAGACCAGATTAATAGGGTTCTACTGTATTTTATGGTCGTCTTCTAAGCGCGGTGGTAGCACAGCTACTTACCAAGCGGGAGAGCTGGGTTCGATTCCCAATACCGGCATGGGGATTTTTCCCCTGCTGGGAGACCTGGTTCCGGGGTGTACTCAGCCTCGTGAGGTCCCTGGGAGGCCAATGGAGGAGCTACTTGATGGAGAAGTAGTGGCTCCAGGTCATGAGAACTGCATTAACCGGCCGGGGGGGTTCAATCATGTCTCACCCTCCAATACTGCACCCTATCCATGACTCTGCAGCGGCCGGGCAGTAGGCCAAAGTTCCTTGTGAGCTGTTGTGCCATGGAGTTATATTATTATGTGTTTTATATAAACAGAACAGTTGATTTGAATTTGGTATATCTCAGGTTATTCTTTAAGATGTCCAAAGGAAAATCTGTTATGAGGACCACCATTATGTTATTCAATTTAAGTTTCATCATGCCATGTTGATATGTATTGGGCCAGTTTTACAGTAGTTTCCTAATCAGGGAAATTCTAGTTCAGGTTTGCCACTACGTATACTTGGTGACAACTCAATGCCCAAAGATGGCATTATAGGATGAAATCACAACTTGTGGATGTGAAAATGCAAATTTAGGTCAAGAAAATTTTCTTTCAAGGCATAGGTTCTTTTATGTGCAAATAAATATTACACAGTACTAACAGCTATATGTCCCTTCCAAAGAAAGTCAAGCTAAGGGTTTTCACATCTGAAAAAAGCCATCACTCTCTGCCAAGTTCAAACCCACAGCTTGAGTATTACAGGCCAGCATGGTAACGCACTACTCTATGGAGGGTGACAATATTATGTTGTGCTTTTTGAAAATAATCTTAAAATTGTGGGCTTTTCTTGTTCATGTGTAAATCAAACTCACTGCTGCATTGTGTGCAGCTAATTGAATGATTTCCTTGTATTCTTTTATTCTCTTCGCTTTGGTTCAAGGGGACATTAAGCATGCTTATGTTGTAGGGATTGAACTGCTTAGCTTTGGTATAACTTTGTGTACATGTGGGCTTCCTGAAAATGTAATATAAAAGAGGTGTAGGGAGAAAATACCTATAAAAAACATGAAGATGCAGTATGAATGGTTGGAGGCTCCATCACCAGGGGAACGGTGTCAATCAACAAGAGACCTGTATTTTCAAAACAGTTGACAACAGCTTACAAAAACATATTCTTGCATTAAATGTGGGGAGTGAAACCTAACATATTCACCTCTAAATTGATATTTCTGTTTTATACAATTAGTGTACATAAATTAAAAATTGTGATGAACTTGAATCAGATATTTCTGCATTGTCACTAAAATAAAAATGCCACTAAAAGGTAATTTTACCCGGAGGACATATTTCATGACTGGTTGACCAGTAATGGCAGATTTGTCTGTGTTTGCATTTAATTGCTCTTAGAAAACACACAAAATATAACACTTGTAAAACCTGCAAAATAAGTAACAATTGGACTTTTGGGGGGATACTGACCCTTTAAAAACCAAAACATAATGAATCATCATTTTCTGCCATTCAGTACCCTCTGGAATTTCATAAAACACCAATGATATCAGAGCCAACCTCTTCCAAAACCAATGGAAAAATGTCCCATCATTTAGAGAATGCTGATAATTAGGTAAACACACCTCAAAACATGTCCAGATAAACTTACCTTTTAGTGATGGTTTACTGTTACAAATTCTGTTTATCTGAGAGGAAAAAATAATGGCTGTTACTCAGCAAGCACTTTTTCTTTTCTTAAAAACCTTTAACTCCATAGTCATATGGGCTTTGCTTTAGAAACAATGTCAGTTCCCTACAATTTTATGCTATTAAACCCACACACACGCTTACTCTCACATGCTACCTCCAGACTCCATGGGGAATAGTTAAAGAAAAATTCCCTGCCCCAACTGGGTAAGAAGACAGAATGCTTACCACGGAGGCAGTTGATGTGACCGCTACTTAAGCTATAAATTGTTCTATTGTGAAATAATTTACTCCCAGTCATTAGTGTACCTTTTTAGGATTGCATATTTTTAAATACAAATAAAATTATTTATATCTGACAGCTGCTTTCTAATGTTTTGTGAGTTGATTGACATGTAGCTTGCTCTAATAGTTTGTTAATTACCATCATTTAAAGATTTTGTGTTCTTCCAAAAATGAATGAAAACATTTTTGAGTTATGATTTGACATCATTATTAATGTTTAAACAATGTGAAGATCAGCTTAGAACTCTGGTGAAGAAGTCTTGACACCATTGCCCTCATATTCACTGGAGAGATGATATAACTGAAGTTGGAATGAACCAACTTGAACATTCTTTTCTCCACTTAGTACAGTGGACTCTTTAATTCAACCTCAAAGGGGAATTAAAAAAAAATCTGAACTATCCAAAATTTGAATTAACAAATATTCTCTTTAGCACAGAAAGTATACTTTCAAATAAATAACTTGTAGTGCAACTCATCTGTTAATTTCCATATGTGCTGTAATAGGCAACAGAATGTTTCAAACATTTTAGCAGAAAAAATTCATAAAAAACTATAAAAAGTAATATGATAAGACATCTGACCTAACCAACAAATTGAGTGAAGCCAGAGAATTATCTGGGAAGATCAGTCCTTCAAATGATATTTATCTGGAGTATTTCATAAATAAAATATGAGTTTAAAGACTATATTGCAAAATATTGACCAGAAAATGTTAAATTCTATACAAAATAACCTGGCGACACTGACTAAACAAAAGAATGACCAGGTAGTATATTGTATATGATAAATTAACACCTCTATGTATGAGATAGTAAAAAATATAGGATTGTTGCTCCACTGTGTGAGAGATCCGAGAGTGCTGGGAATGTGGTGTTGGCAAAGGTGCACTAAAATATGTATCTTAAGATAAATTAAAGAAATGTTGAACTTCTGCTCACATATGGGCAGCAATCTTCTAAGCTTAGCAGCAGGAATCGTTGTGATGTTATCACTAAGTTTCTGTAGATTTCTGCTGCTGAGTGAGAACATCTTTAACTTGTTATACTGCCTGTTTGGGAGCAGATGCTCAATATTTTCAGAATTTATTTAAGGTAAGGACTCCAGTGCAGCTTTGCCAGCGACTCTCGGATCTCTTGCGCAGTGAAGAGAGGCTAAGACAGGGGTTAACTTATGACCCTGTAGTACACTAACACATGCAGGACTATACAAATGTTCATTAAACAGACAAGTTCTCACTTAGAAACTTGTGATTTTAGGCCACTAAATACAGTTGAAATTGACTGAAAACAAAGTGCTGCACAATATGGTCCACTGACCTTGAAGAATTTAGAAAGAACATTTAAAGAAAAGGACAGAGCTAAACCTTAAATCTCATAAACTTTAGAAATCCTTACTGAACTAGTTTCTGGGAACACCTTCCTCATCGACAGTTGTGTGGTCGACTCTACAAGACATGAGGAATATGTTCCCACAAATTAGTATATAATAAACAGACATAAGTGGAGAAAAAAGTGTTTAAATAAGTTGTCATCACATCCCAACTTTAGTTATAGTCAAATTACATTTAAATAAAGCACATGCCTATACCTCTTTATGAAGTTTATTAACCAAATGTATAACAAGAACACACACTCACATGGTTATCCAAAGTGACATATTAATTAAAGGAACAAGGTTCACTTAACCTGAACTGTAAGTGTACAATACTACTAATTTACACAACGAAAAAAAAATTATTCTTGCTTAAGAATGAAAAATGTCCATCTCGTGAAAGAAGAAAAATTAAGCTCATAAATTTACCTAATGGCCAAGTATAAACTTCCACGTATCTGCAAGAAAGTATATATACTGGAGCAAGATGGAGCACAAATTCTACAACATAAATGCAATTGCCAACTGGGACAGACAGAAGATTCAACACCTGTGATGTCTAACTGATTTGTAAGTTGTCTCCAAAACATTACTAACAAAACACTTCAATAACATAGACTGTGCAAATACAAGAGGTTACTTAGGACCTTTTTCTACCATTATGGGCTAACTCATTGGAATCTGGTGAAACTCAAGTTTCCATTCATAGCTGGCAATTCCTAAGCCTGTTACTTGTATTGGGAAGATTAGTTATACTGTATATTATGTTGATATCCTGGTTTATTACTTGCAGGTGTTCAAACACTGTCTTTAAATGAAGCACTGATTATAATATTCATATGTACCACATTTATCTGAGTACAAGATGATGCTTTTTTCCCAAATATTAATGTTCAGAACTGTCTTACATTCGTGATATATACTTTCTGAATACTATACAGGGAAAAAGTATGTTTCAAACTTTACGGGTACGGCAATGGTAAAGCCTGGGCATGTATGCGGCATATTTTGAGTGTTTCATTTCTGCCGTAAATTAGCCTTTAAGGAGCCTATGAACATTCTCATTGTAAAAAACATTACTCTCTGAGACTAAAAAAAATTACATTACATTCCTTTCACATTAGTGGTTGCATGCAATGTAATGTATTGGAAATCAATGGTCAAACAGAAAGAGGGTTAGCTGCATATTTCCCCTTCTTGGGCTGCGCATATACTGCAATATGAATTTACACGCAAATTCAAACTAGGTAAAACGTTTTACGATATATTTAATATTTTGTCTTGACAGAAAATAGCATCCATAAATAATTGTTACAGCTACACTGCCACCAATGACGGAACATTTTATCATCACATATATTGTATGCTTCATTCTCCCTTCTCCATTTCTCCCACTTGCAACATGAATTTCTGCATAACTTCAAATTAGGTACAAACATTTACAATGTAATATATGTAGTATGTCGTCTAAATACAAAAGCATATCTATCAATGTTGTTACAGTTACCCTACTGCCACTGTCAATTTCTCTAATTGTATATATCATACATTTTGTTCCCCTTTCTCCATCACGCCCGCCCGCATTGTGAATTTCTGTACAAACTCAAATTAGGTAAATTTACGATGTGTTATATTAAGTATGTTGTCTAAATATAAAATAATATCCAACATCATCATTACAGTAATGCTACTGCTGCCGTCAGGTTGTACCATCGCGCCCATACGTACATTTCCATACTCCCCTCTCTGGCAACTGCTCAAACTGCTTCAAATTAAGTACAATAAATAAATAAGGGATTTAATCAGCTTAAGTGTCCATTAGTTTGTTCACAATAGATGGCAAACCTTTAAATTTCATTTAAAAATTCTTCTTTTTACGTAGCTATGTATTTTAAACATGTCTTATAAAGATGATATGCTAAATTCCAAAATTAAGTTCTTAAAAATGGGGATCGTCTTGTATTCGGATAAATATGGTATATATTTTAAATGTAATGAGTCACCTTTTTACATTTAAATTATGGAGCTCAACTGTCCAAAATACTTCTTTTTATTCGATTTGGTATATATTCTTATATTACAGTTACTTAATCATTATTATTATGTTATTACTAATTATTAGGTCTTTAATTAAAAAACTAATTAGAAATTTCAATAGTTTTTGGAATTTTTTATGTAAGCAAAGTCTGATTGTGCAGAGGGTGAAGATCTGTGTAGAAGTTTGGTTTATTGTACTGCTGCTCTATCTCCGGCCTGACATTTCATGAGGGTATAGATAGTTATATATCAGAATGGCCATTCTGATTTGTATCAACAGATACTTTAATTTGATTTCCTATAATGATTTTTAATAAATATAGTTACTGTTAAAACAAGTAATTAAAATCAGTGTAGAATCCAATTGGATTAACAGTATGGCAAAATCTATTAATTCTAAAAAACAAAGTCATAAATTTTTATATACCCAAACAGATGGTCTTATCTACCCAGAACAGAGACCTCTACAGGCCTTTACCACGAGTTCATCAGTAAATCTCTGCTGAAGATGGTGGCAATAGCTGCCAAAACATGTTCAAAGTTACTTATTTCAACTAGTGAAGTTTGAGTGTAATGCTCTCTATTTACTTTTAATAGTTACTACTGTTGCTTAGAGATTTGCTACACATAAAATGAGAAAGAAACGTAAGGAAAATCAAGCAAGGTTTGCAGTGTTAGGTTGACACGCACAGCAAAGGGTGGAAGCTGTCTGATAGGACCAATTACATACTTCCTCCCTATGTGCTGACATTGGCTGTTTGTAAGCAGACCATCTGTATCATGAATAGTTGTTTGCTTTAGTCCAAGTTCATTTTTTGTGCTTGTGGATTTGCTACCTTATCCTTGTTATGGTTACTCTTATGGTTAATGATACTGCTTTCATGGTTTGCATTTTACAAGAGATAGCACATGAAGTAGGCAAAAGTAGCAATAGTGTGATCATGCAAAATGTCAAGAGCCAGATATAGAGCAGCCATGCCAAAATCATATTAAAATGAACTATAAGTTATTCTTCATACTATTACAGTACAGTAATTTGAAACATTTAATAACATTGTATGTTATATAAATTATGTCCAGAGCATGGTTCAATTTAAAATTTAAGATGCATACAGGTTATGGTAATAGGTAATCAATGATTATAGTGGAGAAGGAAAGTGACCAAATTCAGTGCAATTCTCTATTTTCACTTTTAATACAATAATGACCTCCAATATGTAACAATGCACATATAACATGCCTTTGTTTTACACCAAGGCTATAACTCGCCTTATTTGTGTATCAGCCGAGATAGAAGTGACCTTGGAGTTAAGCCACTGTGCTAAAGCAGCGCAGGAGTTGTCAAGGGTATATTATCAGCTGTGAGCTGTTTCAGTCATTGCTTTGTATTATGAAGTGATTTGAAAATACATGTTATTCTCTTATTAGTCCATGGAAATGACGGCTAACTAATTCATTCTTGAACAGCACATTTTATGTACAATACATACATGAGAACTGAATCATTTAGACTGATATGTATATAATTTAAGCAGAAATTTCTTGTTATCCATTTCCAGGCAGACAGATTGTGAGATGTTTGATCAATAAATATTGTTAAACCAAAGTGAAAATGTCACGTTGTAACGGTGGAAAAGCTAGACAAAATGGGTGTCACATTTGAACACTCACTGGATGTCTCTCAGCAGTATTGCACAGCAAGTGAGTGTTTCATAAATCTCAGTTCACACAGCTACTGAACTTTTAAAACTGAACCACTATTGTGGGACTATAGTACAGAAATTATAAACATTATGCAAGAAGAAGTCACCCATGTGAATGGTAAAATCATCTGATGATATCAAGAATATATTCACGCAGATGAACACACTTTCAACAAAGGTTAGTACTTGTACATTTGTGTGATCTGAAGCCTTGGCATAAAATGAAGGCACTGTAGTAGCATAAGACCAAAACAGTGCCTCTTTGTAAATAGTTCTAGTGATTTTTCCTGTATATACCTTAGTCATTCACAATAGAATGCTGATTCCCCTGATAGTAACCTCTCATGTGCTGTATCCCCTAAATAAATGGAAGCAAAACTGAATCAATCTCAACCAATAAGTTAACTTACTGGCAGTCACTGTTAATGAATTTTCCCCCCGATGTGGACACTACAACTCAACATCCAAACACTTCTATAACTAAAGTATATAAAAACATAAGTGAGAATGCCCCATCTATCAGTCCTTTGATGTTCTCCACAGTAAAGGACAAAATAAAAACTAATGGACAGTTGCATTTAAGCTCAGAACAAAACACACTAAACTGAGATACAAGTTTTTCATTCTTGGCTGACAATATTGCATTTTTAAGTGAAACTGAAAATACAAAACGTGGACTGTTGAATTACAGGTTTAACACCAGTCTTCCCATAATATATAGTCTTAATTTACAATGACATAGTCTTGTTTTAATTTTGTATGAGTAGAAAGTATTTGTTTTATTCTGTTTAACAAATTCATTATTTTCAAGTCTTATCATTATTTTCAGTACTTTCTGTCTCTTTTGTTGGTGCATCTGACTTAGAGTCTTTATCTTCTGCCACTAAGCTTTCATTCTTATTAACGTTCATTTCATCATCATTAGCTTCTGTAGAAACATTCTCAGGACTACAAAGTTCTAATAAATTATACTTCCTAAATTCAAAATATTGAGGTATAACTGAAATACAGCAGTTACTGCGGATCACCTCCACCAAGATGACAAGCTGCGGATGTTTAAGATCTGCCCTATTATCAGGATGTCTCCGTAGCACCATTTCTGCAAGCTCGTGGATCACTTCGTCACGAGTAATGCTGGAATTGTTGCGGCGACTGGAAAAAAAGAAATACTGGTATTTAAACATCTGCAGCACATTCATATCATGTCTTTTTCTCATACTTAAATCTGCCATACTTGTTATCTGCATCCCTTCCTATTGTTTGTCCATGCTATTAGGTCTGTCCAATGAGTTCCCATGCTAGGAATGAAGGCACCTTTCTTTTTAAAGCACAAATTATTAAGTTCTCAATATCACCTTTTAAGAATGAACTCTTCTCCCAACATTATTGTCATTTTTTTTAACCCCTCCAAAAAAACAGGAATTGCTAAAATATGTCTCTGTCTCAATGATGTCCCTATTTGAGCTGAATTTGTTCTCACAAGCTATTTCATGTTTGGGAAAAAGAGAAAATTGCAGGGAACCAGGTTAGGTGAATATAGCAGCAATTCATAATGCAATTGATGCAGTTTGGTGGCAAAAATTCTGGTTGATTATACTGGTGCATTGCCATGGTAGAACAGAACTTTCTTCTTTGCCAAATTGGGCTGCCTCCAACTTCTCAAAAAAATCAGGAGGGTAATTCAGTGTGGTATTGTACAGTAATTCTTTTTCCTTTTTCTAAGAAGTCATATGTAATACCCAAAAGATTGTCACTGGTGGATAGCACCATCTTTTTGTCTTCTTTGGAGCAGATTCACTAGAAGCAACTCATTGTTTTGATTACTGCTTGGTTTTTGGAGTATTATGAAGAATCCTGGTCTGGCTGACAGTGACAACTCGATGCAAAAAGATCCTTGGATTTTGCTTAACCTCTTGGACGTCATATGATGTCCTGTGCATGCTGTTAAATAGCCCATTTTACCAACAGATAGCATAGGAAAATCCATGAAATAATACAAACCTCAACATCTGGATTTATAGCCACATGGTCTAAGACTTCATAGGAATGGCTTATCAAACCAAGGATCGCAAGATTGAATCCACTCAAAATGTATGCTTTGCATTCAAGAGAAACTGTGGAAAAGGATAGGGGGGACCCAACTAAAGCAATTGGTGTGATGGCATGGTTGGATACTGACAGGTTTTGACTGAATGCAGATACATGCAGTTTACAATTTTTTCCCCTCCTTTTTTGGTAGTAAAAAAGATGCACTCTCTCATTATTATGCAGTATTATAACATCAGATAATACTGCATCTACCATTTTTCCAAATAATTGCACAGTCTAAGGCATAGTATGTGACAGTTAAGCATACTGGTATGATCAGAAGTTCACATTCCAAAGTACCAAAATATTTTTTTTAAATTTATTTTCTTTGTTCACATATTTTAATATCTCACTTCAATTATTGGGAATCCTTGAATGGGTTAAATAGTTCCAAACACAGCATCGAAGTTGAAAGTTGCAGCTGCTTGTTATATACTGTGAGCAATTGTGGCACCCATTTCTTCCCCAACTTATCAGACAAAATATGGATTGCCATTTCTGTCAACACATCTATGGGCTCTGCCACTTCGCAAACTTTTTCAATGATTTCCTCAGTAACTGTTCAACCATGTTTAAACTCATTGAACCAATATGCAACTGTCATAGATGGTGAAAGGTCTCCATAAACAGCATCCAATTTTGTTTTCCCATCCAAAAGGAAAAAGCAAATCACTGAACAATATTGCATTTTTTCCATTTTAGCAAAATCACATTGAACACTAACAAAGATGTCTGCGAACTCCAAATTAATCTATGAACCAGTACCAAATTTGTTTTGGTGACATGTAACTAATGACAGTACATGATGGTAACACCAACTTTCCTTAGCAGCACCATCTATTTTGAAACATGGATATTTATTATACTGCCCTCATATATCATGTGATATGCCATTCTAAAGTTTACAAAATTTGTCACTGATGCATGATTTGAGTGGCAGTCCAGAAAATGCCTCTGGGTGACATTTTATATATCCCTTGTGAAACAGTGGGCCAAGTGGCTTGGTTCTAAATAGATACATTTACCACTTGTGAGCAGTTTTCCATTGTTACATGTTTTATACATAGCAATTTCACAATGAAAGATGTGAGGGTGCAGCACATCTTTGTGGAGTTTTGTTTCAAACTCAAGCAAACTGCTGCAGAAATGCATGATACAAGGGACACTATTTATATTTTGAGCCTAACAATAATAAAACAGTAATTTGTCATTGAAAATTGCTTTATTGCTTTTCGAAATATTCTCCTTTAAGATCAATACACTTTTGTACGTGTTCAAACTATTTGTCATAGCATTTTCTCCAATCTGCTTCCGACACCTCCAAAACATGGTTTTAAATGCATCAACAGCTTCTCCTGCCAACAAAAAACATCCATGTCTTATGTTCAGGAACAAACAGAAGTAATTGGGTACCAAATCAGGATTGTATGCTGGATGAGTCATCAATTCAATTTTTTGAGTGTTCAAATAGCTGGTTGTTAAACAAGATGTGTCCACGCTCGCATTGCCTTGATGAAGAATGATCCAATGGAACTGGTTTGTTTTCCTTATTTCACTGAAGACTTCCGTCAAACAAATGGTTATGCACCATTCAGAATTGACCATTTTACATTCCTCTACAGACACTGTTGCTATATGACCAGTTTTTCTGGGGGGAGGGAGCAACCATTTGTTTCAAACTGCTTCGAGTGTGAACAACTTTTGTTGGATTTGGTTCATCTTGAAACACCCATACATGCTATTTACGTTCCAGTGCATAGATCCATGATTTGTCATCTGTTACAATCTTATATACGTCTTTTGAAGCCCACCATTGTATTTCTTGGGCATTTGCAAACACCAATTTGAGATTAGTTCAAATTATGTGAGATCCAACGAGAACAAACCTTTTTCACGGCTAAATGATCAAGCAATATTTTATTTATGCTGGTGGAACTAATGCCTAGGATTGCCTCTATCTTACGGCATGTGGCATGATAGTCTTGCACTATCAGTTTTTGCACAGCATCAAAGTTTTATGGCACAACAGTGGCCATGATTAATCTTGCTATACCAGCATTTCACAGTTGCAAAGGATTGAGTTTCATCGCCAAATGTAGTAATAAATTGATCAATGCACTCTTGACTTGACAATCCACGATGAAAATCATAAATCATTGTACAAACATTTTCACAAGTTAATTCTATCTTTTTGCTGAGACACAATTTTACAGTCACCATAAACAACACAAATTTCTGAAGTAGGTTAAGGTCAGAAATGTCAACCTTTCTAGTGAAAACTCCAGATGGCAACTACAACAATCAGTGTTCCCAAGGCTCAAAATATAAATAGTGGTCCTTGTATGTTAAAGCAAGCATTAGAAGACAATGTACTAAGCCATATCCAAATCTACATAGTTGTTCAAGTGGTTTAAAGATGACCAACAATCAATTGATGATGATTATTCTGGACATTCATCAACTGGCATTACACCTGAAAATATCACTGTTATTTAGGCTGTTAAAGGATCATTCACAAGGTGTTTTTGGGGCCAAAATGATAAAACATGATTTTCAAAAAGTTCTCATATCACCCAGCAGCTTTCTAAATATTCTAGAGGATCTTTAAACAGCACATCATCATTTTGGCTCCAAAAATAAGTTAACCCATCAAAAACATAGAATTCTAAATTAAAAGAGACCTCCCACAGAAGAAGCAGCCAAGAATACACCAGTTCAAGCTGCAATGTCTGTGAAAATACGAGGTACGTCCAGAAAGTAAGTTCCGTTTCAATGTATCTCCGCTGCAGCGCTGCGATCGCAGTTCTGCACATGCGCGGTAGACGCTCTGTATCAAGGAGAAGAAACGTGCGCCATTTTGAGATCGTTTTCAGCCACATACGCTTTGTTGTGCTTGTTTACAATGTCGGTGTTGATTGAAAATCCCGCCGCTTGTGAAATCAGATCTGTGGTATCTTAATCATTGATTTCTTACCGCGTGGTCAAACAATCAAAGCAGATGTTTATTGCAAGACACTTAGGAAATTGCGCTGCACAATACAGAATAAGTGCCGAGGATTGCTGTCAAAAGTGTTGTTTTTCTTCACGACAACGCACGACCACACACTGCAAATGTGACGAAAAACCTCCTACAGGGATTTGGCTGGGACATGTTTGACCATCCTCCGTACAGCCCTGACCTCGCTCCTAGCGACTTTCATCTGTTCTTACATCTCAAATCTTTCCTTGGCGGTCAACACTTCAACAATGGCGAAGAGCTGAAAGAAAATGTTTCCAACTTTTCGAAGACACAGGTGGCAAACTTCTATGAAGAAAGTATACAAAAACTTGTGCCACGCTATGACAAATGCCTGCAAAATTTCGGCAGTTATATGGAAAAGTAGTTTAAGAGTTGTAGAATTTTGCGCAATAAATAGTTATTCTATATCTGCAGACAATTTAATTTTATTACCAAACGGAACTTACTTTCTGGACGTACCTCGTATGTACATCAGGAAAACTAAAAGAAACATAAAAACAAGAGCAAAAGAACAAATCAGAAACACGAAGCAAAAACAGGAAGTGGGGGGGGATCAGCAATAGCTTGGCATTTTTGGAGAGACCAATGCACAGAACTTATAGTTTGGGAAAATATTTACATTTGGGAGAACAGATTTTCAATTTTGAAATCAGGTGAGGCGACTTACAAATGCAAGCACCAACATGGACAAGCTCAACCACTGCAAGGAATGAGCTGGCAGTCAACCAGGAACTGATGATGGGACTAAGTATTCTCCGTCCAGCCTTACTTCACCGGTAATATGAACAAAAGAAACAGGTTGCAATGACTATGATTGGTTGCTCAATGTTTAACTACTATTCTCAATCACAAAATAGTTCCTCTTAAATTGTTGAGTGAGTACAGAAATATCATATTACATTATGCAATGCTGTCTAAATAATATAGTATGAATGATTAAGGAACACAATTTACTAATCATTTCATCATATTTACTTTATATAACAATGCAGTTCTAGTCAGCAAGTAAGGACGGAAACATGTAATACCAGTGTAGTGAAACATAAGCAAGGAAAGAATTATTCCTAGTGTATATATAATAAGTTTTCTGAAAAGTACCTTATCTTTTTATTAAACAATATTCTCAGCTTAACGGTAAGGTTTACTGGTGTTTCTGAAAGCAGCATAAAGTGTGCAAAACTTTTAAATTAGTCAAGATGTGACATCTTGTGCTAACAGATGTTCAACAAATGACAGCCAAAAATGCAGTGAATGTGTATCACACATTATTCAGGAAGAGCAAACAAAGTAAGATTTGGAGGAATAATGGACATTATTGTTGGCCCACTAATTATCAATGGTTCAGACAGTTTGATTGCCACTGTAACAAATGACTCGCATCTTGAAGGAGTAGGACCAGTTCCATCTTCAGATTAGCTCTTCTGATAATTATGGCAGTATATTGCAGAAATGTGCAGTGTATGATTGTGCATATGTGAATGTTAAAGTTCGCTAAAAACTGTTGGAGTGATGTACGTATGCAATACTTCAGCAGACTTTCAAAACAACATGTCTGCATTTTATAATTTTACATTTTGTACTGAATATATATAGCGACTTGGCTACTGTTTTATTTATGCATTTAATAGAGTTAATCATTATCTGTGAACAGTGAAAATAGGTAGCTGTTTCTTTTCCTGCCAACCGTAGGTACACGGTTTTACAATTGTACAGCAGTGAACCAGCTTAGCACCACATGGTGTGTGTACACATGTGTTCATGGAAGAATATATTCTAACTGGTTTATATCACCGGTGAATGGATAGATAATAGCTCCAGAAACATGTTTTTTGTTTCTGATGTAGTTACAAAACAATACTTTATGCAATAAATCATATATAGAAACAAAATATGTAATGCAGAATGTACAATATTAGAAATATTTTTCTAACATACGATGAAAAGAGGTTTGGTTAGCTCCATTGTTTACTTGTACAAGTCTAGCAATATATTTTAGAAATTATAGATACACTCTAAGTAACCTTAGTAGTATAAATAAATACGAACTTTGCTTTTGCTGAGCTGCTTATGATTTAAATTAAGCTTCTAACATTAAACATGTCTGTAGTAACATTCTGAAAGTTATGATTGTTGATCATTTAAATTGTATTTGTAAATCCAGAAAATTAATATTGAAAGTATTGGTGGTAAAAGTATAACATCAGATATAGAGGAAATACTATTTTATAATTGGCCTGACAAGAGGCCTACCACTGGTCTTGACAGCAACCAATTGAAGGGACTAGAGTTTGCATCAAATCTTCTGCATATGGCAGTAGCGGATAGTGCGCTACAACATAGCCAAATTGTGTGCTTGTATATGAGAGAGATAGTAATATGCAGCGCATGATGTTATTAGTGGCACTGTAGATTAAAATTCTAAATAAAATTTGGTCATTTAGTAAAACTATAAATGATGATAGAAATTAAACATGCCTGCTTATTCCAGAGGAATGGTCAGGGGCTCATCATCACTGCTTGACTATGTAAAACATTATATCTTGGTTCTGTTCTTTCACTAACACAATTGTTTGCTTTACTTAGCAACATGTTCTAAACTTCAACTACATAGAACTACACATTACCTAGCTGTTTTATCCCCTGGTCAGTGTTTAAGGATGTATTAGGATAAAATGTGAAGCATAATGGTACATTAGCACAAAGGTTAATCACATTTCTATTAACAGCACCAGGTGTGTTTCATTTCTGACAAAATGCACGTAAAAACATAATTGTGTGTGTGTGTATATATATACATATATATTGAATGGCTGAAGCTAAAATTATGCTTCAGCAATTCAATATAGGTTGTAATTAACTTTTAGTATCTGAGCGTTAATCTAGTAATTAGTAAGCGAGACGTGGCTAGTTCTGACTTGACAACACTCCATGCCTGTGATTCGCTACAGCTATGCAGCATCTGAAGGTCATGTGCAGGAGGTTTGATGCAAATTATAACAATATGCTTTCAAACCCTAAATAGTCTATTTGCATTATTTTCATTCGCATGTGGGAAAGACGGGGAAAGACCGGTTCCTACATCAAGTAGCACCCTTCCCTAGCTGAAAGAATACAAATGGATTGTAAGAAGAAAAATCAAAATGATGACAAACCTCCAGCTCGATGGTATTCTTTTTGGCACTTTCTGAAAATGATTTGCAACTAACAGTTTATAATTTATAAAAAATAACCATGATATCTAACATGGAAACATTAATTCATAAAAGCAAAATTATGGCACTTCTGGAAAGAGGAAGAAAACAAAGTAAAAATCTTGCCACCAACAAAATATTACAAATATCTAATATATTTAATCTTTCTATTTGTGAAGAAAAATATATCCCTGAAAAAATTAAGATAAAACAAAAGTTTGGGAATTATTGTTCAAGTTATGAAAGCATCCCTTGTACAAAAGCATACCAGAATATGTTTACATAACACTTTAGCTGGGCCAATGGTAGTGAAGCATGGCTGATCTGTGGGCTGTGCTGTGAAACACAGGATTGTATAAACAGGCCTCCACAGGTGTAACCTTGGAAGGATGGTCATGATAACAGTAATAAAGTACTGCAACATAGCATCCATATACTCTTTGTGGACAAAAGCAAATTGAAAACTTCCACTAATAACAGTCATTGTCATTGAAAAATTTCAAGTTTGATTCAGTATAACTTTGAGATCCAGCAACATGGATTATGTGCCTTGTAACAGGAATGCTGTAGGAATGCATAATCTTTAAATTCTGATAGTGCGTTAATTAATGTTTTTGGTTACTAAATTAAAATTATCACATTTATCCATATACAAAATGTTTTTTCTCAAAATATTAATGTTGAGAACTGGGGATTGTTGCATTTGCAATATATTTTTCTTGAATAGCACGTGAGAAAATCTGTCAAATTTCATGAGTACAGCAGTGGTGAAGCCTGGAGGAAATGGTAAAGATTACTGCCAAGGTAATATGTGACATATTTTGCTAGTTTCATTTCAGCCAAAAAGTTAGCGGTTAAGCACTCATTGGAAAAAAATTTCTCTCCGAGACAAAAATAAAATTAGAGTACTTCCTTTCACATCAGTGGTTGTACATAATGTTGTATTGGAAGCCAACAGTCAAGCAGAAAGAGAGGTTTTCCCTCCTCCCTCCACACACGTATACTGGTATATACACTCATGGAAAAAGTAAATGCAACACTGCCACATAAATGGGCACAGTATAAGGATAATGCAGGGTTATAGTTTTGGTGATTGATTGTGGACAACAGATGGCACTGCACAGGCGTATATCTATGATCTTAGTGTTGCCTCTGCAGACAGTCACTGTGGAACCATAACAGTTGAATGGTGGTATCAAAAGACAGCCATGCCATGACAACGCGAATGTACTCCTGTTATGCAACTACAGACATTTGAACGGGATCGAATTGTTGCCCTGCCTGAAGCTGGATGGACCTATCGCCAAATTGTTGGGTGCAATGTATCAGCAATGGTTTGTGGAACGTTCTCAAAATCGTAGACCATGTCTGGATCAACGGATTGTATGGGCTTTGGTGGGTGCCCGAACAGCAATCCAGGCACATGTAGCACCTGAAGTGTCAGCACGTACTGTTGGAAACTGTCTTCTTGCAGCAGGACTTAAATCATGTGTGCCTCTGGCCAAGATACCTCTTACACCAGCACACTGCCATGTATGTCTCCTTTGGTGATTGTGTAGGGACATAAAACCAGCTACATCCAGCAGGTTATTAATCCTGTGGTACTGCCATTTCTTCAACAGAAAGGTGATGTGTTGTATCAACAGATACCGCAATGCAACGTGCCCAACTGCCCCGACCAGCAAGGTCCCTGGCCTCTCTCCCATTGAACATGTATGAGACATGATGGGAAAGAAACTGACTGGATCTCCACGGCAGGCCGCAACCATTGCCAAACTGTGACAACAGGTGCAGCATCCTTCAGACAGGTATCCAGGAAGCCATTTGTCACCTGTATGATCATCTGCATGCACCAATATGTGCCTGTACACATCCCCTTGTAACACGTATGCTTGCATTGTGCTGGTTTTGTTATCATATGATGTTTCATGATATATTATCTTGTACATATCTCTTCATTAAAGTTAAGCACTCCTTGTAAGTGTTGCAAGTTTTTTATACATATATTTTTTTTCTCTCTGCCACTCTGTGGTGACCACAACATGAATTTATGCACAAATTCAAATTAGGTGAAACATCTTACAATATTTTATATTATGTTGTAATAGAAAATTGCATCCATTGTCATCTTTACAGCTAAGCTACCACCAAACACAAACATACCAATATATGTCCGTTTCCCTTTTCCATCTCTCTTGCACGAAAAATGTGCATTTCCTTGCAAATTCAAATCATTAATTTGGTTAAAACTTTTACAACAACGTGTTATTTTAGATATGTTGTCAAAATAAATAGAAAATCTTATAAATTATCATTGTTTCAGATACTCTGCTGCTACCATTCTGATCGCACATATACTGGTACCCACCATAAGAATTTCCACACAAATTAAAAAGAAGAAGAAGAAGAAGAAGAAGAAGAAGAAGAAGAAGAAGAAGAAGAACAAGGAAGGGACTTAATCATCTTAAGTGTCCCTTGTTCAAAATATATGGCAAAACTTTTAAAAACTAAGTTATGTCTTCCTATTAGATACATGATATGTTAAATTCCAAAATTAAGTACTGGAAAATGGCAGATGTCTTGCATTTGAGGTCATCTTGTATTCAGATAAATACAGTAAGCAATACTGGATATGGTTAAGTCATTTTAGTAGCATGGTGAAATACTTTGGTTCAATCAAAGAACTGAAATTAAGAGAGACATATAATACTTTTGAACTTACTTGAATAAGACTGCAAAAGTTTTCCCTTCCTTTGTGAAGTATTTGTCAAAGAGGCCATCAGCAGCTATCCTTATATCCTCCACATATGCCTGAAATAAACAAAATCACTCCAAGTCATATTAAGTTTAAGTTTCCCTCCATATAATTGAAATTTAGTTGAGTCGATTTTGTAACACTACATCACTTACTTTTTATTTCGGAAAACATGTTTCAAAAATCCTCAAAAACATCACAAGAAAGACAGAATTAAAAGTTTGGGAAAACATATATATTTGTTTTCAATTTTGATATCCTGCCAGGCGATCTACTCATTCAGAGGTTCATTAAACCACCACCAGGGACAGAGACAACCACCACAGCAAGCAATGCCGGCAGTCGACCCAAGGAATTGACAATGGAAGCACATGGCTTCTGAAACATGTTTTCCGAAATAAAAAGTAAGTGATGTAGTGTTACAAAATTGACTCAACTAATTTTCAATTGTTAAAACACATCACTGTCGCAAAGTCCACCATATATCAGGATAATTCCCTCCATATACATGAATTTTAGGGTCTATGGCCTAAAAAAAGGCTACTCCATAAAAAACATTAAATTAAAAGATGACATTCCACAGGAAAACAAGCCAGGAATATACCAGTTCAGCTGCAATGATTGAAAAAATCTGATGTGTTCCATTCACATGACTTTCTCTATATCTCTGTGACAAATTATTGTTAATAAGCTTATCTTTTATTTATTTCATGCTAATCAAGAAAAATTAGCAGAAATAGTCTTATTTCTACATTTTTTGTGTGTTAAGTTTTTGTCCATCTCTTATGGTTTAGTAGTTATGCAAAATTCATCCAAGTTTGGTATTTTACAGACTTTTTGTTTTTGAGTTATCGTGTTCACAGACACATGGACACACACATGGACCTTTTTCTGAAAATACTTTTTTTGGATACAGGGGACCCTAAAAATATATTTCCGGTGAAATCTCGGTATCGAATATTTTGGTGGAGTGCAATACCTTCTCTATACACTATGTACATAGTACGTATAGAGAAAGTAAAAATCTGATGTGTTACGCACACATAACTTTCTCTAGCAGTTTTACAAACAAACTTCTTACAAAAGATTCTTTCTAAACCATGCTAATCCAACTGCATTAGCAGAATGTATTTATTACCTAGCTGTGTTTAACTAGAAGGGAACTAGGAATGCATTAGGCTAAAGTGATAGTCAAATGTTTTAAAAGCTATCATTGTGCGATTGTCTTTGCAATTTGCTTCTTTGCTTGACCAGGACACTTCCTGAATGAAAAAAGTATAAGCATTTTAAATTTGAAACCAATAACAAGGAATATCTTGGAAACAGTCAACTCTACAACAAAAATGCGTATGACATAAATTGTGTGATTTAAACAGATCTACATTTATGTTGTAGTAAGTTTTGGTGTATCTTTTACGGTTTACTAGTGATTAAAAATTCAGAAACATTTGTCCAAAACGATTAAGTCTTCAGATGCTACACCCAGAAAATTCAAGATATACATTTAATTTGTCATATAAATATCTATAATATATGGTATTTAATCAAAATCATTACAGCCATTTTTGAGAAAAACAAAGTTTTCAAAAATTTTCCATGTAAAGGGTAGTTTGGAGTGGGGGGACTCTTTTTTGAAAATCTGTGTGTCACATCGTTGAAATATAATAACCTTAAATACCAAGTTTGGAATTTAAGGTCTTTTAATTTTTGGGCTATGCTGCCCCCCCACACCCACCCACCCACACATAAACCTTTTTCTAAAAATGCATTTTTGGGCTCAGGGGGTCTCAAAACATATATTTCTGATGAAATCTCGGTATCAAACTTTTGGGTGGAATACAATACCTTCTCTGAAGACTATGTATGTAGTACATGTAGAAAAAGTAAAAATGTACATTGGAAAAACTAAATTAAAAATAAAAAGAAACCTTAGAAACTAAAACAAAAGGAAGAAGACAAATACAACTTGGCATTTTTGGAAAACCAATACACCATACAAAAAAGAGCCATTCGTTTACTTGTAAGTATAAATTGTAGAAGCAGTTGGTTGCAGGAGCTACGGATCCTACCATTAGCTTGTGCATATGTGTTTGAGCCACTATGTAAAAATTAACTTACCTCATTTTAACACAGTATCCCAGGTACATTCACACAATACATGTATAGAAATGTTCTAGCTGGACAGATGCATAAATCTAAACATTTTGAGGAAAGCTTTTTATACATTGGACTAATTATTTATAATAAATGTTTGCATTCAGAAACCATAATGTCAAACACTTTAAAATTAAACTTAGAAAATTTCTACTACAGCATTGTTTTTACACATTAGATGAATTTATAGAAAACTGTAACACATTGTAAATATAATTGTACTAATATGTCTGTATTTATATCTGTATTTTAAATGACTTGTATCTTCATAATCAGTCAAAATAATTGCTGTATTATGTAAACCATATCTGTGTGTTAACCCTTCTAAATGTGAAATGATAATTTGTGGTTACAGGGACATAATTAACACCCGAAAATTAACAATCCATAATAACACTACTAGCATAGACGATGTAAATTTATTAAGGCTGAACATAGAACCGATCGCTATTGGGAGGCCATAGGGAAGATGATGCTACCACCAACCTAATATCTGTATTACACTGTGTATGTTGTATTTCATTATTTTATTGTTAGTGTTTGTTTTATCTGCTCGTTCTGTTATTGTTCTTGGCCAATGAATTGTATATTTAAGTGCCTCTGCATTAATAATAAACAAAACGTTTATTGAAAAGTTTGTGCCCGTTGGGTCCCATATTATTTACATATGACAAGAAACTTCAGAGAAGAACCATGACCCAAAACTTTCTTTAGAGGTTTCAAATGAAGATGATTTTTTGACGAGTATTGTGACAGGCAATGAAAGCTGGTTCCATCATTACTAGCCTGAAATAAAATGCCAGATTATGGAATGGTATCACTTGGAGCATATTCAGAAAGCAGTGTGTCAGTATCTTCAGGCAGCTGGAATGGAACTCTATCGTACTGGCATTTTCAAACTTGAAGAACAAGGGGGGAAATATCTGCAAAGAAATGGGAACTATGAGGCAAAGTGATAGAGAAGTCAGTAGATTAACCCCTTTAGTGCCAATCATGATCTGATCGTGATGCCAATTTCATACATGTAAGCTCTTTCTAACAAAAAAGTATGTGCAATTTCTACATCAAAGCCACAGAGAAAAGTTTTCTGGAGGTTTCAGAGCCTTATCTTTACATTCCAAAGTGCTAAACAGCTTCCAATTTAATTTCTCTAGCTCATGTTGGTTACAAACCGAAGAGGAAATAAGAGCTACAGCTTTTCAACGTAATATAAGAAGTTTACAGACCTTGATGAAACCATTGATGTAAGAGAGGATATATATTCTAGTTCCAGTGATAAAAATAATCAGAAGTGTAACCAGATGATGCATACAATGTGAATTATCCATTCAGCTATGCAACAACACAAGTGCTAAATTGTACAATAACCTGTTACATCTGTACTCCATTGCTTTATGCCATTTTCATTATTAGTTATATTATGCTTATGTGTGTGTTTTTGGTGGATTTCTTTTGTTTTGTTATGTTTTTGGGTTACATGAATTCATTTCTTGCATTTTAAAAAAAATAGAATACCAGACCTAAACAGTGTGCTGTTTTAGTAAACAAATATCTGCATTTTCATTTCATTAGTCTAAACTTTATGCATATTAATGTTTTGAATGCTTAATTATTTTGGGACTTTTTATTTTATTTTCAAATTTTTCTTTTGTTTTTAATTTTTTTAAAAATATTGAAGAGACTTCTCATCCATATAATACACATTATACAATAGACAGAAGGGTTTACTAAAAATAAAAACAGAATTTGCCTTCTTTTGTCATTTGGTACTCATTTTATTACTAATAATTTAAAATCCTGTGTTCTGTTCTAAAACTGCTTGGCAGTTTTCAGACAGTGACCAGGCTGCCTAAAAGAGTTATACTGGTGAACTTAGATGTTTAAAAAATAAATATTATTTTAAAAATGATTGCTCATGACTTTCCATATAACCCTGGTATTATGCATTTCTTTAATCCCACACTCTTTGATTATATCTGAATATTAAAATAATGTAACAAAATTTTCCTATTACTTCAAATATTGCAATGCTTGTCACTACAGCAGTCTCTCTACGTCAACTGTAGACTCTGAACTCTGCAAGCCTTGCTTATATACCACTCAATGACAAGGCAAGAAGCAGAGGTGGCACAATGCAAGGCTACGATGTAAACCACCAGCGTGCAAATCATTTTTGTTTTACTGTTGCAACCAGTTGAAAAATTAAATGCACACCAAGTTATTTTGCACATACTAAGCTATGAATCTATGCCTTAATGTTTCTGAAGTCAAATAAGAGAATACACTAGGCTAAAGTGATAGTGAAATCATTTAAAAGCTGGTTCCATGTGGTTGAAATTTGTTTCTTTGCTTTGCCAGGAGTTGACAAATTCCCGTATGAAAAAAGTTTAATGTATTTTAAAATTGAAGCCAATGACAAGGAATAAAAAAAAAAATATATATATGACATAAATTGTGTGTTTTTTTAGTAAGTTTTGGTCAATCTCTTATGGTTTACCAATTATGCAAAATTCAGAAAAATGCATCCAGAATAAAGAGGTCTACAGGGGCTATTCCCAGAAAATTAAAGATATACATTTTATTTGTCATCTAAATATCTTTAATATATATAGCATTTAATCAAAAGCATTAAGAGCCATTTTTGAGAAAATAAAAATTTTCAAAATTTTTTCCATGTTCAGGATAGTTTGCGGTGGGGGGATTTTCCTCAAAATCCTTGTCACATCCTTGGAAGATACTTAACTTAAACAGCAAGTTTGGTATTTTACCAGCTTTTTGATTTTGAGTTATGTTCACAGACCTTTTTCTAAAGATTTTTTCTTATACAGGGGACCCTAAAACGTATATTTCTGGTGAAATCTCAGTAGCAAATTTTTGGATGGAGTACAATACCTTCTATACCCATATGCTATGTAGAGAAAGTAAAAATGCAGCTCCGAGGACACCATTTTTAGGACTGTTGTTAACCACCACTAACTGCAGAAGGCTATGAGCATGTTTAAAGAAAACAATTTCCCAGATGCTTGCAGCATTAGCCCAAGTGTATCTACTCTCAAGAAGACTATTTCTGAGGATGATATACAGCAGAACAATCAAATCTAAGTGCTATGTTGTGTGTTGGAAACTTTGATTATATTTCATACCAAGTTGCTTCAATCAGAGCTTAGGTAAATAATGCTCACACATTTTTACTTATGTTTTTTCATGGCAAAAACTCTTTCACTATCAGTTGTTGTGTTCAATGTGATGACAATGGGCTTTAACTACAGCTCTGCAGCACAATTTCCATTGTAGATGTATGAGAACAGGAAGGTGGATGTTAAACCACTCCTCCTTGCAGACTTTCCAAAGTCCTTCAACTGTACTAGGATACTGAAAAGCAAGGTGCTGTTTCAGCAGACCAAATCTGCAAGCATCCATTGGTGAAGCATCTAGTGACTTCACAGGGATCCTTTTAAATGGTATCAAGTTGTTACCATTTCCACAGCATTTCAGTAATACTGGGAAGATCGAGGAGTGTAAATGTATGCTTTATCCTTGTGAATCCAAACATTTGGGGCATCCTCAACATACATCTGAGGAATCTCATAAAAATTTGTTCCATAAAATTCCTTTGATAGTAGGATGAATTCATTTTTACATAGTTGGCAACTCTGTGAATGCCAAGTGTCCCTGCAACTACAATGATCTGTTGGAAAACTTTTCCTTGATCTCTCAAATGAAGTTGGAGCACCTCTCTTGGCAACTTGATGCTAATAATTGCCCAGAGTTTGTTTGTGTCATCTAAAGAAACCACCCATTGCCACTTTTCACCTGCAGGTGGTGTTCATAGAGTTTTTTTGTGTTTGTGAAATGTTCTTTGATATGTAGCTCTTTCAAGGCAAGATCAAATTGCTGTCTATTATTCAGTAAATGGTCCCTTTAGATGTTCTTCCAATGCTTCTTTGTATTGATAGGTTTCTCTTAGCTACTATACCTTTAGGTTGTGCCAGTTTTTTTGCACATTAAGCCTCAAAAGGGAATCCATTTTGTATAGCTATGTTATACATCCCATACAAAACTTACGGTAAGACCTTCCCAGCATCAGAAAGCCCTGCCACAAATCAGTGACAAGTAGACCTTGTCTGAGACTGACTCAGCAGAATGCAGTGAGCTCTTGCCACAATAAACATTCCCTTATACAAACAGTCTTTATTTGTTGTATAGGTAGAGTCAGACTGAAAAATTCAATGCTGTATCTGGGATTTCCTGGTCTCTAGCTGGTTGCTCTACCATAGCAACAAGTAGGCACCTTATTAAATTCCTCAACTGGCTTACATGTTTCCCGCTAAACCACAAATTACTTTGAGATGACAGCCACAATGGCGACTTACAATGAAGTAAGTACTGTAAGTCCCAAACTTCATAGTTTAGCCAACCATTAAGTCAATTAGTGTTAATTTGTTTTTTCACACAAGCCGTGTCTAGATTCTACCTATCCAACTCCTGTCCTAAACACAGGCTTGTGAGAAAAAACAATTAAATTAAATCTTATTTGTGCTAGAACAAATGGCTCACCTTACAAGTTACTTCAACTGGTAGAAGACGAAGTAAGAAACGTGTCCTTTGCTTCTTTGAATCTTTTACATCTTTCATTATATGATGCACCAACTTCACGGGGTCATCCACCTTCAACAAAAACAACTTGCAATAATATGTTCCAACTTTACATAAGCTAAATGGCTACTGTAATCAAAACACAGGGTTTAGGAATTAACTGATGAACTGATAATGGCACTAAACAGTACTAAGTGTTCATTTTTGTTGCTGATTTCCCATACAATCGATGCCATCACTGATGAAGTGAGTTTATATAATGTTCCTCTGGAAGACACAAAATCATACTTATTGCTGGAGCCTGGATTTTATATAATATTACATTGAGAAATGTGTGTATAGATAGTAATGAAATATGTAATATCAAATAAATATCATGAATATATAAGAAATCATTTGAATTGCATTAGAAGTCCAGACTTTAACCCTTTTAGTGCCAATCATGATCTAATCCTGATGCTATTTTTAACTCCTTCCAGTGGGAAAATCTGTATGCTTTTTACGTCTTAGCCATAGAGAAAGGTTTTCTGGAGTGTTTCAGGACCTTATCTTCACTTCAAAGTGCTAAATTAGCTCCAAATTTAATTTCTCTAGCTGGTGTTTGCTTATGCTGGTTGAAACATGGTGTCATCTAGCCGAAGGTTATAAACTGGAGAGAGAATAAGAGTTGCAGTTTGCGATGTATTACAAGAAATAGAGTGACTTTGAATTTTAAGACCTTGATGAAAGCGTTTCTGATATTGATGTAAGATGCATATTCTAGCTTCAGCGATGAAAATGCATCCAATATCAACGGACCTTGTACACATACAAATAATCCGTGTACTTATCAAAATGGATTTACGGAGGTGTAACCAGATGATGTAAATCAGCTACCCAATAACACAAGTGCTAAATTGTACTCTATTGCTTTATGTTGTTTTCATTAATAGTGATATCATGCTTATGTGTGTCTGTTTTTGGTGAATTTTTTTTTTCAGGTTACGTAAATTCATTTTTTGTATTTAAAAATAAAACAGCAGACCAAAACAGGATACTGTTTTAGTAAAGAAATATCTATACTTTCATTTAATTAGCCTGGTTTTTCTGTTTAGCAAGCATTTGTATGCCAAATTGATTATTTTGGGATTTTTAATTTTATTTTCAAATGTATGTTTTTGTTTTTAATGTTTTAAAAATAATGAAGAGACTTCTCATTCATATAATGCATATTATACAGTAGACAAAAGGATTCAGCTCCCTATATCATTTGGTACTCATTTTATTACTAATAATTTGAAACCCTGCATTCTCCTCTAAAATTGCTTGGCACTTTTCAGACAGCATTTGGCTATTTGGGCTGGCACTAAAATGGTTAAATGAAGATGTATTTATTTCACCCACCAGTCATCCCTATTACCACCACATTTAATGTTTTTATTGCTTTGTGCTATTCCATACTTGTTATTTTAAACTGCTATTCACAAATTGCACTTTCCCAGTTTTCACAGGACACTTCAAATGCTTATAAACATAAATGGAGTTAAGGATGAGTGCATAACACAAATATACTGTTTATTTCCTAGCACAGTGCACAATAAGATACTTCTTCAGATATTTTCTGATGTAAATAACTTTTTTCTGTCCCATAAACTTGTCTTGTGTGAAGAATATGACCTTTTGATATTGCAAGATGTCACAGGACTGTGTTTGTACAAGAAATACGCTCTCAGGATTTTGCTTATAGTGAGGAAAGCAGAACTGACAGCATTTCTATCAATTAGTTATTTCCTCTAACTCCTAAGTGGAGATAGGGTACCATTACAATATTCTTGAGATCAGGTTTGAATTTCTAGTTTGTGAATTAGCTGTTATGTGCCATTGTGACAAAAGATCAGCTCA
The DNA here is from genome assembly GCA_030762935.1 of Hymenopus coronatus. Taxonomy (NCBI): domain Eukaryota; kingdom Metazoa; phylum Arthropoda; class Insecta; order Mantodea; family Hymenopodidae; genus Hymenopus; species Hymenopus coronatus. The sequence goes on from CM060897.1 coordinate 167,814,065, forward strand.
ATACCCATAGATGGCATTGTAGGACAAACTTACAACTTGCGGATGCAAAAGGTGGAATTTTACCCAGGTACCTTCTTCTTTTAAGATATGAGGTTCTTTTACGTGCAAATAAACATTACATAGGATCACCAGCTTTACTTCCCTTTGAAGGAAGCCATACTAAGGATTTTTGCATCTGAAAAAAATCTGTGTTCCAGTCACATGACTTTCTCTACATCTCAAACATCTAATGTGTTCCATTCATATGATGTCCTCTAGCTATTTGGCAAACAAACCTTTTATTCAAAACATAAATCTGTTATCTACATTATGCTAATCAAGATAAACATTAGCAGAATTAGAGTTACTACTAGCTTCTTTATAAGTAGCAGAAAATAAGGGAATGCACTGGCTAAAACAATAGCCTCATACTTTAAAGCCAGTTGCTATGTGAAACAACTGAAATTCCAATATTGCCAGGAATAAACAAGAAACGAGATGAAAGATGTCTTGATGTTTGAGAAAAGTTTAAGTGACTAAAATTGAAACCAATAATCTGGAATAGCTTGAAAATGGTTAACTCCACAAAAGACTGTATGATATAAATTGTATGTTTTAATGAGACCTACCTTTTTTGTGTAGTAAGTTTTTGTACATCTCTTATGGTTTGCCAGTTATATAAAAGTCATCCACAATGAGGTCTTCAGATGATATTCCCAGAAAATCCAAGATATACATTTTGTTTGCCATAAATATATCTTAAACATAAGGTATTTTGATCAAAATCGTTAGTCATGTTTGAGAAAATAAAATGTTTGAAAAATGTTCTATGTAAAGAGCAGTTGGGGGTATGGGATTTTCTTAAAAATCTTCATGTCACATTCTTAGGAGATACCAGACTTAAATACCAAGTTTGGTATTCAATGGTCCTTTCGTTTTTGAGCTATGCTGCCCCCCCCCCCCACATACACGCACCCCCCCCCCCACACACACACATGGACATTTTTCTAAAAATGCTTTTTTGGATTCAGGGGACCTCATAGAAATGTAGTGGTAACCATGCTGACCTTTAAAACCCAAGATTGCAGGTTTAAACCTGGCGGAGAGTGATAGATGTACATAGTATGTGTAGAGAAAGTAAAACTCTTTAAACCTGCAATCTTGGGTTTTAAAGGCCAGCATGGTTACCACTAAACTTTTATTAATTACATTCTCGCAACTTTGAGACACACTCACTAAAACTATTGATTTTCATTTTTAAAGAAAGAAAAACAGAGGTAGGTATAGAAAGAACATATAAATATGACAAATATTTAGCAAAGAAATAGCTATACTTTTTTTTTTTTTTTTGTGAAAGATTATGCAGAATGTGATATACACTGAAATATGTACAAATGAAACAACTATAGCTATGCGTGTATATGCATAAATTTGTGGACATTTTCTGTTTGCATGCGTCCACGTATGAAGGAATACAATATATAATTACATATGATTCCAGGCTCTACTTATAGTGGTAGTAAGAATGATGTGGTAAGTTAGATGCTGTCCCTCTAGCAACAAGAGATCATATTTAATGTGATATCCTGGCAAGGTGACCAAGGACGCTAGATGGCAGCATTATTCCTACCCTCCAGTGACCTTGGAGGTGACTTGAATTCTGTTCCTTTAGTGGCAAGCATGAATTAGCAGAATTAATGGTTACAAAGTAACTAGTTACCCAGTAACAGTTCTGAAGTAATGAAGACTAGTTATATCCTAACTGTTATCAAGCCGGAATAACATATTTCACATATGTGTATTGGCATCTCTTATCTAGAACTATGTAGTTATCCGGTTATGCAGCATTAATATTTCCGCAAAAGATCATGAGTGACATTGTCAATGTAATATACCATCAGGTGAGAAAAATCCTAACAACTTAGTTACATTCCTATATGAACTGAGATTAGCTGTATCTTTTCTGATGTAATGATGCAAATTTGGGCGTTAATGTTTCTCTTCTTTGGCATCATCATCTTCCAAAATGTCAGTCACCGTGTTTTATTTAACATCCTACAAGAATACTTAAGTTATTAAATTCTTAATTTCAGTGATGTTGATGTTACCAAAATGGTGTGTTTTTAATTTGCTATATCTGCATTATGTGAGATTATATTTAGATTCTCAAATACCTCAGTTCATCTGTACAAATCAGATACTCAGTAATAAAACTGCAAACTACACATACACACACACACCCACATGCGCATGCACACTCACCTAGATGGCCCGGGTTCGATCCCAAGTGACCACATGTGAAATATGTGGTGGACAAAGCGGCAGAGGAACGAGTTTTCTCCGGGTTCCCTGGTTTCCCCTGCCATTGCATTCCACCGGTGCTCCATTTTTATTTCTATGTATCATCAGTATCATTGCCTGCGGTGCCATGATAGTAAAAGAGGGCATTAAACACTATTAAAAAAACACACACCCATGCACATGTATTGTGTATAGAGAAGGTATCGCATTCCACCCAAAAATTTGATACCGAGATTTCACCGAAAATACAAGTTTTAGGGTCCCCTGCATCAAAAAAAGGCATTTTTGGGAAAAGGTCCATGCGTGTGCATGTGTGTGTCCGTGAACTCAAAAACGAAAAGTCAGTAAAATACCAAACTTGGTATTTAAGCTTAGTATCAATTTTTATTTTCTCAAAAATGGCCCTAATGATTTTGATTAAAATACCATATATTAAAGATATTTATATGGCAAATACAATGTATATTTAGAATTTCCTGGAAATAGTCTTAAAGACATCTTTATTCTAAACAAATTTTACATAACTGGTACATCGTAAAAGATACACAAAAAACTTACAACACAAAAAAGGACACGTTGAAACACACAATTTATGTCATATACTTTTTTTTTTTGTGGAGTTGACCATTTCTGAGATATTCCTTGTTATTTGTTTCAGATTCAAAATACTTAAACTTTTCTTGCACAGAAAGTTATAAACTACTAGCCCTGCACAGAAACGGATTTCAACCACATGGCAACCACTTTTGAAACATTTGACTATCTTTTTAGTCTAGTGTACTCTCTTACTTTCCTTCTACTTACATAGAAGCAAGTAATTAAGACAATTTTTGCTAAGGTTTATCTTGATTGTCATACAGTAGATAGAAGAATGTGTTTTTAACAATAATTTGTTACAGCGATGTAGAGAAAGTCATGTGAATCGAACACATCAGATTTTTTTCTAAAAGTCTGATGAGTTGCATTCACATGACTTTCTTTAGAAGATCTCAAAGCCTGTTCGCAAATACATAGGCGAGACACATACGTTGATGTGAAATAGCCACTAGTGTTTACAAGTTTGAGTAATCATCGCATGGACCTGCTTTTTATTGCTTCAAATGTTGGTCATGGTCACAAACTGGTGTGTTCTCACTTAGGCAACAAAACTGCATTAATATGTTTACTCAAATAGATTTGTAGGTGGAGAGGCTTTTATATATAAGTATAAATAAATTACTCATGCTGATTGATGTTTGGAGGAATTTAGTAACAGTGACGGTCAAATTATATGTGGTATTAATTTGTTGATTTAAAAATCAGATCTAAAAAACAATTTAGAAATCTGAAACTAAAACAAGATAAATCAGCAGTAGCATTTTACTTCTGGAAAGAAAACCACAGTCTAGATCCAAATCCAAAATTGCTAAAAACTATGTCAGGTCACTGAATTCACAACCTGGGAAAACATCCTCATATGGAAACACAAAAATCACCTTATAAACTTTGAAATCCTGCCAGTCGACAACTTAGTTAAGAAGTTCATCCTTTCGCCATCAGAGAAAAAAATACAGACAGGCACAAGCAACAACAACAGTTGGATATGTGAGGTTGAAAATGGTAATATAGGCTTCTGAAACTAGTCTCTTGTAATGAAAACATAAGTGACATAGTGTTAAAAATACCATCTCAACAAATTGATATCACATACTCATGCTGATTTAACAAAATTTGCATGTGCTGGCAAGATCAACAAGGATATATAGTTTTAACAGTGAAGAATCAAAATCTAAAGTTGATAATATCAGCAAGTCTATTCTCTAAAACTGCTTAAATAAATGTGAAATTTCTCCAAATGTTGAATTTCAAAAGCATGTGTGAAGGTATGTTTATACTCCTTTGGAATTATCAGGGATATTTACCCATTAACCGTACATAACAAACAATAAAAGACTGACAGATATGCTATAGTATTTATGGAATCAAACCACAAAGACGAAAAAGCTGCTCCATTATCAAACATATCATAATAATTGCAAGTTGGATATTCTTTATTAATATTGTAATACTGCATTCTGCTGACCTCAAATTGCATGATCATTTTGGCAATTGTTCCAATCTGCACATGCTAAAAGAAGTGCTCACAGCATTGTGTGTGTGTGTGTGTGTGTGTGTGTGGGGGGGGGTGTGGTGTGGGGGGGGGGAGGTGGGGGGGTGGGGGGGTGTGTGTGGGTGTGTGTGTGTGTGTGTGTGTGTGTGTGTGCGTGCGTGCGTGCGTGCGTGTGTGTAACAGAGATTACATTTTGCCATAGTAGGTATAATCAGCTCTAGAAAAATGTCTTTATAGATGGCATCAAATAACAAGGCAAGTCTGTGCAGACATCATACCTATTTTCCATTCACTTTTAGGTTGATCAGCACCAATGCGGATCCACGTGGCCACTGCACAGGAGTACAACACAGTAGTAGTGCGCACAAAAATGTAATACCATGCTAACAATCTAAATTACAGAATCAATTTATTCTTAAATTGTATAATTTTTTATACAATTACCTTAGAGTTAAATTGACACTGACTTGTACTGTTAAACAGAGCTACAAGTCCCAACATGCTATTCATATGAGTCACCTGATTTCCGTAATATTGTTTACACAATAACAAATGCTGGTTGTTGCTGTTTAGAATCATAGAGTTTCCTCTTGCATCTTCATTGAGTTACTTAAAGCATAAGGCTGGTAAACCATTAACTAGTGGGGAAAAAGCTATAGTGTTAAATGTTTATTGTAAGTTTTGTGAGAAATATCCAACACTTTCCATAAAAGAAGTGCTCGTGAAGAAAAACCTTAAAATGTTAAAAATGTTTACCCCGGAAAAAAAAGTAAGCATTTGAAACATATGATGCAAGTATGTGACGGTTTAGGGAAGAATGCAATTTGCGTAATAGTGCAGAATTTGTTTTTTAAAAATGAACCGCCAACAATTGATAAAGTACAACATGTAACAAAAGAAAAAGCATAGTTTTGGGAGATGAATTGTTTAAGTGACACCATTATTGATAACCTGGATAACCTTGAGTGCAAAGCAGCAGTATTAACATCTTGGATTGCGATTCTGACCTGGAGGGAATGGAGCCGGTTTCAGAGAGTGAATAAATGTAAGTTATGGCATACATTAGTTTTAATTTAATTAGAGTCGAGTATACACGCATATGCTTCACAAAACTTACTTGCGCAGAACTAGTTTCACATGCATGTTGCGTGCATTGTCTACTGCTTTTGACTGTCGGATTCAACCTGAGGATCCTTGATGCCTTCCCTCTAGTGTTGGATTAATGAACTTCATTAGCGGGTTCTCTTCAAAAAGATGGTCAAAATTACATGTAAATTACATGTGCTTTTATGTATATTTTCTCCCCTGTATCGAGTTCTACGGTTCGTTGTACATTTTTCAAAAGATGGAGTTTTGTTTAATTTCATGTCAGTCGTTCCAAAAATGAGGCAATACTGCAGATTTTTCAGTTTCCCTATTTTTAATATTTCTAATATGTTCTTTAAGTTGGGTACCGATGATAAGTTTTTGTGAAGCACATGTGCGTATACTCGACTCCAATTAAATTAAAAAACTAATTGCTAGCTTCACAGTGCACCACTTTCAGTAATCAAAATTATATGGCTTACATGTTATTTTTTTCCCTCGTGTTTTTTAGAGTTAATTATTACTTGTGTACCCATTTATTTTGTTATGATTATCAATATTACCACCATTATACCTAACAGAATATTCTAGTCACTGTTTAAGTTGTCAGAATAAGGGCTCTGTTCATTTTACATTACAATATGCTGCATATATGCGCCATGTGGTCATGAAAATATGACAGCATTTCTGGCGAAAATGGCGGAAGGCTACATTATAACATGCACTGGTCGCCTGTGTTTTGTTTCGATGAGGATCAACGTAAGGTTGAATAGACGTTAGATACGTTGTAACAGCTAATTGTTACTGGAAATCATTATTGAAATCTAACTGCCAATGTGGTAACCATTAAAACAAATAACTTGTTACTGGTAATTGTTAATGTAACTATTATTGGACGTAATTGTGAGTTATAACCCTGTTAGTCACACCTTTAGTGGCAGGTGTTTATACTTGATGGTTCGGATTAGATATTATATCTATGTAGTGATATATATTATATTTAACGTTGCTCTCTTCTTTATTGACAAGCTGAATATGAACACAAGATGCTTTGTGACTGTTGAGTATTATCTTTATTCTGGTGAACATTTTATATTATATAGAAGAACATATTTATATCTTTATTCTGGTGCCAAGATAGAACAACACATTTAACACTCAACAGCCACAAAGCATCTTGCGTTCATATTTAGCTTGTCAATAAAGAACAGAACAACGTTTGAAGTTATTCTTTACTGTGCTGAGAGGGGCAGACTAGCAATGCAACTACATCTACAGCAATGTCATTTACTTTCTCTTCTGCAAACAACCACTGCTCCTCCTTGGTAGCGAGCGCTACAACTTCAATGTAGGTTCACCAGTCAACTTCATTCTTCCTCTATCAGTGCATGGGAAATAATGGATAAAAATGAACACCCAGTATATTTATAGTATTTTTATATACAAGGGTGATACAAATATAAATAGCAATTGAGTCTGTGTGTTAGGAAGGGGAAACCAGCTTAGTTAGCTGCTTTGATAGCTTTCAGCATCAATAAAGCCATGAGTGAACAAAATGTTCCTTTGCCTATTGCGCAATGCATTATATAAAGCTTTAACCAATGAAGGGGTTAAACCCTATAAGATTTTAACCCTTAATTGCACAAATTATTTTACTACATATGCTGTTGTTCCTTGAATTTGTAAACCAGTATTTATATTCCTTCCAACTGAAGCGACCTGAATATCCATGATTGTTAGAGCAATACAAAATGGACTGGACATCCATTCAGAGCCGAACACCATGAGTTCGAGTCCCAGCTTGCAGTCAAATGTGCCTATGGCAAAGGATGGGGAGGGCCCAAGTAAAATAACCGGTGTGATGACACACTTATATGCTGACAGGGTTACATTTGACTGCAGTTACATGAATTCTGATCTTTGTTATTCAAAAAAAAAAAAAAAAAAAACACACTACAGTTTTATCTCAAAAATATTAATATGTTTATAATATGAGTCAGCTATAAGTGGCCTAATTTTATTGTCAAAGGTTAGTGTAATACATAATTAGGAAAGAAGTCCATTGAAAATATAAATCTTTTGATTAATCATCCTTGTTGCATATACTCAATAGCATGCAATTAAGGGTTAACTTGTCTGAAGGCACAGTTTGGGGATGCTGCACTGTCCCAAAATTGAGTGTTTACCTGGGCCAGACAATTTAAGGGCAACTGAGGAATTGTATAAAATGAAAGTCATGCTTGACACCCAAAGTCAAGTTTCTGCTTCTCAGCCGGAAAACTTTTCGCAAAAGTCTTTTTTGGCTTCAGAGGAGTTTTACTCATTGATTTTCTTCACAATCAAGGTACTGTGAATGCAGCTTCTATTGACAATGTTACAGTCAGCACAAGCTGCCTACTGAAAAAAAGATGCATATGCTCATAAGAGATGTCATCCTTCTCCAAGACAGTGCCAAGCCTCACATCACGAATTTGACAAGGGATACATTGGAAGACAAATTGGGAAACCCTTAAACACCCTCCCTTTTGTCCCCCCAGATTATTTTTATGTGCATCCATGAAAGAATCTTGGAGCGGAATGATTCAAAACCAATGAGGACATTAGGAACATATGCACAATTGTTGGTGAACGCTCAAACAAAAGTGTGTAGAGCATGAAGGAGGCTATATAGAGATGTAGAGAAAGTGTCACTTGTATATCTTTTAAATGAATAAATATGTTCTAAAAAAATCTGATGTGCTCCATTCATGTCTTTCTTTACATAATTGTAATAAATTATTGTTAATAAGCTTATTCTTCTATTGCATGCTAAAACATTACAAGAAACAGTTTTATTACTTAGTTTCTTATAAGTAGAAGGGAAATAAGGGAATACACTACTAAACCGGCAGTCAAATGCTTTAAAATGTGGTTGTTATGGGATTGAAATTTGTTTCTTTGTGTGGCCAAGTGTTGACAAGTTCCTGTATGAGAAAAGTTTTAGGTATTTTAAAACTGAAACCAATAACAAGGAATATCTAAAAAATGGCCAACTCCATGAAAAAAATGTATATGACATAAATTGTGTGCTTTATTGATATCTAAATTTTTTGTGTAGTAAGCTTTTGTTCTATTACGGTTTAGTTTAGCAAAATTCAATAAAAATTATCCAGAATAAAGAGGTCTCCTGAGGCTATTCCCAGAAAATTCAAGATATATATTTCATTTGTAATGTAAACTTTCTAAATATAAGAGATTTTAATCAAAATCGTTAGAGCCATTTTTGAGAAAATCAAAATTTTCAAAATATTTTCCATGCAAAGGGTAGTTTGGGGCGAGGGGATTTTCTTGAAACTCTTTGTGTCGCATCCTTGGAAGATATTGAACTTAAATATCAAGTTTGGTATTTAACAGACTTTGTTTTTGAACTCTGTTGCACACAGACAGACACACACACGGACATTTTTCTAAAAATCCTTTTTTTTGCATTCAGGAAATCCCAAAACATGTATTTCTGGTGAAATCTCAGTTTCAAATTTTTGGGTGCAATGCAATACCTTCTCTATCCCCTATGTACATAGTACATATAGAGAAAGTAAAAATTCTGAAGTGTTCCATTCATGTGACTTTCTTTACAACTCTGCAACAAATTATTGTTAAAAAGCTTACACTTTTATTTACTCCATAGTTAATCGTGAAAAAATTAGCAGAAATAGTCTTATTACTTGCTTCCTTGTAAGTAGAAGCGAAATAAGGGAGTACCATAGGTTAAAATGTTAGTCAAAAGCTTGTTGCTATGTGACTGAAATTCCTTTGTTTGTATGGACACCACTTGACAAATTCCTGTATGTGAAAAGTGTATTTTAAGGGTGAAACAAAAAACAAGGAATATCTCAAAAACTCCACGAAAAAAATGCATATAACATAAATTGTGTGTTTTAATGTGCTCTACATATTTTATGTGGTAAGCTTTTGTCCATCTCTTATGGTTTAGCAGCTATGCAAAATTCTGTAAAATTCATCCAGAATAAAGTAGTCTTCAGAGGCTATTCCCAAAAAATTCAAGATATACATTTTATTTGTCAGGTATATACCTTTAATATACATTATTTTATCAAAATCGTTAGAGCCATTTTTGAAAAAAGTTCCATGTACAGGGTAGTTTGGGATGAGGGGATTTTTCTCAAAATCTTTGTGTCGCATCCCTGGAAGATACTAAACTTAAATACCAAGTTTGGTATTTTACCGACATTTCATTTTTGAGTTATCATGTTCACAGACACACGGACCTTTTTCTGAAAATGCTTTTTTAGGTTACAGGGCACCCAAAAACTTATATTTCCGGTGAAATCTCGGTATCAAATTTTTGGGTGGAATGCAATATCTTCCCTACACACTATGTATATAGTACATGTAGAGAAAATAAAAGTTGTCTATAGTTGAATCACCCTCATAAAATCAAGGTCACGTCTGGTAGCTTTCCATGCATCTCCTCCACACCAACTTCTGTGCATCTGCCTAACATCCCTCAAACAAACCAAGAAAGATAAAAATGCTCAAAAAAACTAAACCAATTATTACATTTAACCAAAAAGATATATTACTTGGCATGAAATCTTGAAATTTGTCTTATTTTACAGACAACGGTTTTCTACTCCATGGCACAAAAGTTATTGTATAACATCAGTTTACTAACATCAGTTTGAATGAAGATGCAATTATTTGCTCCTGATTCCACAACTTGGAATCTCCGAATTCTCAGCTCTTTATTTTTCTCAGCTTTAAGAGCATCTAGCTCTTTATTTAGTGCAGTATCAACATCTTCATCTGAAGAATCTTCTTTCTCTTGTACTGACTTAACTTCATCTACTGCCTTTTTCTGCTGAAAATAAGAAATTAACAAATTACAGTATATATTAGTGTAGCATTTAACATTATAAGCACTGCTTTGCAGAGCACATAATAAGAGCTTATTTTTTTAGAATGTTTGAAGTGTTTTTGTACTTGCCTTTAAAATAAAATTACTTGTAGCTATTTTATAATAAATATATTTGCTTCAACACTATAGTAGTGTTTGTTAGAATTGAAAGTAAAATCTATGTAACTGTATCATCATATGTGTGCCATCACACTGGTTTTTACATGGACCCTCCCCATTCTTTACCTCATGAACATATTTTGCTGACAATAGTTCAGCTTTAAATGGATGAGCTCAATTTCATGTTGCCATACGGAACACTGAAGCAACTAAAGTAATTTTGTGAAGTATCAGAGCTACAGATTAAATTTTTTGTGCAGGTATTAATGGCACTTCAAGGAGAGACAGCATGAGAGAGGAGAGAGAGAGAGTGAGTGTATGCGTGCAACTTATCAGTTCAATATATATTTTCATTCTTGAGATATTAATTTATATAAATTTTGTATATTATAAAAAACAATCTTATATGTTCCATTCACACAACTTTCTCTGGCTATTCTGACAAATGCATATTCTACTCTCTACTTTGTGCTAATTAATATAATCATTAGCAGATTGGTTATATTACTTAGTTCCTTCTAAGTAGAAGAGAAATGAAGGAATACGCTAGGCTAAATGAAAATAAAATCTTTTAAAAGGAGGTTGTCATGTGATGCAATTGAAATTCCCTTATCTCTGCATGACCATGCTGAAAAAATGAATAATGATTTCCCTTTAAGAAAAATCTAAGTAATGGACATTTTAAAACCAATAAAAATGAATATCTCGGAAATGGTTGGCTCTATAAAAAAAATGTATATGAAACAAATTTTGTGCTTTAACAATATCTACATTTTTTGTGTAATAAATTTTTGTCCGTTTCTTACAGTTTACCAGTTATGCAAGTGTCACCCAGAATTCAGAGGTTATTCCCAGAAAATTCAGGATAATATACATATTATTTGCAATATAACTCTCTTTAATATGTAGTATTAATATCTGGGATTTTAATCAAAATCATTTGAGCCATTTTTGAGAAAATTGAGAATTTCGAAAAATATTCATGGTAGGAGATTTTCCTGAAAGTCTTAGTGTTGAATTCTTGGATGATACTAAACTCATGTTTTTTTTTAGCTATGCTGCATGCACACATGGAGCTTTTTCTGAAAATGTTTTTTTTTATTGTTTATTTTTTTATTCAGAGGTCCTGAAAACATGTGTTTCTGGTGAAATCTTGGTATCAAATTTTGGGTGGAATATAGTACTTTCTTGGCCTGGGTTCAATCCCAAGCAACCATAAGTGAGATTTGTGGTGGACAAAGCAGCGCAGGGAAGGTTTTTCTGGTTTCCCCGCCATCGCATTCCACAAGTGCTCCATCTTCATTTCATGTATCACCAGTGTTGTTGCCTGCGGTGCCACAAGTAGTAAAAGCGGGAGTTAAACACTACCCTCTCCCAAAAAAAAAAAAAAATAGTTCTTTCTCTACCTACCATGTATGTACATAGTACTTTGATGATAAAAATTGGATGTGTTCCATTCACGACTTTCTTTACCTCTTCTACAAACAAACTTCTTATAAACATTCTTCATCTTTCTACTTCATGCTAATCAGGATGAACATTAGTAGATGCTGGCTTATTATTTGCTTTTTTATAAGTAGAAGGGAAATAAGGGAATACACTGTGCTATATACACAGTCAAATGCTTTAAAAGCCGTTGCTATGGGACTGTCATTGAAATTTGCTTCTCTGCATGGGCAGAAGTAAAACAAAATAAAGACGGATGACTTCCTATTTGAGAAAAGTATAAGTATTTTAAAATTGAAACCAATAAGGAATATCTTGGAAACAGCTCTACAACAATAATGTTTGTTTTTTGATAAGGTCTACATTTTTTGTGTTTACCAGTTTACGGTTTACCAATGTTACAAAAGTTATTCAAATGAAGAGAACTTCAGAGGCTATTCCTAGGAAATTCAGATATACAGTTTATTTATCATGTAAATATCTTTAATGTACCATATATTAATCAAAATCACTGAGACCCATTGTTGAGAAAATCAAAACTTTAAAACATTTTTCCATATAAAGAGTAGTTGGGGGCGGGGATTTTCTTGAAAATCTTTTTGTTGCATTCTTGGGGGATACTGAGTACTTAATTACCAACTTTGGTATTTAACAGACTTCGTTTGTGGGTTATGCTGTCCCCAGTGTGTATGTGAGTGTGTGCGTGCGTGGGTTGACTTCCTTTCATTAGCTAATGTATTGTTTGTTATACATGTGTGCAGTCAGTGAGTACTTTACATTGAAGCTCTGATTGTTGCACCTGTAGGTGTTTGTGCCACAAGGAGTGGTTTGCAGATGCAACAATCAGCAGTTCTTCTGAAAGTTTCTTGCCATGGGACAAGTATAAAAAAGTAGAGAATAAGCCCAGCAAGTTCGGTGTGTGTAGCCACAGCGAGCATCAAAATAAAACTCTATGGTAGAATTGCTGTGAAAGCATCAAATAGACCTTCATTAGTAAATAGACTTTTTATTGTAATCAGCTGGAAGAAATAAAGAGTTGTTTGTAGCAGTAATAATGGTATTTTTTGTTATAATATCTTAAACATGTACCTAAACAAGGTGCTGGGTTGCAGACTTCAATGGAAACTTCCTGATGTTAAGCTGAAACATAAGTTCCTGTACCATTTTCTTCTCTAGTGCATAGTTGCATAAGTAGAGAACACAATTCTTTGACGGTTTGATTGCAAATATCTTACCCCTCTATCTTAGAGCTACTAAAGATAAGTAATTCATGCTTTTACCATTTGTACCTAAAATCTGTTGTTTAGCCACAAAATGATATTAAAGAATTGAATTCCATCGTGTCTACTGGAATAAAGTTGTGGTCATACGCATGGCAACTACAAGTGGAAGGTCAAGAATGTTGACAGTAACGTTGTGTCTCAACACCTTGCACAACTTCTGATTCCGTCAGTGCTTCAGATGCTTCTAAATGCATTCAGAACTATGGTAGTCTTTACAAATCAAGAGTATCTAGATATGTTTCTTACTTATGGCAAAGCTCAATCCCTTAGATTATTATTTTGGGGACATTTGAAGAGTAGAATGTAACATGAAGAGGTTGCTACCATTCACGATCTCGCACATGTATGCTTGAAGCAGCTCTAGAGATTAGGCAGAATGCAGAAGCTCTAACGAGGGCAGGGCAAAATTGGCTAAGAAGATGTGATCCCTGCACAGATTCTAATGGAGAATATTTTGAACATCTAATGTAAATGAACATATCATATTGCTGATTTCTTGTTTAGCAAAGGTGTGGCTTTGATTTAATTATCCACAATGCAACTGAATGAGGTATTTTCATAATTCACATTTCAATTTGCTTTATCCTTGAACCTCAGACTAAATTGTGTGTGCAGCCTCTTACAGCTTTTAGTTCTAGTTTTGTGAATAAGATCGCAGAGCTTGAGAGAAAATCACTCCACCCTGCATTAGTTTCGGTAAGTGATAATAACCACACTGGCACATGTTCAGTTTTTAAGTCCTACTCTGTTGCCAGACTGTGCAGATACTGTATTGAGTAATGTTCCTTTTAAGATAAATGAAATTATTATTGGACAAGTATTCGTCATATTTGGATTTCCCAGCACTAGAAATCTGCACACTCATATCTCCAATACCCGTATATTGATCAAATTTGTTGATTTATTTTTGAGAAAATTAAAATTTTACAAAATCTAAATTTTTTGTGAAGTATGAATTTGTCTATCTCTTATGGTTTACCAGTCATATAAAAGTCAACCAAAGGAAAGGATGAAATATCTTAAACATGTATATTAATCAAATTCATTAAGAGCCATTTTTGAAAAAAATAAAAATTTATGAAAAATATTCCGTGGAAAGGGTAGTTTGGGATGGAGGAATTTTCTTCAAAATGTTAGTGTCACATGCTTGGAAGATGCAGATCATAAATAACAATTTTGGATTTAACCCAGTTTTCACATTTGAGTTATGTTGTTCAGTAATGCACACATGATCTTTTTTTGAAAAATGCTTTTTTAGGGGTTCAGGTGAAATCTCAATAACTTACTTGGGCAGAATATAATTTTCTTTTACGTTTAAAGCCCACTTTTACTACACTTTGCACCACAAACATGGCACTAATGATACATAAATGAAGATGAAGCACCAGTGGAATGCAACTGCAGGGGAAACTGGAGAAAACTTGCCCAATGCTGCTTTGTCCACCACAAATCACACATGCGGTTACTTGGGATTGAACCCAGGCCACCTAGGTGAGAGGTGCGTGGTCTAACCATTTGGTGCAGTGGGGTGTAATACATTCAGTACTTACTGTACATAGTAGATAAAGTAAACAAAAAACAAAACAAAAAAACAGAGAAACTCCTAGGAGCCTTCAGTCATAGGCATAAGCATCTGTAGAGTTACAACCATTTTGAACAATTCTACTTTTACAATGTAAATTTTTGTCACACATATGAACTTCAAACATCCTATTAGCATATATATTGGCATTAAATTTTAGTTCTCCCACACAAAAATATTTCTTTTCCAGGGTTGTGTTTTATGTGAGACATATTCATACAGTGATTGTACCACAGAACAAATAATTATCTGGTAATCTACAATATGTCTGTCAGCTACAGCTGTAGTGCTGACTCTTGTTGCATTGTATGGAATGACTGGTGAGGCACAGAAGGCCAAAATGGCTCATAAAGGATAGAAAACATCTTCAGATCTAAGGGTGATTATTATTGCATTACATCAACAACAATAAAATCATATTCCGAAATAGCTTGCACCATCAGAATAAGACGTTCAACAGTGCATTTACATATTTTAAAGAAATTTGGATAGTGATGCATCCTTTGCATTGAAGCACTACATAATCTTGCTAAATCATATCAACTTTAAGAAGAAAGAAGTCATATGATCACAATTAGGTTGGCAATTATGAAAGCATACCATTTTTCAAACACACTGCCCCATGTATCTCTAAATTAGAACTTTGTTTTACTTATAAAATAAACATATTAAGAAACATTTAGATTTTAAGGTTAATTTAGCAGGATCAGTCAATAAGTAATGCCTCCTATTTCTTTTTTTCTGAACTAAGTAAGTTATGTGAACAATTTGAATATGGCGCAGTTCCTCAAACCTTCTTCTCCACTCCACTGCAATAACAATTTCATACATTAACTGGTGGCATCACTGCTTCCTATTGCAAAATAGCTGACATCGATGTTTGTATTAGACAGCTTTCCGTCATTGAATTCCTGAATGCGGAAGGGGAAATGTCCATTCACATTCATGAAAGGCTCACAAAAGTGTATGGTGATGCAACAAAGGATGTCAGCATGATTAGAAGATGGGTTCATTGCTGCAATGAAGCTGAAGGATCATAAACAGCAGAGCGAATGCAGTGACTCCACACAACATTGAGCAAGTGGATGAGATCATTCGAGCTGACAGGCAACAACACATGAATCATGTTACATTACACCCCTCAATAAAAGCAGTGTAGTGATGATTATTAAGTTGGGGTACTCAAAAGTGTGTTCACAGTGGGTACCAAAATGTTAACCAGCAGAATAAGAAGACACGAAAAACAACTGCCTTGGAACATTTGCAGTGCTTCAATTTGGAGGGAGAAGAATTCCTGGATAAAACTGACTGTAGAGAAAACTCGGTTCATTGTTTTGAATCAGAATCAAGACAGTCCACGGAATGGCATCTTACAACCTCACCGAGGAAGAACAAATTCAAAACTGTGCTATCAGCACGGAAAGTGATGGCTACCAGCTTTTGGGAAGCAGAGGATGTAATTCTGGTTGATTTTTTGGAGCAAGAGATGCACAATAAATTCTAAGCAATATGCCAGCATCCTCAAAAAGAAGCTGAAAGCATGTCTTCAGCAAGTTTGCCCAACAAAAACCATGGCACATGTTCTGTTTTTGCATAGCAATGCAAAACCACACACCATCATCATACCAATGAACTGATTGTGAAAATATGTTTGGACATTTAGGCTCATTCCCCACAGAGCCCTGACGTAGAACCTTAGACTCCCATCTGTTTGGACCGCTGAAGGTAGCTCATCGTGGGATTCACTTTCCAGATGCAGAGGCCATGAAAAAATCTGATCAATGGCTTTGGAAGCAGGACCATGCACTTTACATGCCCTCATTTAAAAGTGGATTAAAACTGTTGAAAATAATGGGGATTACATTTAAAAATGATAATTTAACTCTCAATTTTGTGTCTTGCATGCTGTGTAATTAACGTTTAATTTTCTTGCAAATTAAAGAGAGAGAAAAAAAAATTAGGAGGCATTAGTTATTGAGTGACCCTTGTAACATTGCAGAATTGCCTGTGGTTATGTTTTATTAGTTATTTTGGGTTATGTGGCACAGTACCACTATAAAAGAACTTTGTATTTGTGAAATATATCACTAAATGGAATTTCTGGTTTACTTGTCAAGGCGCTAATTAGGTTTTACATTGGCCAACTCCTCTTCTTCTAAACAATATTCCTCAGCTATACCTTGCAGCTTGCGGCCCTCAATATTGGGCGACGTTTAAGTGCATGCATAAATAATAATTGCAGAGTTGCATGAGGTATGATTAAATAATTATTTCAGAATTTGTAGCAAATAAATTAGCCATATTTTATTGCAATTTGAATTTATTCTGTAATGGAATAAATGGCCAGCTAATGGCAATTCATATAAACTGTCAATTTCCTGTCTTATTCAACCAGTAAAGGAAGTATTATATCTGTAGTACCAACTTCATAATCTGAAAACATCAGTTTGAAATTCTGCTAGATGTGATTTTCTTAGATTGTCTGCCTGATGTTATGCAGCTTTGGATGCAAGGAATGCAAAATTACTGAAACTCATATGCTAATAAATATGAAGACAGTGGGCTGTCCACAGAAACTAAATTTTAGAAACAAAAACAGGTGTTGAAATTGAAGACAAGTCAGCAAGCGCCTCTTCTGAAATTCCTGCATTTGTAGAACAACACTTGTCAATTGTCCTAGGTTCCACCCCGGGGTACCCAGAAACAAGCAATATATCAGCAGTAACATCAAAAGAGCAAGTTAGTGTTTACAAAGGAAAGGAAAATGCATTCTGGGAGCGTTTTATATTTGGATGAAAGTATATAACAGCTAACGATGTAGTGATTCCCTGAAACTAGTTCTGAGGTAATTAATCTAATTTAGTGAAATTGTATATTTGTAACTACTTCTAAAAAAAAAACTGATGTGCTCCATTCACATGACTTTTTCTACATCTCTGTAACAAATTATTGTTAATAAGCTTATTCTTCTATCTACTTCATGCTAATGGGCATAAACATTAGAAGAAAGGTTTTATTACTTAGATCCTTATAGGTAGAAGGGAAATGAGGGGGATGTATTAGGCTAATCCAACAGTCAAATGCTTTAAAATATGGTTATTATAGTATACAAATCCGATGTTTTGCAGGCCAGGTTTTGACAAGTTCCCATATGAGAAAAGTATAAGTATTTTACATCTGAAACAAATAACAAGGATTATCTCAAAAATGGTCAATTCCAGAAAAAAATATATATGATATAAATTGTGTGTTTTAATGTAATCTACATTTTTGTGTAGTAAGCTTTTGTCTATCTCTTACGATTTACCAGTTATGCAAAATTCATTCAGAATAAAGAGGTCTTTAGTGTTTATTTCCAGAAAATTCAAGATATATATTTTATTTGCCATATAAATATCTTTAATATATGGTATTTTAATCAAAATCATTAAGAGCCATTTTTTTAAAAATCTAAATTTTCAAAATGTTTTCCAAGTAAAGGGTAGTTTGGGGTGTGGGGATTTTTCTCAAAATCTTTGTCGCATCCCTGAGGCACTAAATTCAAATACCAGTACTTTTAGATTTTGAGATATTGTGTTCACAGACTCACTGACACACACACATACCTTTTTCTAAAAATGCTTTTTTTGGATAAATGGGGACCCTAAAACTGAAATCTTGGTATCAGAATTTTGGGTGGAGTGAAGCACCTTCTCTATACACTATGTACATGTAGAGAAAGTAATAATATATTTCACATTGATGGCCAAATGCAACTTTCTCCCATACTGTCAACCCTTTCGGCACATATGTCAAGTGTAGCCCAATGTTGAGGGTCCTAAGCTGCAAAGTATAGTAATGGCATGTTTTAGGACAGGAGTGGAGCCTTTGGCCGCAACTGCAGAGTGAGGCGTAGCTGAGGGATTTGTGCAACTAAAACCGCATCATTCAGGGCATGACAGGTATGGGAGGTTGTCTGCCAAATGCCACTGTGGAGAAGGCGCAATACAGCATTGGAATTTAAAAATTTGCAAGCAACAGTTACATTTGGGGATGGTGGTGTTACGGTCCGCAGATGCATGGCAGCTTCTGATGATGGGGAACTAGTATTCATTAAGAGAAATATGTACAGATATTGCTAATCTGACGCATACATAAGCAGCAATTTCAGAAGAGGGGGATACTCTTCCCTGCCTTTGTTCCCTAGAATTTAGTTTCTGTGGGTTGCCTACTCGTTCATTTATTAACATACAAATTTCTTTAAAATGCTTAGTGTCACGCTGAGCTATGGGACTCTTTCATTTGGCGAGAGCGATTTGAACATAATTTTCTTTCTGTTGATGTAATGCAACAATGATCTCCTTTAGGGCTAGAGGTGTTCTTTGCAACTCATTTTGATCTTCTACAGCTCACTAGTCACTCCATATAGCATGAAGCAAGCAGCATCATAACTGAAGTGACTGGCACATTGAACGTTACCAGATAGCCATTTCTTTTGTTTACCTCTGCTGTACACATACTCATGTCCTTGAGAAGCAACATTTCTGTATTGCTTATAAAACACTGTAAATTTAGTGCCAGTAAATGTGCGCTATAGGATGCAATGTTTATTTTAAATGCAGAAACTTAATTTTTTCAACACTTTCAACTATGGATCGTCAGTAGAAGTCTTAAGACTGTTTGGTGTGTATGTGCGCTCTTGTTTGCGTGCCACGCACATGTCCATATGTGTGGTGGAACCATTGTATAGCTATACGATGGTTCCATCACGCATGCACACACAGATGCACACAAAATGCTCTTAAGAAGTCAGTTTAAGTGGCGAGTAAACTTCAGCTGGTGATCCATATTTGAAAGTGTTGAGAACATGAAGTGTTCAGATATGAAAGTTGCCAAATTGCCGACTTTTTAAGATCATTGGAGTTTTAGCTTCACAGATCCCTCGGCTAGGCTTTGCGGCTTAGGGTCTTCCAACTTGGGCTAAGCTTTGCGCCTTAGGGCCCTAAAAGCTTATAACAGACCAGCAACTATAAAACAACTCTAATGACAGAATAACAAAAGTACGAAATCCAGGTCACATATTGAGGTAATGCAAAGTGGTGTAACCAACTTATTGTAATAATAAATATTCAAAATAAAGATTTTCCTTTGTATTTGTAACTAAATGAACACTCTGTTCATGACTCTATATGATGTTATTCATACTGTCTCGCAGCTATGCCGAACTAACAGAGAACCCTCACAGAACTGTGTGGAGTATGGTCTGCATTCTGCCAATCTTGCAGAAAAATTATGTCACGTGAATCACTCATTTAGGATCCTTAGTCACAAAGCATGGTAAAGCTATACGATGGTTCCACCACATGTATGGACATGTGCATGGCACGCAAACAAGAGCGCGCATACACACCAAACAGTCTTAAGACTTTTACTGATGATCCATACTTGAAAGTGTTGAAAACATTGTTGTTCAGATGTGAAAGTTGCCAGATTGCCAAAATTTTTACTTCTTGGGATCATTGGGGTTTTAGCATCTCAGATCCTCGGCTCGCCCTGTCGTACTTCCGCAGAAGCGGCCTTCGGCCGCAATTGCTACAATCCTCAACTTATGAAAGATATCCCTCGGCTACGCTTTGCGGCTTAGCGCCCTCCACGTTAGGCTACGCTTTGCAGCTTAGGGCCCTAAATGTTTATAACAGACTAGTAACTAGAATGCGGCTCTAATGACGAAATAACAAAAGTGCCCACGTATAGAAGTAATGCCAAATGGTGGAACCATCGGTAATTCTGCGTTTTGGCTCTAAATATTATTTCGTCTGCTAGGCGGAGTACCAACATCGGAATACTTACTTGATGCCAGCCGCTACCAACGCTATATTTTAATACATCACTACATATGAATGTACGACGTATGACTAGTGTAGAGACAAAACGCAGAATTTCCGAACCATCGTATACTAATCAAAGCGTAGCCGAGGGATGTTTTTTGAAGTAGAAGAGTGAGTAACCGAGTACAGTATTCGCGACCGAAGGTGTAGCTGAGAGGGGCACCCATGCCGCTTCGTGGGTATATTTAGCACAGATAGGAGAGAATAGCCGGCATTATATCTGATAACCTAAAATTATAAGTATTCCGGCACATTACTTATCCATTAATTATAGCAATGTAATCAGCAGACTTACGTTTTCTTCACCAAAGAGAATGTCTGCATATTCATTCAAAATATTGTATGATTCGCGAATGCATTCCTTTTCACGACTATTACAAGTGCAAATGAAACCTTTTAGACCGGGTTTCAAGCTGAATTGTTTTGTACGTTTAGAATTCTTCGAAGAATAATATGGTTTCCTTTTCTTCGAGAAATTCATATCCCTCAATCAAACACTCTCGGATAAGTATTTTACAAATTCCTTCAATTTATTTCGTCGCAAGTTTTTAATTCACAATCACGACTGCTTAACAACCAGCATTGCCAACACGATCATTTACCAAGCTATTTCCACAGTTCCATTTTTCTCGTCCCGGTTTTTTTGTTTGTTTTTTTTTTTTTATTATTATTATTCTTTAATTAAACAGAAGTAGAAATGCCTTTAATCTTTAGCATATCAACCAGTATTTTGCTTCTGAGACTCTTGTCATAAGCTTCCCTTATTTTGAATATATTTTTCATAAAGGTATGTACATGCATGCATGATTTGTCGGGCATGTTCGCCATAAGTGGCGCGAAAATACCTTTTTGCAGTTTAACATGAATATTTGATTCACAGTTTGTTACTTTCTCTAGCCCCGTATGTACATTGTACATGGGGATGCAGAAGTATTGTATTCCACCAAAAAATTCGATGTCGAGATTTCACCGGAAATACATTTTTTAGGACCCCCTTTATCCAAAAAAAGCATTTTCAGAAAAAGGTCCGTGTGTGTGTCTGTGAACACGATAACTCAAAAATGAGTAGCTAAAATATCAAACTTGGTATTTAAGTTTAGTATCTTCCAGGGATGCGACACGAAGATTTTGAGAAAAAATCCCCTCACCCCAAACTACCCTTTACATGGAACTTTTTTCGAAAATTTTGATTTTCTTGAAAATGGCTTTAACGATTTTGATTAAAATATGGCATATTAAAGATATTTACCTGAAAAATAAAATGTTTATCTTGAATTTTCTGGGAATAGCTTCGAAAGTCCTGTTTGGATTAATTTTGCTTAATTTGGCACAACTAGTAAACCATAAGAGATAGACAAAAACTTACTATATAAAAATGAAGGTCTTGTTAAAATACACAACTTATGTCATATACATTTTTTTTCGTGGAGCTTACTCTTTTCGAGGTATTCATTGTTAATAGTTTTGGTTGTGAAGTACTTATACTTTTCTCAGACGGGAGTGTCCGTTTTTCTTTTGTTCTACTCCTGGCCAAGAAAAGAAGCGATTTGTAATGACAATCACATAACAACAGCTTTTAAAACATTTGACTATCGGTTTAGCCTAGTGTATTCCCTTATTTTCTTCCTACTTATAATAACTAAGTATTAATAAGAACATTGTGCTAATGAGTACATCGATTAGCAAGGTGCAGAAAGAAGAATAATCTTATGTAAGAAGTTTTTAGAACAGCTAGAGAAAGTCATGTGAGTGTACATCAGATTTTTTTTACATATTAAAAAAGATATGAATACGCAGATATTTTTTTTTCTAAAAACACTTTTTTTCAGTAAGTTTTTTAATGCCATGTCTAAAACCTACTATACCTACTTGAGCAATACTGTAATTCCTAAAAATTTGATAACAGAAAATCCCTATGGCGTTTTTTGAAATATTGCATTAAGTTTAATTACACACCCACACAAATTACGTTAAAAATTGTGTACACACATATATATATATATATATATACTCCTTTTTATGTGTTAATGTGTTTATTTTATTCTTTGTATTTTGCTAACCGCCTCACTAAAGGGCAGTCCCTACCTAGAGCAATAGGCTCATTGGGACATTCTATGTAAATAAATAAATAAAATAAATAAATAAAAAACTGCTCTAAATGTCTGAATATATCTGGTCCCCTATTTTGTTGCACGTGTGATATATCCCAAAATGCGCACCTGAATATGATGCAGGCGTATTGGCTTCATTAGTCCCAACTCGGAAGTCTGCCAAAATAGAACAGCAAATTCGAGCATGGTGAGGATTTATTTGGGGAATTCTTTTGGTTTGGAATCTTTAACGTGCTGTTACTATTTAGTTAATTTTTCCCTCCTAGCATTTAAATCAAGCATCATGAAGCCCCAATTATTGCAATATATCTTTTATATTGGGCATCATACATATTTCTTAATTTGTTTCGAAATATCAGTCTTCATTATAAATTTGACAATAGATTTTAGAAGCAATTACATTATAAATTTGATTTAGTTTTCTTGAAAAAGCAACCTAAAAAAATATTATTAATTTTAAAATGTTAATCATATTCTAAAAGTAAATTTATATGCCCTTTGAAACACATCCAAATTTGATTGCTTTTAGCTGTTTTTCATCATAATTGTATTGGCCTGCAGAAACTTTATACAATTGTAAATAATTCTGGAGTATGCTTCCAGGTATTAACTGATTTGTCTTACTGAATGTATAATATTTTACAAATAATGCTGCTCACCAGTAACAAGAAGTTTAGTTTCAAGTTTTTATATAGTAGCCTCAAATATTAAGTTTCTTTTTCTGTTTTATTTATTGAAAAGTGAACTTGAAAAGATTTTCCTGATGATAACTTAAACATCAATTTTACATCACTTTTTATAGCTTTTAGCTACTGTTTTCATCATTACATCAAATTGTTGCTCCACTTTTCAGTATATTTGTTTTGTACTAACTGGCATCTTCTAAAACATGCCAAGTAATAATAATAATTGGTTACTGACAATAAAACTGCCTCATATCACATTCGGCCGCACTTCCGAAAACTGACTATTTCTTCTTGCTTCCTTTTTGTTTATAAAGTGCAACTGTAACATCAGAAAATTCTAATTCAAATCATTTAAGATTGACCTTTTGTTTCACATACCCTATGCATGTTCAATCTTTTAGGGACCCGATTACATAATTGTTTGTGCCAAGACTGCTTATGTTTTCTTCAGATGAAGCTTCCAAACTTCCTTCTTCATCAACAGTTTCTATGCTGCAGTTCAAGGCACTCACAGTTAATTTAATATTTTGTTTCATTTTTTATTTCTTTTTTCATGTAAACTTTGTTAATTATGCTCCTGTCCAAAATGTCTTTGTCAGTATTCTATTGGCTATGAGCATTGTTCCATTTGCTGTAAAATAAATTGAGTTCTTTAATGGATGCTCTTAACTGCTGTGGTTCTCAGCATCACATTCTGTATTGAGAATGAAAGACCGCTTAATTTTGCTCAGAGGCCTCTCTATTAGACGAGGTCCTTTTACACGTAAATCTATGACAGGACTGCAAGCTTTACTTCCCTTCTGAAGGAAGCCATGTAAGGATTTTTGTACTGGAAAAAATCTGATGTGTTCCATTCACATGACTTTCTCTATATCTCTACAATAAATTATTTTTAAAAAGCTTATGCTTCTATTTACTTCCTGCTAATCGAAAAAAAAATTAGCAGAAATAGTCTTATTTCTTGCTTCCTTGTAAGTAGAAGTGAAATAAGGGAGTACCATAGGTTGAAATGATAGTCAAAAGCTGGTTGCTATGTGACTGAAGTTTCTTTGTTTGTATGGACACGAGTTCACAAAGTCCTGTATGAGAAAAATAAGTTTTTTTAGCTTAAACCAAAGACAAGGAATATCTAAAAAACAATCAACTCCACGAAAAAAATGTATCCAACATAAATTGTGTGTTTGAATGTGCTCTACATTTTTTGTGTGGTAAGTTTTTGTCTCTCTCTTATGGTTTAGCATTTATGCAAAATTCCTTAAAATTCACTCAGAATAAAGTAGTCTTCAGAGGCTATTCCCAGAAAATTCAAAATATACAATTTATTTGTCAGGTAAATATCTTTAATATACGATATTTTAATCAAAATGGTATGAGTATTTTTTTTTAGAAAATCAAAATTTTCGAAAAAAGTTCCTTGTAAAGGGTAGTTTGGAGTGAGGGGATTTTTCTCAAAATCTTTGTGTCGCATCCCCGGAAGATACTAAACTTAAATGCCAAGTTTGGTATTTTACTGACTTTTCGTTTTTGAGTTATCGTGTTCACAGACACACAGACAAACACACACACACACATACACACAGAGACTTTTTTCTGAAAATACTTTTTTTGGATACTGGGGACCCTAAAACATATATTTCTGGTGAAATCTCGGTATCAAATTTTTTGGTGGAGTGCAATACATTCTCTATACACTATGTATATAATGCATATAGAGAAAGTAAAGATTATTGCCCTCTGCCAGGTTTGAATCTGCAACCTTGGGAATCACCCCTAGACCATAGAGGATGATCTGCTATAGTATCATACTAAGTTCAAACTGTGATCCTGATGCACACATGAGTTTGCTAATTCTTCCAGTTCATAGTCCATTTAGCAGTTACTTTATGAAGTTTCAGTGATCACAATATTATTTAAGCAGAACGAAAGCATTTGTTTGAATTACTGTCATCTGTTTTGGTACTGCTCCTCTAGTACTCAGTACTAGTCCAGTTTCCTTTGCTGCTCCTGATGACCTGTTGTCTTATGTTTACTATCATGATAAGTGTTGATCTGTGTAAGAGATCACAAGCCTGAACTCTGGATCTTCTGTTACAATATCTTTTACTGGCACGGTGACTTCAAGAGTACTTCATTATCACATCTCATTTTCATTATGCCATAATTATGCTAACTACAATTCCCTACTTTTTATTCCTTTTAAGAGTCTTCTGTGTATGGCTTCTGCATAATAACTTCTGCTTTGAACGGGAGGCATTTTAGATGAAATAAGATAATATACACACATGCAGACAAGATACAAAACACTGATCACCAATGTGATCAGAGCTTCTGAAACTTGTAAAAGCTTAAAGTGCTGGCACCGAAGTGACAGAAGATGGTCAGATGTTACTCAGTCAAGGCTCTCCACGATACTGATCATTTCAGTATACTGCACATGATCGAAATGTAGGCTCGGCAACTGGACTCTAAACGACTGCACACACAGTCTTCACCGGCACAGAAACATCATCCCTGCTATATAACCTGAATTGGTCATCTCCTCAGCATGCTTGGTTACCAAGCAGGAGGCCCGGGTTAGATTCCTGGGCCTGGCATGGGGATTTGCTCCTGCTGTGAGACCTGGTCTGGGGTGCACTCAGCCTCGTGAGGTCCCTCAGGGGGCCAATTGAGGAGCTACTTGAGGAAAAAATAATGGTTCCAGGCTGCGTAGACCACATTCACTAGCTGGGAGGGACTCGGGATGCTAACCATGTCTCAACCTCCAGTACTGCACCCTATCCATGATGCCTGTAATGGGTAGATGCAACAGAGGGGTTGTGGGCCTTGGCCTGAATTTGGGCTGTTGTGGCACGGAGCTAAGCTACCAGAATTCTTTTGCAGATTAATCACTTCAGCAACTTTGCATAACACAGAAACATCACAATTACCGTGTATTGCTTTCATTTTACATCACCTTGACTTCTTGGTCAAATTGCAGCAGCGGATCTGTTCGGTAAGATAGCTCATTGGTCTTATGTGATGAATAGCAGCCTTTCAGGACTCATCCCTGTACCATACTACTTTTGCCAAGCAGATTGCAATAGAGTGCCACAGTCTAGCTACTTACACCATCCATAAGACACCACTTTAGTCAGATATCAGGGCCTCTTCTAGCTGTTTCCTACATCCATAGTAACCTTGCAGAGTTCAGCCAGCCCACAAGATCTCATTCTTATATATTACACTACTTTGCTCCACAACAAGCAGATGAGATTAGGGCGCCATTCAGTCTAACTGCTGTAATTATTTTTGTTTTACTATTGTTTTAACCTGAAATTAGAACTTTGGATTCTGGTGTTAAATATCCAATCCAGTATTTACTTTGATTACAGAGGGAAACCCCTTGGGATTCGAATCCAGGACCTCCCAAATATGCATGACAGAGTTATTGCCTGAGCCATTCTGCTCTGTGTGTATTGTTTTAGTAACTTACATTAGATAAATGGAAAAAAAAAAAATTGGTGTGTTCCATTCACATGACTTTCTCCATCTCTTCTGCAAACAAACAATTCTTATAAAAGCTTATTCTTCTATCTACTTCATGGTAGATAGAAGGCAGAAAAGGTGTTATTACTTGCTTACTTGTAAGTAGAATGGAAATAAAGGAATTCACTAGGCTACAGTAATAGTCAAATCTTTTAAAAAATGTTGCTATGTGATTGTCATTGAAATTTGGTTCTCTTTGATACCCAGGAGTAAAACAAAAGAGATATGAAATGGATGAGGACTTCATGTGTGAGAAAAGTTCAAGCAGTTGGATATGAAACCAATAACATGGAATATCTAAAACATTGTTAACTCCACAAAAAAATATATATAGGACATAAATTACATGTTTCAACAATATCTACAATTTTTATCTCTTATAGTTTACCAGTTATACAAAAGTCATTCAGAATGAAGAGGACTTCAGAAGCTATTCCAAAAAAATTCAAAATATACATTTTATTTGTTATGTAAATATGTGTACTAGACAGCATTTTAATCAAAATTAATAATAATTTCTTAGAAAATCAAACATTTAGAAAAATATTCCACACAAAGAGAAGTTTGAGATGGAGGAATTTTCTTGAAATCTTCATGTTGGCTCCTTGGAAGATGTGGAACTTAAATATCATGTTTGGTATTTAACCGACTTTCTGGTTTTTTTTTGAGTTATTGTGTTTATAGGCACACATACACATAGACTTATTTCTAAAAATGCTATTTTTGGCTTCTGCAGGCCTCAAAACTTGTATTTCCAGTGAAATCTTGGTATCAAAATTTTGAGTGGAGTACAATACCTTCTCTACCTATGTATATTGCACATGTATGCTAGAGAAAGAAAAAAAAATTACAACAGTAAGTATACTCTTCCCGAAGTAAGGAACATACTTGAGGTGTACAAAAGTGAGAAGTTGCCCCAAGCACGTGGCTTGCTCCCTGACAGCAATGCTCAGTCTAGGAGATGAAAATAAAACTCATTTTTATTTATGTTATTGGTTTTAAAATGTGCTAATGCTACATTTTCACTGTTATTTGTGAAACAGAAGCTAATAACATTATTGAAACACAGCAGTTAATATATGAAAATTGCATATGTTGGACAGGGTAATAGAAAAGAGTGTTTCTTTTAGCATTATTTTCTCTTTAAACATGTTCTTATGCTATTAATAGCTAATTTCCGCTTACCTAGTGCATTTTTCCTTTGCTCTGTCCATTTTCCATTGTTATTTAGCCTTACTCCTGAGTAATCAAGCTTGTTTACGACTTTGAATTCACTCCCCTCTCTTCTCTGCTGAGTTTATTCCCATTGTTACAAACCATCATTTTTTATTTACTTTTATTTATTTTTAAACCCCATTTTTTGCAGTAATTTTCTGTTGCTTTGTTTAAACATTCACTTGTGATTTCTGCTGCTACTAAATCATCTGCAAAGAGGAAATCCAGAATTTCTTTAGTATTGATTGCTTAGCATTGTGAATTTTCTTTTGCTATTTCTTGGAGTATGTCATCGATAAGGAAATTAAATAAAATGGGACTTAATTTGCAACCCTGCCTTAAACCAATTGCAGTTTCTTAGAGCAATTTATTCATCCTTTCTATCTTGTACAAGATAATCAATACATCAATACAACATTTACAAAGAAAAAGTAACCTAGTAATTGCAAAAAATACAACATTTACCAAGAAAATAAAACATAGCATTTGCAGAAGAGATATACAAAATTTATAAAATAAGAACACTTGTATAGAACAAAAACATATTCCAAATTAAACTTTGTGGAGCTGCTTTTAAATGCCTTGATTGTGTCTAGTTCTTTTAAATAAGGTGTCAATTTGTATACCATTATAGGTGAAGGAATGTTTATATAGTATGTTATTGTGCACAGAGCAGATTCCGAGGTTGCAAGTTCAATCCTGGCAGAGAGGGCGTAAAGATTCTAAGCATTGCTTTTCTCAGAGGTAAAGTCTTGTAAAGGGGCCTCAAGTCTGAGATCTTTGAGCAAAATTTTCATTCTTTCGTGCCCAGTGTAGAATGGAATGCTAAGAACCACAGCAATTAAACAGTGCCCATATATAAAACTCAGTTTCTTTCCCTCTTGTTAATCAGCCAAAGTTTCACATGACATTTACACATTTCACTTTAAATCAGATCTACCAAGTACTACATATGTGCGTAGCAAGTAGACAAAGTATCCTATTCCACCCTGAAATTTCACCAAAAATATGTGTTTTGAGGATCCTTAAATCCAAAAAATGCATTTTTGAAAAAAGCGTAAGCAGTGTGTATGTGCATGTGCGTGTGGACAGCATAGCTCAAAAACAAAAAGTCTGTTTATTTAAGTTTAGTACCTCTCAAGGGTGTGATACAAAGATTTTCAAGAAATCCCCTTACTCCCAAGCTACACTTTACATAGACAAATTTTCGGAAATTTAGCTTATCTCAAAAATTGCTCTAATGATTTTTTATTAAATATTTTATAATAAAAATATTTACATGATCAAAAAAGATATATCTTGATTAACCTCTAGACCTCTTTATTCTGAATGAACTTTGCTGAATTTTGTTAAACTGTTAAATCATAAGAGATAGACAAAAACTTACCACACAAAAAATGTAGATCTCGTAAAAATACATAGTATGTCATATACTTTTTTTTTTAAAATTTATTTTGTAGAGCTGATCGTATCCGAAATATTCATTTTTATTGGTCTCAGCTTTAAAATACATTTGTCATATAGGAATTTGTCAACCCCTGTTTATACAAAGGAATTTCAATCATTTATCAACCTGCTTTTAAAACATCTGACCTTCAATTTAGCCTAGTGTACTCCCTTATTTCTCTTCTACTCAAAAGGAAGCAAGTAATAAGACCATTTCTGTTAATTTTATCTCGATTAGCATGAAGTAGATAGAACAATAAGCTTTTTAAAAATAATTTGTTACAGAAATGTAGAGAAATTCATGTGAGTGGAACAGGTCAGATTTTTACTTTCTCTACACATACTATTTACATGGTGTATAGAGGAAGTATTGTATTCCACCCAAAGATTCGATACCGAGATTTCACTGGAAATACACGTTTTAGAACCCCCTGAATACAAAAATCTGATGTGTTCCCTTCATATGACTTTCTCTACATCTTTGCAACAAATTATTGTTAAAAAGCTTATGCTTCTATTTACTTCATGCTAATCCAGAAAAAATTAGCAGAAAATAGTCTTATTACTTGCTTCCTTGTAAGTAGAAGCGAAATAAGGGAGTACTATAGGTTTAAGTGGTAGGTAAAAGCTGGTTGCTATGTGACTGAAGTTCTTTTGTTTGTATGGACAGGAGTTGACAAATTCCCATATGAGAAAAGTTTAAGTTTTTCAAGGCTGAAACCAAAAACAAGGAATAGTCAAAAACGATCAACTCCATGAAAAAAATGTGCATAACATAAATTGTGTATTTTAATGCGCTGTATATTTTTTGTATGGTAAATTTTTGTCCATCTCTTATGATTTAGCAGTTGTGCAAAATTCCTCAGGAATAAAGTAGTCTTCAGAGGCTATTTCCAGAAAATTCATGATATACATTTTATTTGTCAGGTAAATATCTTTAACATACGATATTTTAATCAAAATCGTTAGAGCCATTTTTAAAAAAAACAAAATTTTCGAAAAATGTTCCCTGTAAAGGGTAGTTGGAGATGGGGGGATTTTCTTTAAAAATCTTTGTGTCACATCCTTGGAAGATACCAAACTTAAATACCAAGTTTGGTATTCAACGGTCTTTTTGTTTTTGAGCTATGCTGTCCACAGACACACACACACACCATATATATTATATATTTTTACTTTCTCTACACATACTATGTTACATAGTGTATAGAGAAGGTATTGTATTGCACCCAAAAAATTGATACCGAGATTTCACCAGAAATACATGTTTTGGGTCCCCCTGAATACAGTTTTGGATAAAGGTCCATGTGTGTGCGCGCGCGCGTGTGTGTGTGTGTGTGTGTGTGTGTATGTCTGTGTGTCTGTGGACAGCCTATAGCTCAAAAACGAAAAGACCGTTGAATACCAAACTTGGTATTTAACTTCGGTATCTTCCAAGGATGGGACACAAAGATTTTCAAGAAAATCCCCCCACCCCCAACTACCCTTTACATGGAACTTTTTTCGAAAATTTTGATTTTCTTAAAAATGGCTCTAACAATTTTGATTAAAATATCGTATATTAAAGATATTTAGCTGACAAATAAATGTATATTTTGAATTTTCTGGGAAAAGCCTCTGAAGACTACATTATTCTGGATTAATTTCATGGAATTTTGCATAACTGCTAAACCGTAAGAGATGGGCAAAAACATAAAACACAGAAAATGTAGAGCAAATTAAAACACACAATTTATGTTATATACATTTTTTTCGTGAAGTTGATCGTTTTTTCCTTGTTTTTGGTTTCAGCTATGAAAAACATACTTTTCTCATATAGGAATTTGTCAACTCCTGTCCATTCAAAGAAACTTCAGTCACATAGCAACGAGCTTTTGATTATTAGTTTAGCCTATAGTCTTCCTTTATTTCCCTTCTGCTTACAAGGAAGCAAGTAATAAGACTATTTGTGCTATTTTTTTCTTGATTAGCATGAAGTAAATAGAAGCATAAGCTTTTTAACAATAATTTGTTGCAGAGAGGTAGAAAAAGCCATGTGAATGGAACACATCATATTTTTACTTTCTCTATACGTACTATATACATAGTGTATATAGTAGGTACTGTATTGCACCCAAAAATTCAATACCGAGATCTCACCAGAAATATATGTTTTGAGACCCCCTGAACCGAAAAAAAGTATTTTTAGAAAAATGTCCATGTGTGTGTCTGTGTGTCTGTGGGCAGCATAGCTCAAAAATGAACAGACCATTAAAAACCAAACTTGGTATTTAGGTTTGGTATCTTCCATGGATGCGACACGAGGATTTTCAAGAAAATCCCCCTACCCCAAACTACCCTTTACATGGAAAAATATTCGAAAATGTTGAGTTTCTAAAAAATGGCTCTAACGATTTTGATTAAAATCTCGTAAATTTAAGGTATTTACTTGACAAATAAAATGTATATCTTGAATTTTCTGGGAATAGCCTCTGAAGACTACTTTATTCTGGATGAATTTTACGGATTTTTGCATAACTGCTAAACCGTAAGAGATAGACAAAAACTTACCACACAGAACATGTAGAGCATATTAAAACACACAATTTATGTTATATACATTTTTTTCGTGGAGTTGATCTTTTTTAAGATATCCCTTAATTTTGTTTTCAGTTATGAAAAACACTTTTCTAATACAGGAATTCGTCAATTCCTGTGAATAGAAACAAAGGAGCTTCAGTCACATAGCAACCAGCTTTTGATTATCACTTTAAGCAATGGTACTCCCTTATTTCGATTCTGCTTACAAGGAAACAAGTAATAAGACTATTTCTGGTAATGTTTTCACGATTAGCATGAAGTAAATAGAAGTAAGAGCTTTTTAATAATAATTTGTTACAGATATTTACATAAAGTCATGTGAATGGAATACATCAGAATATTATTATTATCCCCACCCCCCGTGGAGTTGATCGTTTTGAGATATTCCCTGTTTTTGGTTTGAGCTTTGAAAAACTTAGTTTTCTCATACAGGAATTTGTCAACTCGTGTCCATACAAACAAAAGAACTTGTCACATAGCAACCAGCTATCACTTTAACCTATGGTAGTCCCTTATTTCGCTCCTACTTACAAGGTAGCAAGTAGTAAGACTATATTTGCTAATTTTTCTCGAATAGCATGAAGTAAATAGAAGCATAAGCTTATTAACAATAATTTGTTGCCCGCCTGGGTAGCGTGGTGGTAGCATGTCTGCCTCACGTTCAAAAGGTCGAGAGTTCGGGGTTTTCCCTTATCCTAAGAAGACGAATGTCGAGTAACTTGAAGCTCCATGGACCCTGAGATCATTTGAGCATCGTGTCATCAATTGCATTCATCGTCCGATATGACCAAACGAGGTTAAAGGACGTTAAACTACAAAAATAAATAAATAAAAAAAAAATAATAATTTATTACAGTCATGTGAATGGAACACATCATATTTTTATTTTTCTGCTTCAAGCAAAACGGCCTATGGTGACCATATCACATTAGATAGGATAATACGACGGGATTTGAAACATATTGCAAAACCTGAGTTGCACAGCTTAATATTGGGGAACAGAGGTGTTTAGTTTAGGCACCATCGGAATCACAGCAACAACAGAAATCAGCTAGCGAAAAGAGTTTGCGCGGGAAACTAAAGAGGGGGCCGGGGCATTCAGTTATTTCACGCGATTGCATCAATTGCTTCGAAAGAGTTTGGAATTTTATGACTATTTATAGCATCCAATTCATAAACATTTGACTATTATTATTCTCTTTATAGCTATTGCTGCTAAGATTTATCGCGATTAAAATGACGTAGATAGAAAAATCAGCGGTAACCAAATCAGCTTGCATAAGTGTAGTTATTATATTATTTAATAAAGTGCAGAGGGTAGAGAAAGTCATGTGAATGTAATGCACTTTTTTAAAAACTGTGTTTTCCTTTTTTGTTTGTTCTCTATTTTAGACATTCTTAAACTTCACAGAGGATCATCGGGTAATGTTTTGGGAGCAGGGTTGCAGAAAAATGTTGGCTAACTTGATTGCTGTCTCATATTTATACGGCTTTTGTTGTTCTGTGACGGTTTCGACACGGAAGTTGTAAATATACGGCGCGGGATCGGCATTTTAATGAAATGTGCAATTGAAGTTTCTAACCTTCTGCTTTGAATGGTGACTTCATTGTGAGACTCTGCTGTTATACATTTTCAGGATCATTTTAATGTAAGTTCGAAAGTAAGTGTTAAATGTATTATGGAAATGTGTAATCCGTAATTGGTAGCACTTAACCATGCCCCGAACGGACAAGGAATTATTTAGACAACATTACGCCGATTGTGAATAACTGTAAAGACATTGAAGATTTCATCTAATAAAACATATTTACAGAACATTAACGTGTAAATCTATTTACAGAACATTAACGTGTAAATCTGGCAACTTACAGGACGGATTTCGATGTATTATGCTAGTCATGGGTAGTACATGTGTACTATGAAGCAGGAAAGGAAGTAACGTATTATTTAGTATTTTAGCTTTTATTTCACGGTTTTGAGCAAAGATTCATAAAAATAAACCTAAAAGTTGCATAATTTGTTGAGGTTAGCTTAGCATATTTTACTATATTTTAGTGCTTCAAACTAATAAAAGATTGGTATTTTGTTTCTGCATAGTTTGAGGGTTCGGCCTAAATTGTGAACATTTCAGATATATATTTAATTTGGGTAAACTATATACGTTAGAGAGTAAGGTATACAATGTATGATATCCAATATACCAAACAAATATGACATTTTTTTTAATCTATTGCCTATGCTATTATTGTGCTTGGTTGAATTTTTATGGGAAATATACGGTGTTAGAACTCAATCCATTTAATAATTGTGGAAAGATAATTGAATTATGTTTCATTGGGGTCATGGATTATGTTTGAGAGCTACTTTAATTAGATTAATAAGTGAAGGGTGCAACTGCCAGCAGAGAACTCAGAAGTCACAAACAAGGTGTGTTTAAATGACAGTCAGTATTCATGCCATATCATAACATTGTTTTCTACAACATTTCAGTGCAGATAACAGTAATGTAAGTAATTGGAGGAAAGTTTCACTGCTTTCCATTAAAAAAAACTGATGTATTTGATTCACACAACTTTCTCTACAGTTCTGCAACATTAGGAAGATAATCTATCAGCAGAGTCCTTTTCGTACCCGAGAAACTGATGCCATGACATTTCCAGCCAACTGTATTGCCTTTGCTTTTTTTGTAGATGGAGAGTCAACATGCTTCTACTGTTTCGATTGTTTTGTATCTGGTGTGTAGTAGTAGAACCACATTTCATCTGTATCATGAACTGGTGCAAAAAATCTTGTGGCTAAACATTGTTCAGAAATTTGCACTATGATGCGTTATTAACAGTTAAGGCATCCAACTGGAAGATAATTTTTTCATACCCAATTCTCCAGTCAAAATGTGATATATTGTTACAGCTTCTGCAATTTCTCGCACTTTCAGTTGATGCCCCCCCCCCCCCGATCATTCTATGGAATTTTGTAACCATTTCTGGGGTGGTGACACATTTTGGCCAACCACTATATGGATCATCTTCTATGCTCTCCTGGCCAAATTTAAATTTGTTGGTCCACTTACCAACAGTTGAATATGAAGGAGCAGAGTCTCCCAATGTGGTCAACAAGTCTGCATGAATTTAATTTTCTTTCTTACATTTCTTTACAAACTAATTTATCACTGCACAAATCTCTTGTTTTTTTCCATCTTCAAGATTTCTTTCACGGTAACAACAATAATAACTCATCTGCAACACAGCTCTTCACCCAGAGTGTTGTCCTCTGTGGTCTCGGGGTAACATGCTAGCCTCTGGTTCCCAAGGTAATGTGTTTAAGCTTGAAGGAGGGTGATAAAAATATTTAACATGGCTTCCTTTGGAAGGGAAGTAAAGTTGTTGGTTCCATGTTGTAGATTTACAGCATGTAAAAAAAAATCTCAAACCTAATAAAGATGCTCCTGAACAAAATTGAGTAGTGTTTCATGCCCAATATATGTAGAATAGGATGCTGAGAACTGCAGCAGTTAAAAAGTGTCCATAAATAAAACTCAATTTAATTTCCACTCAGAGCACTGAAATGCTGTTTGTGAGTCATAAAAGATGGCTAATTATAGCATTAAAACTGCTTTACACTAGTAATGGCCATGGTTGGTGATTCTGATCCCCCATATCAAAAAAAGAATTTTCAGAGAAAGGTCCATGTGTGTGTGTGTCTCTGTGAACACGATAGCTCAAAAACGAAAAGTCCATAAAATACCAAAGTTGGTACTTAAGTTTAGTATCTTCCAGGGATGCGACACAAAGATTTTGAGAAAAATCCCCTCACCCCAAACTACCCTTTACATGGAACTTTTTTCGAAAATTTTTATTTTTTCAAAAATGGCTCTTTAATGATTTTCATTAAAATTTTGTATATTAAAAATATTTACCTGGCAAATAAAATGTATATCTTGAATTTTCTGGGAATAGCCTCTGAAGACTACATTATTCTGGATGAATTTTATGGAATTTTGCTCACTGCTAAACGTAAGAGATCGACAAAAACTTACAACACAAAAAAATAGAGCACCTTAAAACACACAATTTATATACATTTTTTTCGTGGAGTTGATTGTTGTTTTTGATTTCAGTTTTAAAAACATACTTTTCTCATATATGAATTTAATAATTCCTGTCCATGTAAACAAAGGAACTTCAGTTCACATAGCAACCAACTTTTGGCTATCATTTTAACCAATAGTATTCCCTTATTTCGCTTCTACTTACAAGGAAGCAAGTAATAGGACTATTTCTGCTGATTTTTTCTTGATTGTATAAGCAAATAGAAGCATAAGCTTTTTAACAATAACTTGTTGCAGAGATATAGAGAAACTCAGGTGAATGGAACTCATCAGATTTTTATTTTCTCTACACAAACTATATACATAGTGTATAGAGAAGCTATTGTATTGCACACAAAAATTGATACCTAGATTTCACCAGAAATGCACGTTTTAGGGTCCCCTGTATCCAAAAAAAAAAGTATTTCTGGGAAAAGGTCTGTGTCCATGTGTGTCTGTGAACACGATAACTCAAAAATGAAAAGTCGGTAAAATACCAAATTTGGTATTTAAGTTTAGTATCTTTCAAGAATGCAATTTTGAGAAAGATCTCCCCTCCCCAAACTACCCTTTAATGGAAAAAAATTCGAAAATTTTGATTTTTTCAAAAAATTGCTGTAACAATTTTGATTAAAATATCATATATTAATGAAGACTCTTTATTCTCAATAAATTTTGCTGAATTTTGCATAACTAGTAACCTGTGAGAAATAGATAAAAGCATACTACACAAAAAAAAAAAATGTAGATCATGTTAAAGCACACAATTTATGTCATATACATTTTTTTTTTTTTTGTGGAATTGACCATTTCTGTGATATTCTTTGTTATTTGTTTCACTTTTCTTATATGGAAAGTTGTCAACTCTTGAGCCCTACGACAAAACGGATTTCAACCACTTGGCAACCAGCTTTTAAAAGATTTGATTATTGTTTTAGCCTAATGTATTCCATTATTTCCCTTCTACTTACAAGGAAGCAAGTAATTAAGACAATTTCTGCTAATGTTTATCTCGCTTATCCCGCAGATAGAAGAGTATGCTTTTTAACAATAATTTGTTACAGCAATGTAGAGAAAGTCATGTGAATGGAACACATCAGATTTTTACTTTCTCTACATGTACTATGTACATAGTGTATAGAGAAGGTATTGCATTCCACCCAAAAATTTGATACTGAGATTTCACCGGAAATACATGATTTGGGTCCCCCTGAATCCAAAACGAGCATTTCCAGAAAAAGGTCTGTGGACAGCACAGCTTAAAAATGAAAAGACCGTTTAATACCAAACTAGGTATTTAAGTTTGGTATCTTCCAAGGATGCGACACAAAAGATTTTCAAGAAAATCCCCCAATCCCCAACTACTCTTTATATGGAACTTTTTTCGAAGATTTTGATTTTCTTACAAATGGCTCTAACGATTTTGATTAAAATATGGTATATTAAAGATATTTACCTGACAAATAAACTGTTTATCTTGAATTTTCTGGGAATAGCCTCTGAAGAGTACTTTATTCTGGATCAATTTTATGGAATTTTGCATAACTGCTAAAGCATAAGAGATGGACAAAACAAAATATGTAAAGCACGTTGAAACACACAATTTGTTATATACAATTTTTTTTGTGGAGTTGATCGTTTTTTAGATATTCCTGGTTTTTGGTTTCAGCTTTGAAAAACATACTTTTTACAGAAATTTGTCAACTCCTGTCCATACAAACAAAGGAACTTCAGTCACATAGTAACCAGCTTTTGACTATCACTTTAATCTATGGTGTTCCCTTATTTCGCTTCTACTTACAAGGAAGCAAGTAATAAGACTATTTCTGCTAATTTTTTCTCGATTAGCATGGATTATGTAGAAGAATAAGCTTATTAACAATAATTTGTTGCAGAGAAGTAGAGAAAGTCATGTGAATGGAACACATAAGATTTTTTTATCTTAATTGGTCCAGTCTTGGCATACTGTATAGTGTCTGTCAGTCTTCTGTTCTGTACTGCTGTTTGTTACATATTGCTAAAACAAATTTGGTACTGATTCATAGGTTAGTTTGGATTTGGCAAGTTGTTCAACATGTTTTCATTAAAATGGAAAAAGAGCATATTATTCAGTAATTATAGGTTGTGAGGTGAGACATGTACAAATCTTGCACATAGGGGAAGTTGATTTCCTTTCATCCCTCTCTGGAACGTCTGAGAGGAGTAACAGAGATGCAGCTTTGCATGAATAACACAACCACAATAGCATGCAGCATTAAACATTTTTTGCTGTTCACATATCCATAGTTGTAGCATAATCACTTTTGGTTATAAAGCTAATTTTTATACATGCATGAGACAGAGTATTTGCTTAAAGGAATGATGATATGTTTATTACTTTTTCTACACGTACTATGTACATACTGTATAGAGAAGGCATTATATTGCACTAAAAATTCCATACCGAGATTTCACCAGAAATATATGTTTTGAGACCCCTGAATGCAAAAAATGCCTCTTTAGAAAAATGTTTGTGTGTGTGTCTGTCAGTGTGTTTGTCTGTGGGTAGCATAGTTTAAAAATGAAAAGTGCTCAAAAGCAATCTCCAGCAGAGATCCATCGTCAATTGTGTCATTGCCCTGACCTCGCTCCAAGTGACTTTCATCTCTTCCATCTCATGAAGTGTTTTCTGGCAGGAAAACTTTTTCACAGTGACGCTGAGGTGCAGAATGAAGTGACTTCCTGGCTGCGGACATTGGCGGCAGAATCCTATGACTTGGGCATAGAATTAATGGTGTAATGTTATGATAAATGCCTCAACAATGGTGGTGACTATGTTGAAAAGTAGCCAGTGAGTCTATGCAATTATACCAATAAATATTTCTTACTTAGTGATGTTTTTGTTCTCATTATTGGTCATCAGGACTTACTTTCTGGATGCACTTTGTATATGACATAAATTGTGTTTTTTTAAGGAGATCTACATTTTTTGTATAGCAAGTTTCAATCTCTTACAGTTTACTAGTTATACAAAATTCAGTAAAATTCATCCAGAATAAAGACATCTTCAGATGCTATTCCCAGATAATTGAAGATATACATTTTATTTGTCATGTAATTATCTTTAATATATATTATTTTAATCTAAATTGTTAGAGCCGTTTTTGAGAGAATTAAAATGTTCAAAATTTTTTCCATGTAAAGCGTAGTTTGGGGTGGGCTGTATTGTATCCTTGGAAGCTACCTAACTTAAGTACTGAATTTGATATTTTACCGACTTCGATGTTGAGGTATCTTGTTGGTAAACAAAGACGCAGCCTGCCTGGTTAGTGTGGGAATAAAGTGTCTGCCTCACATTCAACAGGTTGTGAGTTCGAATCTTGCTTAGGGTGGGTTACCTGGATAAAGGTTTCTTCTCTGGAATTTACCTTATCCTGAGAAGATCAGTGTCAAGTAACTTTTAAGCTCTATGGACCCTGAAATCATTTGAGCATCATTTCACCAATTTCATTCATCGTCCAATATGATCAATCAGGTTAAAGTACGTTAAGCTACCAAAAAAACACATGCACACGCACACAGACCCACCCACACACACGCACACACACACTCTCTCTCTCTCTCTCTCTCTCTCTCTCTCTCTCTCTCTCTCCCTCCCTCTCTCCCCCTCTCCCCCTCTCAGTATTTCTGGTGAAATCTAATAATCACATTTTTGAGTGGAGTGTAATACTTACTTTCTCTACCTACCACTCATGCACACACACACGCACACGCACACACACACACACACACACACACACACACACACACATGCACACA
The DNA here is from genome assembly GCA_030762935.1 of Hymenopus coronatus. Taxonomy (NCBI): domain Eukaryota; kingdom Metazoa; phylum Arthropoda; class Insecta; order Mantodea; family Hymenopodidae; genus Hymenopus; species Hymenopus coronatus. The sequence goes on from CM060897.1 coordinate 167,854,164, forward strand.
CACACACACGTCTTTCCAGTGAAATCTTATATTCACATTTTTGTGTGGAGTACAATAGTTTCTCTACCTATGCGCTATGTAGAGAAAGTAAAATGATCTCTTCATTCTTAACACGGGAACTTGTTGAAATGCCCTCATAGTTACATAGATCCCATGCTGATTAATCAGGTGTATATAGTTTCTCAGTAATGAATTTGTTTCTTTCTACAGGTTTTGTGGAAATGGAGTTGACAGATGATAATATTCGCACTCTCTCCGAGTATCTGCAGCATACTCTCAGTCATGATGTTAATGTCAGAAGACCAGGTAAGTTAATTTTAAGTAAAAGCCATAATAGCCACATTGTTGAATGCAAATAAAACTTTATCTTGTTAGGATATTGTACTGCTGGTGACATAGATGTTAGTTTGCCACCTTTAGCATAACTAGTGCTGCCATATTGCCAACTTAAAAGATTTTCCCACCTAATGTAGTTTTGTTTATCACTATGCCTAGTTTATGCCTAGTCTATCACTTTATGCATCATGATAATTGTGCAAAATGTATAGCACCAATAGTGACCTTAGTAAATGGTTTAAAGTTCTATGATAGAACCAGAGCTTATCTGTGTTTATCCTTCATCATGATCATGGTTCCTCTTCACTGGACTGTAACAAAATATAGTGAACCAGTAGAGACATCTAGTAAATGGAATGATAGACCAGAGCTTATCTGTGTGTCTATCCTTCCTCATGATCATGGTCCCTCATCACTGGGCTATAACAAGATGTATAGCACCACTAGTGATGTCAAAATGGGCCATCCATTCTTCAGCTATGCATTGTAGCTAATTGCCCTCAATTCCTTGGCTACACTTTGTGGCTAAGATCCCTCACTCCCTCTGTTACACTTTTTGATTTAAGGCCTTCAATCTCTCTACTACACTTTTGGTTTAAGGCCGTCAATCTCTCTGCTATACTTTTGGTTTAAGGCCGTCAATCTCTACTACACTTTTGGTTTAAGGCCATCAATCTCTGCTACACTTTTGGTTTAAGGCCATGAATCTCTGCTACACTTTTGGTTTAAGGCCATCAATCTTTACTGCACTTTTGGTTTAAGGCCATGAATCTCTACTACACTTTTGGTTTAAGGTCATCAATCTCTGCTACACTTTTGGTTTAAGGCCGTCAATCTACTACACTTTTGGTTTAAGGCCGTCAATCTCTCTGCTACTTTTTTGGCTTAAGGCCACCAATCTCTCTGCTGCACTTTTGGTTTAAGGCCATCAATCTCTCTGCTACACTTTTGGTTTAAGGCCATCAATCTCTCTGCTACACTTTTGGTTTAAGGCCATCAATCCCTCTGCTACACTTTTGGTTTAAGGCCATCAATCTCTACTACACTTTTGGTTTAAGGCCATCAATCCCTCTGCTACACTTTTGGTTTAAGGCCATCAATCTCTCTGCTACACTTTTGGTTTAAGGCCATCAATCTCTCTGCTACACTTTTGGTTTAAGGCCATCAATCCCTCTGCTACACTTTTGGTTTAAGGCCATCAATCTCTACTACACTTTTGGTTTAAGGCCATCAATCCCTCTGCTACACTTTTGGTTTAAGGTCATCAATCTCTACTACACTTTTGGTTTAAGGCCATCAATCTCTCTGCTACACTTTTGGTTTAAGGCCGTCAATCTCTACTACACTTTTGGTTTAAGGCCATCAATCTCTCTGCTACACTTTTGGTTTAAGGCCGTCAATCTCTACTACACTTTTGGTTTAAGGCCGTCAATCTCTACTACACTTTTGGTTTAAGCCCGTCAATCTCTCTGCTACACTTTTGGTTTAAGGCTGTCAATCTCTACTATACTTTTGGTTTAAGGCCATCAATCTCTACTACACTTTTGGTTTAAGGCCATCAATCTCTACTACACTTTTGGTTTAAGGCCATCAATCTCTGCTTCACTTTTGGTTTAAGGCCGTCAATCTCTACTACACTTTTGGTTTAAGGCCGTCAATCTCTACTACACTTTTGGTTTAAGGCCGTCAATCTCTACTACACTTTTGGTTTAAGGTCGTCAATCTCTCTGCTACACTTTTGGCTTAAGGCCGTCAATCTCTACTACACTTATAGATAGATTTATTATCAGCCTGAAGAAATACAGATTCTATGGCATCGTCAAAATATAATGACCTTTTGTTACATTTGAATTTAAATATATACAGAAATTGTAAAAAGAATAATTCAAAATTAAAAAGAATAATCCAAAATAGTTTTCTGCCAGCGCCAGGCTCCTTCCTACTGCTGCTGAATGGGACCTGTAATGACAAACAAAAAGCGGCAGTATCTGTACAAGAGAAATATGGTTGCAAAGATGATAAATAATAATGATTTATAGTTATTTAATTTGCATTCTGTGGAACAAGTTAGAGTTTCTGATTGAAATATTCATTAATAGTTAGTGGTTCTTAACAGCTGTTCTAAATTTTTTGTGATTAAGCTCTTTAACACTTTTTGGAAGATGGTTGTATAAATTTATACCCTGATGTGATATAAACTTAAGACACCTGGTGAGCCTATGTGTGTTGAGATGTATATTACCACAGGCTCTTGAATTGTGGTCATGTAGGGCTGAGTTTCTTTTGAAGAGATCCAAATTTTTATGTATAAAAGAGACCGACTCTAAGATATATATATATATATATATATATATATATATATATAAAAGGTAATATAGATAATTCTTTGAATACTATCTTACTATCTGATCGAATTGGTACCTGTTTTATGATTTTTACTAATCTTTTCTGAAGCTTAAGTATCTGCAAACTTTTTGAAGATGCCCCCCATGCTATCATTCCATATGAGAGCAGTGAATGGACATATCCATAGTTCGCTGACTTTAAGCCCTCCAAGGGCAATACTTTTGAGAGGACTCTAAATGCATAGCATAGACAGCTGAGTTTCCTGCTTAGATGATGTATGTGTGTTTCCCATGTCAGGTTTGCTTCTACCCATATGCCCAAGAATTTTGTGGATTCTACTTTGGTGATTTATACATCATTGAAAGAAACTTGCATTGGGTCTTGTTCATAATTATGGAACTGTATATACACAGTTTTTTCGATGTTAAGTTTGAGCTTATTGGTCAATAGCCAGTTTTCTATTTGTTTTAGCACCTTGCTGGTTTTATCCTGCAACTTATTTTTGACAGGGTCACTAATTGTAATACTCGTGTCATCTGCAAATAACACACTTTTTGCTTGAGTAATATTGGGAGGGAGATCGTTTATGTTTATAAGAAAGAGTAGTGGACCTAATACTAAGCCTTGTGGGACTCCATGCTTTATAATGTCATTTGATTTAGCTGAAAGTACTTCAACGGACTGACATCTGTTACTTAAATATGAACTAAACCATTCTTCAGCTAATCCCCTCACTCCACATTTGTTAAGTTTGTGAATCAATATTTTATGGTTAACCATGTCAAAAGCTTTGCTAAGGTCTAGAAAGAGCCCAACAGTCTTTTTTTTTTTGTCATCCTGAGCTTTGAGTATTGATTCTAAGAATGAAAATATAGCATTGCTAATGTTTTTACCCTAACGAAATCCAAACTGAAACTTACTTAAAATATTGCATGCCTCTAGGAAAGACATTAACCTGTTGTACATTACTCTTTCAAGTATTTTTGCAAATACTGATAGGAGAGATATTGGGCGATAATTTTGTACACAGTCTTTTTTACCCTTTTTAAAAATTGGGCGAACCGTTGCTGTTTTTAGAAGTTCTGGAAATATCCCCATAGCCAATGATGAATTTGCAATATCCACCAAGGGAATTAGTAGGTGGAAAGCTATTTGTTTTACAATATTATCTGGGATGTCATCATTTCCACTCGAGTGCTTGTTTTTTAAGCCTTTAGTTATTGCGATCATTTCTTCTGGTGTTACTGGAGTTAGAAATATAGTTTGGCTGTTTGTCATTTGTGGAAGTAATGGAGGATAAGTATTTGTTGCTGTTTGAAAGCCCTCAGTGACCTGGCTAAAGTATTCATTAAACATCTCAGCTATTTCTTTGGGATTTTCAATGTTTTCCCCATTTTTGTTAGTATGTTTTTTTCCTTAGCATTTGTCTTATTTTTTCCAGCTTCATCTTTTACCATCTTCCATATAGCTTTTGCTTTGTTTTTAGCATTTGCAATATAGCCCTCATTTGATTTCAACTTTGCTATGTGTATGACCTGATTCAGGATCTTGCAGTAAGATTTATAGTATTTTCGGAGTTGCTCATCATTATTAATTTTACACAGGTTGTATTACTGCCTCTTTCTTTTGCAAGAAATCATTATACCTTTTGTGAGCCATTTTGGTTCTTTCCTGTTTTGATTATTTGAAATGATTTTTTTGAGTGGGAATGCTACATTAAAATAGTGCTTGATAGTAGTTAGAAAAACTGATGTTTTGTCATTTGTATCAGTTTTGGTAATTACATCTGTCCAGGTTTCTTTTTCTAGCAAATATTCAAAGTAATGTATGTTGTCTTCGCTGAAAGATCTTTTATAGCTAATTGATTTAGTAGATTTTGAAGGTATATTTCCATTTATTTGCATATGTAGGGACACAGCATTGTGATCGGAAATTCCTAAGTTTGCATTTTCTACTGTGAATGGGGGAGAGTTACGATTAATTATAATTTGATCCAAACAAGTTTGAGAACTGAAGGTTATACGCGTTGGAGTATTCATAGTCTCCATTAGATTGTATGAAAGAAGTAGCGATCTAAATTCACTTACACTGCATTCAGCGGATAGGAAGTTTATATTGAGGTCCCCACACAAAATCAGCTGCCTATTTTTGCTCACTAGATCATTTAACAAAATTTCAAAATTTTCAAAAAAGGTTTTTATGCAACCACTAGGGGATCTGTAGATGCAAACGACTGTGAATTTAAAATTTGGGTCAAATATGTCAGTGACTGCATATTCAAAGGTCTTTTCTATATTTAGGTAGTAACGTTTCTTTATTTTCTTTACATTTCAATTGGTCTGTTGCATAGATTGCTACACCTCCATTTCTGAGAGCTGATCGACAGAAAGAACACAAGTTTATAGTAATAATGTGATGGGATGTTATTTCATCAGGTTTGAGCCAATGTTCTGTACAGCAAAATATATCTATATCATGCATTTTATCATTTAATAATACTTCTATTTCATGCTTTTTATTTCTAAGGCATTGAACATTTTGGTGCATTAATGCAAACTTTCTATATTTTGTTGCTTTACCAGGTGTCTTAGTTTTAAAATGTATAGAATTTGCTGAACTACTCACCCAGTTGACTGTATTGGGCCATCCTTGGTCCCTAGTTTGTCCCTGTGCTGGTTCTACAACGTGATGCTCCTTGGAGGGATTTGTCCTGAGTCTGATTCCTGTTGAAGCCTCTATTTCTCTGCATGACTTGTTGCATTCATATTTAATCTGGTCACTATTTTCAGGCACACAGTGTTCTGGATTTGAGAATCCTGTCATTCCTACAGTTACGTCATCCACCACATAGCTGATTAGTTTCCCCGTCCCTGGCATTTGCTGATCCCCTCACATAAGAACTGTCCGAATTTAATAGCTCCCCTTCTATTTTGATGAACACCATCTCTTGCTCGATCTTCGTCCCGTATGCACCAGTTTCCATCCAACATCACACACTTCCGAACATTACACAACCAGTCTAGCTCTGCATTTATTCTTCTTACTTTTTGTTTACTGACATCTCGCCTGCATAATACTCCGCTGATTACAATTTTAGTATGAGGGCTTTGTGTTTTGATCTGACTTATTAAGTCCATGGTGTCACCCATAATTTCCTCGGCCATTATTCCCCTCTGGATATTGTTTGTTCCCACGTGAACGGCAACAACGTCAGGCTTTACTTCATTTAGCTTGGCATTTTCTACTTCGCGGCTTAATTCTTCCACTCGGATCCTTGGGTAGCAGCGTACGTCGTAACCCGCATCTCTGCATTCATTCCCGGCAAATTTTAGAAGCGAGTCTCTGAAAACCATTACCTTTGTTCCTTTTTTTCCTTTGTTATAACTCATTTCTTGTTGATCCGACTGTTTCTTCCGTTGTTCAAAGGTGGTTTCATTCCTTTTATTCAGCACGCTATATCAGTTTGTGGTAGTTATATTACCACGTGTATCACCTGGTAGCTCAGTTGCTCTGTTTGTTTTCCCTTTTACGACTAGCGAAAGATTCCTTTTCCATCTGATGCTGAAATTCGCTCGATAACTTTGCATTCTCTTCTTTCAATGATGAGATTTCTTCTTGCGCTAATTTTCTCTCTTGTTTCAGTGTTATAATTTCTTCTTGTGCTTGTTTCAAATTTTTATTTAACATATCAACTATTTTTTGAAGCGACGCTATTACATCCGACTCGCGTGATGTTGCACACATTTTCCGTGTCGTAAAAATTTCTGCCGCAGGCTTTCCGTTTTCTTTATCTTTATTTACACAGCTTCCTGCATTACAAATTGATGAACTACTCACTCTATTTATCACTTTTTCACTGTTATTTCCACTATATTCACGCTTTCTCTCTATCATGCTGCAGGTCATTATCTTACAGGCCGCCATCTTGTTGGTTTAAGGCCATCAATCTCTACTACACTTTTGGTTTAAGGCCATCAATCTCTACTTCACTTTTAGTTTAAGGCCATCAATCCCTCTGTTCCACTTATTGGTTAATAGCTGTCAATTCCTCTGCCACCCTTAATGGTTTAGGGCCATCAATTTCTTGGCTTCGTTTTTTCTTCAAAACATTTTTGCTCTAGTTAATATTCTTTTATTTCTTTGCTTCAAAAAACGAACTATGTTGAGGGTAACTCAACATTGTAACCCTCCTTTCCAATACATTTCTCTTGTGTCCTACCAACCTCTTTATGACATCAAAATAAAAAGTGTGTAGTTGCATGCATAAATATTTTATGTTTTATGTTTTTTGTCACTTGCAAATCTTCCACCCCATACTGCCTCCTTAATTGGTTCTAGAAACTTAAAAATCTGATGACACCAAGTCTGGACTGTAGGCTTAGGCTGGGTGATCCGTGATTTTCTACTACAGTTGTCTTATGGTTTGTAATGTGTGCGATGCAGTATATGGCCAGGTGTTGTAGTGCAACAACAGGATGCCATTATCACCCTCTTCTTTTAGACCAGATAACCTTTCTGTCTTAAGAATAGTACATTTGTTACAAAATTTGGCTGCCAGGAAACAGCCTGTGTGTCCTTCACTGCATTTTCCTGCGCGCATGTCCTACATCCGTTTTGTTGTCACACTTGCATCAGTCCTGCCTCTGTTCTAGTCCAGTTCATACATGTTTAGAAGTGCTTAGTTTTGCTTGAAGTGCTTTCAAAATGCAGTATACAGTACCACTAAGAGTGTTTATATACAATGTATGTACTTACATCATCTTGTAGGGATGAAAGTAAATTTCCTGGGTGCATGTTCCGAGTAGAGAGGCCGTTTGTTTGCTTGTAAATAAATTCAGGGAGATGGGATCAATTTGTTATAGGAAAAGAGGTAAACAGGCATTTGCTTTTGGAGTAGAAATTAGACGAAATTGTAGAAAGATTAGAATGGTTACCTCAAAAATCTCTTAGGTGTCTTGCACAAGAAACTGACGTTTTGAAAGCTTCAGCTTGGAAAGCAACAAAACTCTTAAAACTGAAAACATACAAGGTTGCTGTTGTCCAGGAATTTCCAACATCTCTTGTGATAAGGTATGTTTTGTGTTTATTTTGATAATCATTAATGTGATTTGAGATTTTTTTTTTGATGTCTGTGCACCTGGACTGCCAGCCAAGGGTACAGAATGTGACCGGGAGAGGGCCGTGCGCCTGACGGCCAAGTTTTGTAGCAGGGAGTCACTGCTATTTTGAGGTCTTCATTGTATGGGAACTCTTTTCCACCAAAAAAGAGGTGTCCAAAGTGAAAAACCGTTTTCCTGAATTCTTTCATCAACATTTGCCTTCAACACATCTGTAATGAGTGATGGCATCCCACTCCAGCTTTTGCTGTGCATATTGGTACTTCCTTGATTATTATGCACCATTTCCTCACTGAAGACTTGTCGATAGCATTAGCATCATATACTTATATCATTGCCTATAAATTTTGTCTTAGTCTTAACATTTTTTGCATTAAAAAAACAATAAAACAAACAAAATTGGCTACTAAAGATTATTCTATGTACATCATGCTAAATGACAAACATTGATAGAATTGTCTTAGTGCTTAGTTCTTTATAAGCAGAAGGAAGATAAGGGAATGCACTATGCTAAAGCAATAGCCAAATATTTTAAAAACCGGTCAATATGTAAACAATTGAAGTTTGGTTATCTTTGCATTTCCAGAAAAACAAAAGAGAGATGAAATGAAAGATTGTCCCATTTTAGAAGATGTGTAGATTAAAATTGAAACCAATAACAAGGAATATCTCGGAAATGGCCAACTCTGCAACAAAAATGTATATGATATAATTTGTGTCATTTAATGAGATCTGAATTTGTATAGTAATTCTTTGTCTGTCTCTTATGGTTTAGCAGTTGTGCAAAAATTAATCCAGAATGAACAGGTCTTCAGAAGCTATTCCCAATAAATTCTGGATATACAGTTTATTTGTAGTGTAAATTGCTTTAATATGCAGTATTTTAATCATAATTGTTAGAGCCATTTTTGAGGAAATCAAAATTTTCAAAAAATTTTCCAAGTAAAGGACAGTTTGAAGTCTAGGGATTTTTTTGAAAAGCTTTGTGTTGCATCCTTGGAAGACACCTATTTAACAGTCTTTTAGATTTTGAACTATGCTGTACACACCCACACACAGACCTTTTTTTAAAAATACTTTTTTTTTTTACTCATGGGACCTCAAAATATATTTCTGGTGAAATCTCAGTATGGAATTTTTGGGTGGAATGCAATACCTTCTCTATACACTAAGTACGTGTAGAGAAAGTAAAAAGTATCATACTATGCACATCACATTTGGCAGGCTTTGCAATAGGCACTGGAATTTGGATATATTGTAGAACACACAGGCATGATCTCAAAGCAGTGAAACTCTACTCACACTGAGGTGATGTAAAAAGCTAATTTACATGCATGCGATCGTTGTGGTGGAGTTCTGGTGCCTGGCATGATGTATAATGTTTACTTCCTGGACAGTCCTTGTAAATGGTTTGCCAGTTGATATTATTTTAAGTGATCAGGATTTGGGATAGTGAAAGAGATCATCTGGGAGAGATTATGCTAATAGATTGCTCTTTTGTTTAGCTGAGAAATTCCTTGAGTCCGTGGAAGTAAATCAGAACTATCCATTGTTGCTGCTACATCTTGTGGACAAGCAAGAAGTTCCATTAACCATAAGAATTGCTGGTGCAGTTGCATTTAAAAATTACGTAAAACGTAACTGGCAAGTGGTAAGTGAAGATCTGCATACATATATACTTGTTTAGCTATATAAACATACTACTTAATGAGTTGGATAAGTAGAGTCAGGCTGAGAAATTCAATGCCATAGTCGGGATTTGAAGCACAGACATCCCAGTCTCTAGCTGGTTGTTCTAACCACTGAGCAACTATGGTAACATGCCGGCATTCATTAAATTTCTCAACTGTCTGACTCTATTTATCCGCCTCATGTCTTACACATGGCTTATGTGAAAAAACAATGAATTAATACTATTTAATGTTACCGAGGGTTAAAGCAGCCTTATCCGCTCTGAATAATAAATTATATGCTTAAAACATGAGGTTTCCCTCTGTGGCATAGTGGTTACCATGCTAGCCTCTAAAATCCAAGATTGCAGATTCAAACCTGGCAGAGGGTTATGGATTTTTTGGATGCAAAAATCCTTAGCATGGTTTCCTCTGGAAGGGAAATAAAGCCAGTGGACCCGTGTATTGTTTATTTGCACATAAAAGAAACCCGTACCCTGAAAGAAGAAAGGTTTCTGGGCAAAATTTTGCCATTTTACATCCACAAATGATTTCGTCCTAGAGTGCCATCTGTGGGCAACAAGCCAATCTGGCACTATGGCGCATAGCACTGAACTCATGAACTGGAATTTCAAATGATCAAGGAAATATCATAACTCTACTTAGGAGCCACAGGAATTAACTAACTTCAAACATGAGTGTTAGTTCCAGTATCTCACTACTAAATATTGATGAGTGTACGAGGGTCACTGAAAACTTTTGAGATTGGCCAACAGTGAGCTGTGGTAAGCCAAAGCAGATTTTTCAAGCTTTAGTTTGAAGTTCATTAGTAACAAATGCAAGCTCCATCATTGTGCTGGAACGCCTTCCACTTTCTCATTGTTTATTTGCCATGAGGAACGGAAGAAGGTTAGCTCTTTAAATTAAATTTATGATTAAAGAAGTCAGGACTGCTGGATCTAAAGTGATTAAATAACTATTATCTGTTTGCTGTTAGTTGACAGTAGATGAAAACATTAATACATGGCAGAAATGAACTTCATTGCCTGGTGGGTTTTAATGCTTTGTTATTCTGCCACAACTTAGTTCCACGCTTTATTAAATATTCTGCTTCGCTTGCATTCTGTTGTTACAATTCAGTATATAATATCACTGCAACATTGTGCTGTATTAATATAACAATTAATAGTTGCAACAAAACTTCACTTATCTTTTGGAATCTTTGGACTAGTTTCACAATAAATCTATTGCATTCTCAACATAAATTTCCTTTTGGTCTCAGTTTTGGTCCGAGTTTTTATGGAAATTTATGTTGAGAATGCAATAGATTTATTGTGAAACTAGTCCAAGGATTCCAAAAATAAGTGAAGATTTGTTGCAACTATTAATTGTTATATTAATATTTGTGTTGCTTCACTGTTACTAGCTTCTTTTTACATTTATTGTGCTGTATGTGTATCGTAACAATGAGAAACATTATCTCAGCTTGATCAGTTGCCGAGCTTACCTTCCTGCCATCTAGGTTAGTCTTGTGCCATGGCAGCAAGTTCATGTTTGGGTGAAATTGTTAAACATTTGCTAGGAAAGCCTTTAAGGAGTGGTAAAAGGATTATTGTATTGAGTGTGTTCAATAAATTTTGGAAGAAGAATCCTACTTGCTAATGATGTAAAGTTATCTTCAGAATTTACGAATGTATCGGCATCAGCAGTGTATAGGGCACAAAAAGAGCAACTTAAATTAGGTAAAGTGACAATACCAGCAAAAAACCTGAAGTGTTACACTCACATGATTTTCTCTAGATGCTGTACAAATTTCCTACAAAAGATATTCTTCTTTCTACACCACACTAATCGAGATAAACATTAGCAAAATGTTCTTATTACTTAGTTCCTTATAAGTAGAAGGCAACTAAATGAATGCGCTATACTAAAGTGATAGTCAAATGTTTTAAAAGCGGTCATTATGCGATTGTCATTGCAAATCACTTCTTTGCTTGGCCAGGACTAGAACAAAAGAAAATGGACACTTCCTGTCTGAGAAAAGTTTAACTACTTCACAATTGAAACCAATAACAAGGAATACCTCGTTACCTCCACAACAAAAATGTAAAGGACATAAATTGTGTGTTTTGACGAGATCTACATTTTTTTGTAATAAGTTTTTGTCTATCTCTTACAGTTTAGCAGTTGTAAAATTCAGCAAAATTCATCCTGAATAAAGAGGTCTTCAGAGGCTATTCCCAGAAAATTCAAGATAAACATTTTATTTCGGATTAAATAGCTTTAATATACAGGGTTTATTGTTAGAGCCATTTTTAAGAAAATCAAAATGTGGTGGAGGGATTTTCTTGAAAATCTTCATGCTATATCCTTGGAAGATACTAGACCTAAATACCAAGTTAGGTATTTAAAGGTCTTTTCATTTTTGAGCCAGCATATATTTCCGGTGAAATCTTGACATAAAATTTTTGGGTGCAATACAATAACTTCTCTATCCACTATGTACATTGTACATTCAGGCTAGAGAAAGTAAAAAGAGGAATGAGCAGACAGTATTAGGAAAATGTAATGAATTTGTAAAATCAGCCAATGTGGCATAAAGCGCACAACTTTTTTTTTAATTTTTCCAGAAATAAACCACCTACAATTAACAAAGTGTTGCATGCAGTAAATAGTGATTGTGATTTACCTAACTTTAAGAGAACTAGCCTCTTTTTGCTGTTGAGGCAAATTGGATTTGAGTTCATCAGCTGCAATAAGAAAAGATGAACTGAAGTGCATGTGATTGGCAATAACTGTTTTAGACGTATTTTAGATCAGGGGTCACCAACTGGTTGCCTTTTGAGTAATGCAAAGAGAGCAAATTGTTCAAGTTTCTGCAGATAACCTAGTGTGCACTGTGAGAAGCAAGAACAGATAATTCTCAGTGCTGAGTCAATATGCAATATTTTGTGTTAGAATGCTTTATCATTCAGGAGAAAGGTAAATGGAAAGGGTCATGGTGAGTAAAAATAAAGGATTTATGGAGAAAATAGGTATGGGAAGTTCATGATTAAATAAAATATAACAAACAAGGCTTTTGCAAAGTACTAGAATCAAGTTTAGAGGATATTGATAGACAAGATATTATTAGCAGTATGAGAGAGAAAACATCCTTGAGGATATATAGAAGAATTAAAACAATCTGGGATATGCAAAAGTACATAGAGAGAATACAATAAACTAGGGCGAAAAGAATATGCATTGGCAAGAACAGGGGTTAAAAACTTGAAAGGCATAAAGCATGATGGAGATATAAGTAAATATGTGCAGAGAAATCGACATAGATTTCCATTGTATATTTTAATCAAACAAAGATAAGGAGAGATCAAATGTCACAACAAAAATAGGAAAAATTGGATGGGGAAAATAGTAATCAGGAGAATTTTGTCCACAAAAAGAGAGAAAAATATAAAAGTTACAGGTAACTTCTTGGGAAGGGTCAGAGAGTAATGGATAAGATAACAAGAATATGGAAGGGGAAAGCAGTTAAAAAATAAGAAAAATGGGGGGAAATAGTAGCTAGATGTAGGACTAGGTCCATCATACGTATACAGCGTTTGTGTTAAGATGTAAGGGACATAAAACTAGCAACTCTAAGAAGATATAAGAAAATTGTAGGAATGAATGTACAGTATGATGGTTAATAAAGACTTATATCATCTTATCAACTTTTACATTCAAAATAGGTAATCCACCTTTCATAGGTTGCTACACTTATTGTAGGTTCATGATAGGTAGAACAACTGCTCTATTATATCTCTTGCATTAGTGTTTATACTTGGAGTACGAACATATAATACTCTGGACACTTGGTGACAAAGGACTATCCTGTACTAGGGGCAAGAGGCAAAGTAGTAAAATCTGTTTCTGGAGACTCTGCTTGTAAGTCGAGAATCACGGCTCAATTAAGGGATCAGTAAGTAGAACACTTGGCAACAGCGAGGACTGGTTTCCAACCGCACACACACCCTAATACCAAACTTTAAAGTCTTTGAAAGAAGAGTGGAGTAGGGTCATCATGTTCTGAAAAATACTGTACATGTAGCAGCTGCTCAGTAGGAGAAAAGGGAAATGAACAACATGCCACAAAAACCAGTACACCATTGCAGACAAAACATGTACTACACTAGGGGAACACAACAAAATTTGACTTACTTAATTTTGGAGTGGAGATTAAAATTCTTTAGTGATCTTGTTTACTGTTCTTTCATGTTTTTCTACTGCTGTAGCCATTCTTGTCAATTGCAAAGGAAAAATACACTGTTTTGTTTTTCTTCTGTGCAGAACTTTCTTCATACTTTGCAAATATTTAACTCTCTGTGGTGACTTATTTGGTGTTTCAATGTTAAAAGTTGTTAATTGAACATCCGCTTTATGATACAACAGTACACAGTAATAAGTTGTGCTCAGATAACAGCTTACTGTGCAGGCTGTAGTTGCGACTCACAACACTCGTAGTTCCTCCTATGGCCACAGATAAACAAATGCACAGTTTACATGGGCTGTTCCAGAAGTACCCGACCTAACAAAGAAAGCACAAACATTTCGGGGAAAAACATCTTGATTTCTCTACATAATCTCCTTTCAGCTCGATACACTTTTCCCAGCGATGTTCAATAGTTTCGATACCTTGTTTATAGTGAGAACCATTCGAGGTCTGCAAAACAGCCATCAACTGCAGACTCCATCTCTTCATTGGCAATTTCTTCAAATTCGGAAACAGAAAATAATAAACAGGCTAAATCTGGCAAATAGGGTGCATTGGGAAGCAATTTGAACTTTAATTCATTGATTTTGGCCATGGCGATAATGGACATGTGAACTGGTGCATTGTCTTGATGAATCAAAAGTTTCTTTTTTGCTAAATGTGACTGTTTTTGCTTGATTTCATCACTCAAATGCTGTAACAAGTTTGCATAATATTTGCCATTGATTACTTTTCCTTTTTTGGGATAATCAATGAAAATTATCACACATGCGTCCCAGATAACTGACACCATGACTTTGTCTGTAGATGGAACTGTCTGCGCCTTCTTTGGAGCTGATTTTCCCCTTCCAATCCACTGTTTTGATTGTTCCTTCGTTTCAGGTGTGAAGTGATGGACCCAGGTTTCATCCATTGTTATGAATTGACTCAGAAACTCGGCTTTATTGCAGTGAAGCATTGCCAAACACTCAACTCAAACAACCTCATGACAGTGTTTTTGTTCTATTGTGAGCAAACTCGGCACCCACCTTACACACAACTTTCTCATATCCAAATTTTCAGTCAGTATGCAATGTATATAACTTTTTGAAATGCCTTTCAGTCGACAGCCATCCAGTACCATTTTGTGATTTTCTTTACAATTTCTGGATTGGTAACCTCATTTGGTCGACCACTGCAACTCGTATAGCTGCGCTTAAATTCTGCCACCCAATATTTCACTGGTGTAAACAAAGGAGCAGACTCCCCCAAAGTAGAATCTAGCTCAGCTTCAATATTAGTTGGACTAAGACCTTTCAAATGAAAGTATTGTATCACATAATGATGACCAGTTTTATCCATGTTTACAAATTCACCGAGAGTATTCACTAATGATGGCTAAACAATGTAAAATTGTCAAACTTAAGCTTTCTAAGGTTGGTACTTTTTACCATTGTTGTTTATAACAACTGCTATCTATACATTTGATCCAGTACTACTGGGACAGCCCAGGTAGTACACATTTTCTTAGCTTTGCTGTTAATTTGTAGTCGTAACATAAACAATTGGTAGCCTTCCTTAGCACGGTAGTAGCGCAACTGTTTGCCAAGCAGGAGACCTGGGTTTGATTCCTGGTACTGGCGTGGGGAATTTTCCCCCGCTGATCCGGAGTACACTCAGCCTTGTGAGGCCCCTGCGGGGGCCAATTGAGGAACTACTTGATTGAGAAATAGCAGCCTCAGATTGAGAAGGCTGCTTTAACTGGCTGGGAGGGACTGGAGGTGCTGATCACGTCTTACCCTCCAGCCTTTGGGCCAAGATGGGGGATGCAGCAGCCGGGCAGTTGGCCAAGGCCCCTTGCGGACTACTGGGCCATGGAGTTACGTTAACATAAATAATTGCAAAAAAATACTATTATAGTATGAATATAATAAACAAACTCCTTAACTTGGTTAATAGCATTTCAATTTATGAGAATAGTTTGTAACAAAAAAGTTTCACATTTATAACAGAGAATATGAACAGGTATCTTGGCAATTAATTGGTATCAAAAGCAATTGGAAAGAAAACATTTTCTCTTTGGAAATTGCCATACTCACTCACATAGATTGTATAATGATACTGCAACTTTATTTTTCTGAATGCAGAACTTTGCCAAAAACTAAACACCTATTCCATCACTTTCTATAAATAAGAAAGATTCCTTCTAGGCAGGCATAAACGTAGGAATAAATGGTTTAAGTGTTGAATTACTCTCTGTTCAGACATAAACTGAAACAGGACCTGTACAAGGAACAGAAACAATCCCCCACTGCATGTATGGAGCAAGGCTATTTGCTCTGGCACAAATTTAGCAACTGTTTTAAATGAAGAAAAGACAGTTTTTGTTTCCTCTGTGTAGCAATCTGAAAAGAACAGCATACAGTTAGTAAGTGTTATTTTTCAGGATGATGATGCTGGGGACAGAATACATGCCCAAGATCGGGAAGCCATCAAGAGACTGATTGTGAATTTAATGTTGCACTCTCCAGAAGCAATTCAGAGGCAGTTGAGTGATGCTGTGTCAATAATAGGCCGACATGATTTTCCTAATAAATGGCCAGACTTGATATCGCAGATGGTGGAAAAGTTTAGTACAGGTAAGTATTCTAAAGTGATCACCTAGTTATTTATTGGCTTATTCTTAAGCGTATTTTATACTATTATATACTGCACACATTTTCCTGGGTGCTAGTTACATGGAGAAGTTAGGGCAGGGGGAAGAAGAGATAGTCTATCCACCTGTCTTTCTGCAGTGTTAACCAAAGAAAGTCTCTTTCTTTGAGACCCTCAGCAATTATTGTGAATAAGATATCTAATTTGCCACAAACAGCTGAATTATTAAACAAAACACAGTGCACATGCATGTGTGTGTGAACTTTGGCATCTGCAGATAGAATGAAATCTTAGATGTCAAGGCATATAGTCTACATGTCTCAGCATTGTCATTGTTCTACTCCCAAAATTTTGCAACACCCACCAAATGAAGACTAGAGAACAGGTGCACACATAGTACTTCAGTGAAAGCATGCTACAACAGTTCAACAATTCATTCTAGAAAAAAAATCTGATATGTTAACACTCACATGACTTTCTCTAGCTGCTCTACAAACAAACTTCTTACAAAAGATTATTCTTCTTTCTACACCATATTAATCAAGATAAACACTAGCAGAATGTTCTTATTACTTAGTTCCTTATAAGTAGAAGGGAACTAAAGGAATGTGCTATGCTAAAGTGATAGTCAAATGTTTTAAAAGCTGTCATTGCAAATTGCTTCTTTGCTTGGTCAGGAGTAGAAAAAAAGAAAAATGGACACTTCCTGCCTGAGAAAAGCATAAGTGGTTTACAATCGACCAATAACAAGGAATATCTCGGGAATGGTTAACTCCACAACAAAATCGTAAAGGACGTAAATTGTGTGTTTTGACAAGATCTACATTATTTGTGTAGTAAGTTTTTATCTATCTCTTACGGTTTAGCAGTTAAGCAAAATCCATCCAGAATAAAGAGGTCTTCAGAGGCTATTCCCAGAAAATTCAAAATATACATTTTATTTGGGATGTAAATATCTTTAAATATGGAATTTTAATCAAAATTGTTACAGCAATTTTTGAGAAAATCAAAATTTTTGAAAATTTTTCCATGTAAGGGTAGTTTGTGGTTGGGATTTTTCTGAAAATCTTTGTGTAGCATCCTTGGAAAATACTGAACTTAAATACCAAGTTTGATATATTTCTGAGTTGGGTTTGAACACTTATGTATCACTTACATATAGTTTTACCAGACCAGTTTCGAAGCCATGTGGGCTTCATAACTGGTCTGGAAAAACTATATATAAGTGATACTTAAGTGCTACAAAACCAACTCAGAAATATTCTATTCATACATATCACTGCTCCAAAGCACCCTTTCATTAAAATTGTTACCAAGTTTGGTATTTAACAGACTTTTTGTTTTTGAGCTATATTTGCCAACACGCACGCACAGCACACAGGCGTGCGCATGTGGACCTTTTACTAAAAATGCTTTTTTTTTTTCGGACTCAGGGGATCCCAAAACATATATTTCTGGTGAAATCTTGACAGCAAATTTTTGAGTGGAACACAATACCTTTTTTTATCCACTATGTATATTGAACATATAGACTAGAGAAAGTAAAAATGTTTTAGTAACAGAAGTGCTCGAGTTATTGAGAGGAACCATACCCCCCCCCCCTTAAGATACAATTACAGATATATTGACCTTCTGCTCACATTTGAGCAGTACAATTTGCGAACATATTCTTGCTCACTCATCTAAGCTTAGAAGCAAAAATCTTTGCATGTTGTTTTTATTAAGTTTCTGTAGGTTACACAGGAATTTGTGCTGCTGAGCTTAGGTGAATGAGTGATAACATCTTTAACTTGTTATACTGCCTGTTTGGGAGCAGATGCTCAATATTTTCAGCGTTTATTTAAGGTAAGGAATCAAGTGCGCCTTTGCTGGCAACACTTTTGCGGTGACTCTCGGATCTCTCCAACAGGGGTTACCTTATAATTTAATGACCCCACATATATTATATATATGGCTCATTTTTTAATGTGCAATGTGAGATTTTTTCCAAGTACAACATGAGCAGGATATTTTTTCGAACTGCGGCTTTAGATTTTTTTTTTTTATCTGACGTGTATTTAAAATCACTCTTGACTATGAACGTTTTTTAAACATAACTTAAGGTTTATAGCCCTTTACTTAATTACTTTCTGCTCCTGAAGCCATACTGAAGAATACAGAGCAGCCAAATTATCCATCTTGTATAAATTAGCACAATACTGCCAACAGTCTTTTTGTCAATAAATTACACTAACTGTATAACTAAGTATACTGTCTCTAAATTCACAAATGTGAATATTAAATATTGCCATGGTATGCTGCCGCTGCAAAGACGTTACCATAGAATCATCATTATTTATTTATTTCTCCAAGGCAGCAACTGAGCTAGTTTCACAGATTGGTCTCCAACTGAACATTCCAATACCTCATATGACTACTTGTAAACAAAGCAGTGGATGAGCAATAGCCTTGCCTGCTTGAACCGTTGCACACAGACTGTGTGACTTTTTCATGTCCAGTTCAATAAATATAGTTAACAATTAGATAATTATCCATACCGAAAATCATAAGCCTAGAGCTCTATTTTAACATTATACTACCTGCAGTAAAACTTTGTCTCTTGATGGGCTGCATTACTTTCAAAGCGTAACACTTTTGTTCTCAAATAGTGCAAACTTAACCTTAGAATAGATATGCAAGTTGTGAGGGACTCTACCCATCTGCTCGTCACTGTCATTTCCTTACATCTTGAAACTTGTGATATCATTGGCTTCATCATTGCTAAACTTAGACAAAACCTCTATAATCTGAATATTGCACATCCATACTTGTATTACATTTTGAAAGTTGTGTTTGTGCCTTATGAAGTAATCAGTCCTTTGTATTTCATGGGTAAAACTTAACCTTACTCTTTACATCACTACACATTATAATGGTGAATTCTGCACTCCACTATTGTTTGTGTTTACCTTGGGGTATTTACCTTCAATTTTTCCATAAAATCATATGTATTTTGCTGATAATATTGTAGATCCTTTAATACTGTTTTAATACTAACTTTATTTTATCTATCTGCCTGTCAAATGCTCAAAATAACCATAAATTATCTCAGTGCAATGAGCTTTCTCAACTTGAATCTCATTATTGTCATGTTCATTTATAATCTTGTATGAGGGTCAATTATAAGTTCTCAGAATCACTAACAAATGCAGTTCTGATGCAATAATTAGCATCCTTTATGAGTGAAAAGCGTACACGTTATAGATGAGCTATGTGCAGAAATATTGATACCATGACACACATAATCCAAAATGTATTGCAGACAGACAGACATCACTGCATAAAGGTATTGCAAGTTTCAGAATCCGGCCACTTAGCCTGATGCAGGCCAAAACTATGTTGCACTAAGGGTGTTCTATTGCGTGCTTCACTGATATCGCTCCAACACGCAGTGGCCTGCCATGTCCCTGTCGCCCTCCATGCTAACTTCATATACCTTAGGGTGCGGGTTCAAACCTGGTGGGGGACGATGGATTTTTTCGGGTGTAAAAATCCTTAGCATGGCTTCCTTTGGAAGAGAAGTAAAGCCGTTGGTCCCGTGTCATAGAGTTTGCCTCTGAGCAAAATTAAGTGGTCTGTCACGCCCAGTTTAGAATGGGACACTGAAAACCACAGTAGTTAAAGAGCGTCCATAAATAACATGCCATTTACATTTTTTTCCATGTCCTTGATTGTTTTTGCATGCAAAAGGGGCATATAGAGCTTTGTTTGAGTTTTTAAAAAATGCTTATGTTGCTACCCAACACCTTATACAGTCTTCTATTTGTGTTGCAAGATTTGTTTGTTCACTTTATATGCCTATTACTAAATAGTCAAATTCATTAGAATTTACTTTGGCTTTTCTTTTGTTTTGCCATCTGCAGGATTAGGTTGTATGTTAAGTTTTGTTTTATTGCAACGCCGACATTTGATGCATTCCAATGATGTTGCCTTGAAAATCTTGAAGATGGTTTTGGTCAGTCTCACTCAATATAATATAATAATATACTGTTCCAACTATGCCTTCGCTTTTAGTAGTGTGGAGAAAATCCAGTGCTGTAGGTTGAGAGTGACTTATTATCATTCCCATGCAAGAAATCTTGAAGATTGAAAAAAAAACCGAGGTTCAAGCAGTGATGAAAGTGCTTTGTAAAGGTACGAAAGCAAATGAAATTCATGGCAACTTGCTATATTCAACTGTTGTGCCATTGCCATAGCAAAAATACATGAGCTGAGGTGCGATTTGTTGCCTCACCTGATATGGCGGCTCGATCAGACTTTCATCTCTTCCCTAAGCTCAAAAGTTTACTCAGTGGACGGAAATTCTTATTAAATGAAGAAGATAGAGTTGTCGAGTACTTTGAAGCCCTGAGGGAATCTTGGTTTTTAGATGGAATAAAAGCACTGGAACATTGATGAACAAGATTCATTAGGGTACAAGGAGACTACATTGAAAAATAAAAATAGTTTGAGCCAGGTCAATTGGTGTCTTATCTTGGATTTTCTAAGAACTTGTTGAATGCTCTTGATATTTGTGTGTATTATATTTTACTTACCACCTTCCAGAGCAACATGTTCATTGGAACCTTGTGTGTAAATGAGTAAATAAATGAGCCTATCAGAGTGAATGAGACCAGGGAGTAGTGAAAGTTAAAGGACTCAGTGTCCTAGACAATTATTAAAACAATGAATATGTCATTTATGCATGATATTTTGAATAATTTTTCCTACCTCTCGGTTATTGTGGTGCATAGTGAAGTCACCATTGTCAGAATTTATGTGGAACGCCATATTCATACCTGTTATGAAACTAGAAAATATGTTCTCTCCATTATTAGTATAAGAACCATATTAATTTAAAATATGTTTTTTGTTTTTTTTCCAGGTGACTTTCACATAATTAATGGTGTGCTTCATACAGCTCATTCTCTTTTCAAGCGTTATCGTTTTGAATTCAAATCTCAAGAACTCTGGTCTGAAATCAAGTTGGTTTTAGATAAATTTGCCAAGCCACTAACAGACCTTTTTCAGGTATGTAGTTTTGATGCTGTCCTAGTAAAACTAAATTGTAGTTGAGGTTGAAATACATTGGTTATCTTTGTGGTGTTAAATGTCTGTTAGCAATTTAATAATATAAAATCTCTTTGTTGTGTGCCTTCAGTATTGTAAATTCAAATTGTTACATTTGAAGTTGTGTATTTCTTTGACATCACTATATGCAAGGGTAGAAAAATGGAAATGGAGTTTTATTTATGGATGTTCTTTAACTTCCATGGTTCTCAGCATACCATTCTGTATTGGACATGAAAGACTGCTTAATTTTGCTCAAAGGCCTCTTTGTTCTTTTATGTGCCATGAATTTATGACACAGGACCAATGGCTTTGCTCCCCTTCCAAAGGAAGCCATGCTAAGCACTTTTACGCCCAACAAAAGTCCATTGCCCTTCCACTGGGTTTGAACCTGTGACCTTGGGAACCAGAGGCTAGCATGTTACCCCTAGACCACAGAGGACAACTTGTTAGGTATGAAGGTGCCTTTTTTTTTTTTAAACATAAATTATTTAATTCATAATATAGTCTCCTTTTAGGGATATTCTAATGCACGTCTCACAATGTTTTAATCCTTGCAAAGATTAGGAATTGTTACACTCTGCAAAGTACACCTCTGTCTCGAAGATGACCTTCTCTTTTGATCTAAATGGTTACCTCAAGTATTTTCTGCACGTTGGGGGAACACAAAGAAATCACAGATTGGGCAGATGTGGGAAATGTGGCCTTAATTCATGCTCTTTGGTGGCGACAATTTTGATGATTGTGCTGGTGCACTGTTATGGTGAAACAGCACTCTCTTCTTTGCCAAATAGGGCTGGCTGTGTTTCCTTCAGCTTCGTGTCAAATTGGTCAAATAACCAATGAAGTACTGTCCAGTGATTGTTTTACCTTTTTCTAAGATGTCAATGAGTATAACACCCTTCACATCCCAGAAACTTGTTGCCGTCACTTTCCCAGCCGATGGGACTGTCTTTGGAGCAGATTCACTCTTGTTCCAAATTTCTCATTATAAGGATGGCTAACGGTGATGATTGGGCTGTCCATAAACCAAAGTTTTGTTTATGATAATTTACATTGAAAGTGAAGACATATTGGGGCATATAAATTTGAAAATTTACAGCCAAAATTGCGATTCAGCATTACAAAATTTCTATTAACATGGATGATGTATGTAGGAGGGTGATCCAGAAAGTAAGAATGTTTTGACATAACTAAACAATAACAAAAGATGTGAACACAAAACTTTTATTTACAAAGTTACAGTACTTTACTCTATTTCTCAACATAATCGCTATTACTATCAAGGTATTTATTTTCACATGGTGCTGGTGTTTCAATGCCTATGTTATACTCTTCCACCACTAAGATCTGAGCCAAGTTGTTGAGGTTTTCACGGGCTGCAAAATCTTTTCTACCCAAAAAGTCGTGTATGTGGCCAAAGTGAAATACCAGTTTTTCCGAGTTCTTTCATCAACATTTTCCTTTCAACTCCTTCATAACAATTGATGAACTTTCACTCTGGTCTTTATCGTGCACACTAGTTCTTCCTTGATTACTCGTAAATTATGTGCCATTTCTTCGCTGAAGACTCGTTTATTGCATTATCACCATACACTTGCGTTATTTGCCTGTAAAATTTGATTGCCAAACATTTTGTGTATTCAAAAAAATGAATAAGTACTTTGGCAGAGAAAAGTATAACATGGGCATTGAAAAACTGGTAACGTGTGACATTAAATGTCTTGACAGAATGGAGATTACATTGACAAATAGAGTAAGGTACTGTAACTTTGTAAATAAAGTTTTGTGTTTATATTTTTCGTTATTATTTAGTTATGCCAGAACAATTGTTACTTTCTGGATGGCCCTGTATTAGAAAATAATTATGGCATTGTGACAATCATAGTCACTTTTGTACAATGGGTACTGACATACCATATGCTTCAGTATTCCTTAGGCAATTGTAAACTAAACATACATTTACATTGTGTAATTTTTTCTTTTCTTTGTTTTACAGGCAACAATGAACTTAAGAACTACTCAAGCAAATAATCCAGAAGCTTTGAAAATAATTTACAATTCTCTAGTTGTTATCTGCAAGGTGTTTTATTCATTAAACTTTCAAGTAAGTTTTTATTTTTACTGAGTTTCATTCCTAGTAGTAACACTCTTGTTATATCATCTGTTCTGTTACCCTCTCCTTTCCTTGTATCTAATGGACAGAATGTGCTTAATTATTTAGTTTGTCTTCTTTCAGAGGTAAAGATGTCTCATGCATAATAAATGTCTTAGGCTATATGTCATGTGTGACTTTGTGGTGCGATGCTTATTGGATCATAAATTGTAATATTTTATTAACCATCAGAGTTAGCTAAATTCTTAGATCACATTTTACATTTTCTGCCCAGTTGAAACTTTGTCAAGCTGCATATGTGATGGGATGTACATGGTTGACCACTTCCGAGTTTAGCCCCAGGGGACTTTAACGTGATGTCTATGTTCAGGATAGAAATTCATAGATCATTGTTGCATCATGCAACTCTTAGTATGTCACGAGGCATTAGGAATATTCTGGAAGCCCCATGCAAAGTAATGGCTGGGCCACAGCATATATGGTATAATGACAATAGTCCAGAAACCCCTATACAAGCGAGCATGCAGAGCCCACTCTCTCTGCTCTTTACTGACTTGACACGGCTCTTCTGCTGAACCCCCACATGGAGCATACAACGATCTCTCTCAAACTAAGCCCCTATGGGAAAATCACTACCATTCCTGTTGTTAACATCATTTAGAGTTCCAGAAAATACACAAGATGAAAGCAATATGACAGTAATCCAAGGAACATTTGGCAGATTTTGCAACAGCATAAATGCCTATGGAATCATGGCAGTGAAAGCCAAATATGGGTATTTTTATTTTTGATCCCAGGTTATTGTGTATCATTAATGTGGTAATGGCTCCTTGTGAGTCATGCCTTTTTTTTTTTTTCTTTCTTTTTTATGACGACTTTGCTTGTATTTTTGTTATGTTTAAGTAGAATAATACAAATTTATTAACAGTAAAATCAAATGTAAAGTAAGAATATAAATTTTCCCCCACACTCAGTATTACCATCCATATGGTTTAAACCATAAATTTGCTGTTTTTGGTCTTATCTGTATGGTTATGGTTGGACCATTGAATCATATGAAGTTGTGCAGTAAATACAGTCCTACTACATAGGTAAAATCATTTTTGAAATTGATTTTACTCTAATTTGAATACTCCTTTGAGAACCCTTACTCCTCGGTTATCTGAGCACCATCTAAAAGACTCAGAAACGTTTTACAAGTAGACGTGTGGAGTTAGAAAAGGGCACAACTTGACAGGGACCCCACCTCCATATGTTTTAGCTTTATTGAGCCATTAATGTGAGTGATTTTAAAGCTAGCCTTGTAATTAAAATGACCAAGAAGTAAGTAAACTGAAAATAGGAGAACCAAAGAAAAATACTACATGCAAAAATATTCAACAAATTCAATACAATTTTTAGGATTACAGTATTAAATTGTCCCCTGAAAACAAATCAGTGTGAAAAGTTTACTTAATCATCTGTTAAAAAATACTTTGTCTAGAAACAAATTGTCATAAGTGATATCACAAATGTTTTCATCTTGTTGATAATTCACGACCAGATTGAAGCAATGGGAGTAAATTGTGCTAAGAGATGAAAACACAAGTTGTATGTGATAAGAAATTCAGAAAATTGACTATTAATAATTTATAATATATGTTGGTCTCTAATGCCAGATGTTTGACAATGAAGTCATTTGTCTTCTTGCACTCCAATATTTTTCAGAGATATTTTCATGGTCAGCCACTGAAGCACAGATTTTGAGATGCTCTGAATCCATGTCTTGTTCTGAGTTACACAGTGGACAGTTTGGAGATTGATATATTCCAATCCTATACAGATGTTTGGCCAAACAGTCTTGGCCTGTTGCCAATCTAAATGCAGCTACAGACATTTTGCGAGGTAAATCAGGAATTGAATGAGGGTTTTCATGTAGGGAATTCCATTTTTTCCCTTTTGATTGTATTATCAGATTTTGTTTATTGAAATCCGTGTATGTAGATTTAATGAGTCTTTTGACAGAGTAGTACGTAAATTTGGCGACTGGTCTGTAAACCGCAATGCTGCCCTTTGCCAAAGCATCAGCATTTTCATTTCCCAGGATTCCACAATGGGATGGTATCCATTGGAATACTATCTTTTATTGAGTGTTAGCAGTTGGGAGAGCATTTTCATTATCTCAGAAGATGTGTATCTAGAGACTATCAATAGAATAGCTGCTTTGGAGTCTGATAATATAACTGCATTCTTGAATTTATTAATGTGGCATAGAAGATTTCTGAGGCTTTCACTTATTGCAATGATATCTCCATCTAAACGTGTTCCATATCCAAGAGATCTATAAAGCGAGAAGAGACAGCATGTAACACCTTGTGCTCTGGAGATCAAAGATCCATCGGCGTATATATGGCGTCAGTCTTGTGGAAGATACCTAATGTTAAGAGTCTCTAAAGACAATTGTGTCAGTGTTTACTTGTGATTTCAGTATTTCTTCCATTAAATTTAGGTGATGCTCTACATTTATTAAAATTAATGGATGTGGTTTGATTTGTAAGTTTTCTTTTAAATTCGGGATATTAATTTTCTGTTTTATTTCGTGAACCATGGATATGAAACTTTTCTGAGTTTTTAATCTAAAAAAAGGATTGTATAGATGCCAGTTATTTCCTGGTAAACTGATGAGATTTTCATATTGAATTAGTGCTTTTTCTTCTATTGTCATGTGCTAATATTGGTGACAGCAGATCTCTTCATGAGCACTTTGGAAACTAGGATTAAAAAGGCATTCCCCTGGATGTTCAAAGTATGGTACCGCTATGTAGATGACATCTTTGCAATCGTCCCAGAAAAACACTTAGAAGATGCACTCAAACTCCTAAATCTGCAAGAAAAATCTATAAAGTTCACAATGAAGAAGGAATGTGATGGACAACTACCATTCCTCGACCTAAAAATCATCAAAAATGAAAATCGCTTAACATTTGGCATTTATAGAAAACCTACCCACACCAATAGTTATATAAAACAAAAGAGTTACAATCCCATTCCCCAACAGCATGCTTTACTCAACAGCCTTATACACAGATTGGTAAACATACCAATGGGCAAAACAGAATACCTCTCTGAACTTGCTAAAATATTGGACATGGCTACCGAGAATGGAATTCCGGGCAGAACTAGTGTACAAAAAAGTTAATAAGGCCAAAAATAGGAAGAGAATTAAAAAAGTCAGTACACTCACTCAAAACCAGAAAGAAAACAAGATCTGCAAGAAGTTTACATACCACCCTACAACTTTCTACAAATTCCAGAGAATCTTCAAACAACATAACATCATTCTGGCCCCAAAAAACAATTATTCCATAAAAAACATTTTAAATTCTAAATTAAAAGATGATATCCCACAAGAAAACAAACCAGGAATATATCAGTTCAGCTGCAATGACTGAAAAAATCTATATTGGCCAAACAACAAGAAACATAAAAAGAACATCACAGAAATATTAAATTCAAATAAGAAGGCAAATCCGAGTAGCTTGGCATTTTGGAAAGAGAAACACACCATAAATAGAAGCCCAAAAATTCTAAAAAACATCACAAGGAAGACAGAATTAAAAGTTTGGGAAAACATATATATTTGGAAAAACAAGAACCACGTTTTCAATTTCAAAATCCAGTCAGGCGACCTACTGATTAAGAGGTTCATCAAACCACCACCAGGGACAGAGTCAACCACCACAACAAGCAATGCCAGCAGTCGACCAAGGAAATTGATAATGGAAGCACATGGCTTCTGAAATATATTTTCCGAAATAAAAAATAAGTGATGTAGTGTTACAAAATCAACTCAACTAATTTTCAGTGTTCTATTTTGTTTATGAATGGTGATGTAATTCAAATTTCTCCACAGTATGTCGGCACTGGTAGTATAAATATTTTGTGTATGATGTTCAAGGTGTTTTAGGAGCATCCCCATTTTTTTCCTACTAGTCTTTTCAAAAGGAAGAATTTTTTACAAGCTTTTTCAGAAATGTATTTCAAATGGTTGCTCCATGTCACCTTGCTGTCAAAAATGACTCCAAGATATTTGAATTTGTAAGTCCTAGGAAGGTGCTGGCCATTGTATTGGATATTGAAATCTAATTCTTTCCTACCAAGTGAAAATATTTGGTAGTGGCTTTTAGTTGTATTAAGTGACATTAAATTTGATATGTTTGATATCTAATTTATAATATGTAGGAAGGGAGATTTTATCAAGTTATAATTGTAATACTTACATTATTCTCAAATGGTAGATGACGCATTTGACCATGTTTATTTACCTTTTTTTTTTTTTTTTTTTTTTTTTTTTTTTTTTTTTTTTTTTTTTCCTTTTTTTTTTTCCTTTCTTCACTGCCTTCAGAATTATAATATGGCCAACTGTGCCTACACCCAATGTACAAATATTGATAGCAATAATAGAAATAGGAACAATTATTTTATTTCAGCTTTTAATAACTAATACATGGAATGGAAACAAACATTATTTTATTTGAGGTTATTGCACTCATCTCAAATATAAGAAGTACAAATACAAAATATTTTCACTCCTTTTTTTTTTTTTTAACTAAGTATATTATGAACTGGATAAAACTTAAATAAACATTGCAACTGAATTAATTGAAAGTACAAGTTATTGAGGAACTGACAGTTATTAAAAGTGAAGTTTGACTGACTGGATTGTTACCAATAACCAAGACAGGAAAAAAAAAAATGGCATGTTCTTTATGGACGCTCTTTAAATGCTGTGGTTCTCAGCGTCCCATTCTAAATTGGGTGTGAAAGACTGCTTAATTTTGCTCAGAGGTCTCTCTATCAGGCTTGAGGTTCTTTTACGTGCCCAATTAGTGAACGGTTGACAAAGAAAAAATACTACTACAGTACTTGCCAATCTGTAATAGAAATGCATTACCAGTCTGAGACCAAGGTTATTTCTCTGCATTACCTGTATTTTACATGGAAAATTGAAAGAAAGTTCAAAGTGTAACACTTTGGAAGAGCATAAAACGTCCATGCAAACAACATATAAAAACAGGATTTTACTTTAGATTTATGTAAAATTTTAATTTTCTTAAGACCAGCTCAAAGTGCTAAGATCCTCGAAATACCAGGGCACTACTGTAAAACTTTTAAACCAACCAAGAAGCATTGTGTGAAAATATTTATGACTCACCAATAAGAGTGTAGACTAGAACCGGACAGACAGATATCAGATGAGAGCAAGTGAGATCAGGGTGTTTTAAAAAGTTGACAACTAAGTGGAGCAAAACAGTATTTTAAAAGTCTGATAAAGACTTTGATTTTGGTATTTTAATCACAATTATTAGAGGTATTTTTGCAAAGCTCAAAAATATATTAAGTTCATGAGATAGTCGTTTTCTGCTAAAGTTTTCTCTTATTGTGAAATTATGAATTTTAAAATGGCTTGGGATGTCTGGTTCCAAGCTCATTTATGGATTTCTCAAAATGTATTTTTTCCTCTTTTTATATTGGAGTTAAAGAGAATTTTTTAATTATACCCCTGCTGCTGAATCTTTGCACTGACAGTATGGGTGACTTCACTATATTGTGGCTGTCAAAGTTGAGCCTATTATGTTATAAACGTTTCTATCATGTCTAAAGTCGCATCAAATAGTGTTCATAGTAATGAATGCTGATGAATAGTAACTAATTCATAGCTATTATTATTATTATTACTACTACTATTATTATTAATTTAAAAAACATGGACAATATTATGACGTATGTAGAGTAAATTAGGTACTTTTGACAATTTAATGCAAATTTGCTTGTTGTAATGAGAGAAATTAAGTAATATAAACATAATATAACAAAGTGGTTTTCATTCACTAGTTGAAAATTGTAAAGACTCAATTCCATTTGAATCTCAGTAGTCATTATTCTAGGAAACACAACTGATGTCACCATCATGTTTCACTCCACTGCGTGGCTTAATCAGCAGGAATAAAGCACTCATGTACTCCTCCCATCAAAAGAATTCCCAGTTCCTTCTTTATTCCAATGTTAGCTATAAAGTGGCACACCTTTACGCAAAGGATGGTCAATGTCATTTTTTAAGCATTCTCGTACTTAAAATTTTGTATAAATAATATCAACGAATCGCTATATTATAAATGCATCACTAAACCAAGGAACTTTTCTAGACACATCAAAGAAAATAATTGTAAGACCACTATATAAACAAAAAGGAAGTATGGATGTATGAATATGGAAAACTATAGGCTGGTTACTTTATGTTCTACCTTTTCAAAAATAATTGAGGGTGTATTCTTAAAGCAATTACAGGCATACTTAAAAAATTAGATATAATATTAAAATGTCAGTATGGATTTCAAGAGAAGAGATCAACAATAAAGGCAATACATGAAGTATATAGTACTATAATCAGTGCATTAAATAAGCATTAACGAGTAATAGCTTTTTTTTTTTTTAGATTTATCAACAGCATTTGATTGTATAAACATAGACTTACTTGTTAAGAAATTAGAAAAGCATGGAGTTTGAGGATTAGTACAGAAGTGGATAGTCTCATATTTGCAAAAAAGAACACAATGTGTGAAACTAAATTATAGAAATAGCAGTGGTACAGTAAGTAAAGTCAGATCACATTTCCAAATAGTTAAGCAAGGGGTTCCACAAGTTATAAGTAGGGGCCATTTTTATTTTTAGCTTAAAATGGTATTTTTAAGCAATACAAAGAAATAAAGGTGTTGCTATCAGATACATTGATGATAGGACAATAATAATTAGAGATAAAACAGCAATGGGGGTGGAAACTAAAGCTAAGGCATTACTTAAAATAATAAAACAGTATTATTTAAAATTGGAGATCACAAGCTGAAGCACATGGTTGGAAATAGCCAGATCTAGCAACACAATCACTTCCAGTTCCATTTCTGCTTTGTGAATGACTGACTAGAATGCTTCCTTGTGATTGGTTCAGGAAGTCTTAACTGATAAAGCTTTTAATGTGTATACCAAATTAAGTGCAAAGATTTGGTGGTGGGGGTTATAGCAAGAGAAGGTGGAGAAGAAAGTATATTTGCGATTTGTCTTACTTTGTATTATATATGCACTTGTAAAATTTGTGTTGAGTAGAATAGTTTTATAATAAGTGTGTAATGTTACTTTTGTTTTGATTCAAAGGATCTGCCTGAATTCTTTGAAGATAACATGAACATTTGGATGACAAATTTTCACGTCCTTCTCACAGAAGATGTAAAGTGCCTTCATACAGCGGTAAGTTCTGTTACTAATAGTAAAATTAATAACATACTGGATGATGAGCATAGAGCAGAACAGGTTTTGTGGCTCTTAGCTTGCCGGCAGTGCTGCTTGCTATGCATGCTGAGTGGGTGACAGTATGTCCGTAGGCTACAGTTTATGCATAAGTTATTTCTAACAAAGCCACAAAAAGTAAACAGTCCTTTTCCAGTGTAGAAAGGTTCCTGTAGTTATTTATTTTAAATTTACATTGGACTTTTTGGAGAGTTATTTGTGTTTTTTAAACTAACTTGGATAGTATTGCTAATTCACTCATAGATTTTAGGAGTTCCTTTCTATTTATGCTATCGTAGGCCATCCTGAAATTTACAAATAAAGTATATGTGTCAATCTTATACTCTTTTATTCTTTCAAGGATTTGTCTCATGTGTGTGTCTGAACTTTGGTTGACTTGGCTTCTCTGAATCTGCATTGATATCTTCCAATGATCTTATCAGTATAGGATTTTATTCTTTCATATAAGATGTGTGTTAGGATTTTATATACCACATTCTGGTCTGGGCCTTATTTTGACAGTTCTGCACTGGTTTTAAGGGTTTTCTAAAAAATGGTAACTCATGAACTGTTTGTGATAATTCGGTTTTTTCATGTTTATTAATGAAGTTTAAACTAAGTAATGAATGTAAACACAATATTTTTAGATGTCACATAAAAATTTGAAAAAATTAAATAGTGATTTTATAAAAATAAAAAACTCATACAGATAAACTAAAAAAAAGCAATGTGATTTTCATGGCTCACTACACTTTCTCCATTAGTTTGATGCTCTTCTTCTGTAAATATAAATATTGAAGAAATGTATTACATATTTTCTTGATGGGAAAATAATTGCAAAAGAAAACACGCAAAAACATTACATCTACGATTTAATTGTAATAACCTCACATTATCAATAAATTACAATGTACAAAATTCCATAAAATACAATTTAATTCTTTCAGCACCATTTACACTCTCAAAAAATTCACTAAAGTCTCCTTTAGATCCTGTGTCATTGACATAAATGTCGAGCATTTCTTCTTCTGTAAGATTACGCTTGCTTGAGCTAGCCATCTTTGGACTATGGTCAGTAGGACCTGTAGACATGCAGGTTTTAAAATAAAACATACTTTCATTTGTATTCCTAGTCTCATCTGCCATCTAGTGGATTTTTTCATTAACTAAAACATCTGGCTACATAGCACAACAAATGAAATGCGAGCATGGGCCATCGTAAATTTTCTGTGTATTTTTATACTTCAATACGAGCATAGCTCGCAGTTAGATCAGAAAGTGTTAATAATGTGAATGCTTCAGTAATTGGTGCATTCCAGAAGGTCCCCGATTAGTCCCTTTTCCCAGTCATTTGAAATGTTCTTCAATCCATACCTTAATAATTATTTGATGCATGGCTTCAGGATTACATTTTTTCCCTTCGTTATGGTTTCTGCATTGAGTTATTGGTCTAGGTGCTCTATTATTATTTATCTATAGCTTCTCCTACTTCATCTATTATAGGTGGGTCACACTCAGGTTAATTTCCTCTGGTACTTCCTCAGTGCCATGAGGAATTTCCTGGAAATATTCTTTCTTTCTGTTCATAATTTCCACCAGGTTGGTTGCTATTTCCCTATTCTTCTTTTGACAAGCTGTTGCTCTTGCTTTGAATGGTGCTGTTTCTCCATTCACCTTCCTGTAACATTTTTGGGTTTCTCTTTGGTTGTTTAAATCCTCAATTTCTCCCAGCATTTTCTTTTATTTTTCTTGTACACTCTTTTCATTCCATCTGACATGCTTATATTTCTCTGTAGCCTCCCTAGCATGTTTCTGGATCCCTTCTTATATACTCTGTTTTTTTCCTCTGTCGCCCTTGCACATTCCATATCAAACCAAACATTTCTTGATTCTCTCTTCTGCTGCTTTCATATTACATCTTTCCCAACTAATATTATCATTTTTATATTATCATTTTCTTCCTCCATATATATCCCATTGTTCTGCAATTTCTTTATCCTGTAACTTTTGAATGTCACATTTCCTCCTTCACTCTACCAGCTTGTCTGCCAATTTTAACTTTAAGTTGGGCATTATTAGATAGTGACCAGTATCCATGTCCACCCCATAACTTCTAACATCTTGTACATCACTTTTATAATTTCTGTCTATTAAAATATAGTCTATCTGGTTTATTGTGTTGCTATCCAATGAGTTCCATGTTCAGTTATGTATATAACAAATAACTCCATGGCACGACAGCTCACGGGGAGCCTTGGCCTACCGCCCGGCCGCTGCGTCCCCCATCTCGGTCCACTACAGACGTCATGGATGGGGTGCAGTATTGGAGGGAGCCCCTCCCGGCCGGTTAATGCGGTCCTCACGACCTGGAGCCGCTACTTCTCCATCAAGTAGCTCCTCAATTGGCCCCCCAGGGACCTCACGAGGCTGAGTGCACCCCGGTCCAGGTCTCCCAGCGGGGGAAAATCGCCACGCCGGTACTGGGGATCGAACCCAGGTCTCCCACTTGGTAGGCAGCTGCGCTACCACCGCGCTAAGGAGACGACCCTTATGTGTATCCCTATGTGGTTATAAGATCCCTCCAATTGTCATGATTAACCCTTTTAGTGCCAACCCAAATAGCAAAATGCTCTCTGAAAAGTGTCAAGCAATTTTAGAAGAGAATGCTGGGTTTTAAATTATTAGTAATAAAATGACTACCAAATGATAGAGAGCTAAATCTTTTTTTCAGTTTTAGTAAATCCTTTTTTCTGCTGTATGATACGTATTATTTGGATAAGAAGTCTCTTCAATACTTCTAAAAAATTAAAAACAAAAGACAAATTTTAAAATAAAATTAAAAATCCCAAAATAATAATTAGGCACACAAAACCTTACTACACAGAAAGTTAAGGCTAATTAAATGAAAATAGAGATATTTCTTTACTTTTTAAAATACAAAAAATGAATTCATGGGACCTGAAGGCTGAAAACTGGGGGGGGGGGGAGTTGATCTCCAAAAGTACACACATAAGCATGGTACTATTAATGAAGCATAAAGCAATAGGATACAAATGATGTAGATTACTGTACAATTTAGCATTTATGTTATTGCATAACTGATTGATTGATTCACATCGTATTAGTTGTCTGGTTACACCTCTGTATATCCATTTTGATTATTTACATACGTACGAGGTCAGTTGTTATTGGATGCATTTTCATCACTGAAGCTAGAACATACATCCTCCTCATTTATGTCGATGTCAGAAACGCTTTCATCAAGGTCTGAAAATACAAAATCACTCCATTTCTTCTAATACATGCGAACTGCAGCTCTTATTCCCTCTTTGGTTCGTAACCTAGGCTAGACAATGCCATGTTTCAACCAACATACACAAACACTGGCTAGAGAAATTAAATTTGGAGCTAATTTAGCACCTTGGAGTGAAGATAAGGTCCTGAAACGCTCCAGAAAACCTTTCTCTGTGGTAATGACATAGAAGGTGTTAAAATACGAAAACGACATCATGATTAGATCGTGATTGGCAATTTTCGCAGAATTTTCGGATCAAGATCAAATCGTGATTGGTACTCAAAGGGTTAAGGCTGTTGCAAAGCTAATTAGTTTTGTTCCAATATCATTACTCTCTAGATGGAGACTATGTATACCTATAATTGGTTTCCAAGTTTCTTCTCTTCCTACCTTTGCATTAAAGTCTCCTGCTATTATTTTTATGTTATGCCTTGGACATTTTCTGTACTCCTTTTCCAGGATGTCATAGAATGGGTTTTTTTCTTCTTTTGTCTTCTCCTCATATGCTAAATGTGCTTTAATTTCTAAACCTTCCTCTGAGTCTAATTCTCTATCAATTTTACTTTCATGTAAAATATTCATTAGATTACTTAAGGCACCAGCTCTCTAGAGTGTGTATATGTTCCAAGTTCCTAATCGCAGACATTTGTACTTACTGGATTGTATATACTTTTCTGTCCGCTATTCTTCTTGGGTATTCACAACAAAAGCTTTTTTCTGGGGTGGGGTTACCCTGCGCCCAACTTGGAGGACCAGGTCTCACTGATTATGACCCTGGGAGACATGGCGGTCTGGCTATACCCCCAGACCACCCCTCCCCAGAGTTAAAAAATTAGCTGGGGGTTAAATCAGGGAACATGATGGCCACTCATAGATTCCATACGAACGTATCAATCATAAATTGATTTTTGGGAAACAGAATACCAGTACCCAAATAGAGCTATTTCAAGTAATATGCACTGTATTGTGTCAACTAGCAAATGTGTCATGTTTACAAGAAATCAACTCATATGGAAGCCTTGCGCTTCACTGCCAGTTGGCAAAAAGCTGTGAAACATGTTCAGTATTTTGTACTAATTGGCAATATTAAGATGAATTCATTTCCTTGCTTGTTAATGAATGTTGTATTTTATTGTAAATGATTTAAGGGCCATTAAACATAAGTATTATGTGCATAAACATGCTATCATGCATATTTGCATATGTATTTTTACTTTCTGTACTTCTTACATATAAATATTTTATTCCATCCAAAAATATTATACAGAGATTTCACTGGAAATGAAGTTTTAGGGTCCCCTATATAAAAAAAAATGTAGTTTTAGAAAAAGGTCCTTGTGTGCGGGCGTGCTTGCGATTTTCAAGAAAATACCCCCACCTTTAACTACTCTTGACAAGGAAATTTTTTTTGAAAAGTTTGATTTTCTCAAAAATGACTCTTAACAATTTTGATTAAATTTGTATGACAAATAAAATGTATATTTTGAATTTTTTGGGTTCTGAGTAATGTATGCATAAAAAGGCTTACATCACAAAAAATGAAGATTTTATTAAAACGCAATTTATGCCATATAGATCCCTGTTATGTTTCAATAGTAAGATACTTAAAACTTTTCTTAAACAGGAAGCCTTCATCTGTTTCATATCTTTCTTGTTTTACTCCAGCCCATGGAAAGAGAACCGAATTTCAATCACTATCACATAGCAATAGTTTTTAAAAGATTTGTCTGTCACTTTAGCCTAGTGTATTCCCTTATTTCCCTTCTACTTATAAGAAAGCAAATAATAACACTATTTCTGCTGATGTTTATCTTGATTAACATGAAGTACATAAAAGGATAATCTTTTTAAGAATAGTTAGTTTGCAGAACAGACTGAGAAAGTTGTGTGAATGGAATTCATTAGATTTTTCTTATAATTTCCTTTACTCCTGCCCACCAACTATTTTTATTTGTCATACTCCTTTGTTGATTCATACATATGTTTAAAGCTTCTGCCTCAAGCATATAAAACAGAATTTTAGAATTCTTTATATTTTTATTCCACTTAGGACGATGAAGAACCAGGACTTCTGGAGCAGCTAAAGTCTCAAGTTTGTGACAACATTGCGATGTACGCTCAGAAGTATGATGAGGAGTTCCAGCCGTATCTGCCACAGTTTGTTACTGCCGTCTGGGAGCTACTTGTCACCACAGGCTTGCAGCCAAAATATGATTTGGTGAGTTATTTCATATTTACATTCTACAAGCTAAAGAATAATTTAAGTTGGGACTCGAGGCTGGCTCAGAATAACTGAGAACGAAAATTACAAAATTAAAAGAGGAAGGTTGTCCAGAAAGTAATCACATCGGTGTCAGTCTCCTAGCACCGCTAGTTAGCTCATTACCCCACCTCAGTGTGAGTCATGTCTGTTTGTTCTGCAGCATATCTAAATGGCAGTGCCAATTGCAAATCCTGTCAAATATGAAGTGGGCAGTGTGATTTGTATTTTGAATGCACAAAATGTTTGGAAAATCTCTGTTTGAATCTTGTCACAACATTTCTAAATGTTGAATGAATGAATATTTATTTTGTGTAACTTCTTTTACATAGCTTTTACATTTTTCCTACTCTAATCTTAACTATGTACAGCATTTAATTGCCTTTTTGCTACCTCGGTTTGCATGGCATCCAGGCCATTAGCCTCCCGAGTAGCTCTTGTCAACCATTCCCTCTTTATCTTAATTATCTCTCTCCTCCACTCTTCTTGCCCATTTTTCTCTTGGTTTCTGCAAGAACTCGCCTATGCTTCTCATCTTCTTTTCTTCCTTCCCTGTTAACATTTTTATAGCTCTATTTTTTCCCATTGTTTCTCCATATTTGTCACAACATAATAAACACATGGCATTGCCTTCCTTTTTGGTAAGTATGAAGAAAGAAAGAAAAATGCTCCCAAATATCTTGAAAAACTCTTCCTATATCTTACAGTTTTCTGTTTTCCTTTTGAAAATACATCAGCTGTTATTAATCATTATGCTGTAATAAACTTACCACTTTCATTCAACTGCCCAACTTCAATTGAATGCAAGTATAACAGTAATTTAGTATTCATAGCAACTAAGAAAAATGTAGAAAGGTTTTCACGATAATAAAAATTAAAAAGTCCATAAAAACAATCTACACTTTATCAAAACCAATAAAGCTGGTCAGAGAAATTGAACATGGTAAATTATTGAACACATGTATAGGATCATTCACAAAGTGTGCCAGTTTTGCTATATCAAGTTATGAACTTTATTTTTTCAAATACTCATTAGCAAAATTCATCACACCTTCCAGTTTCAGGTATGGTGAATATGTCTGGCATATGACGTCCTCTCCTGTGAGGAGAACTCTGTCCATGAAAATAAGAGCTGATGATGTCGCACCAAAGTGTCACTCGTTGTAGATGCATTTCCCTTTCTTGAATTAAGCGAGGATTTTCTGTCCCAGATATGACAATTCTGCTTATTCACAAATCCATTGTAAGTGGAAATGCTCCTCGTCACTAAAAATAGTTTTTCTTGCAAAGCCATCGTCTTCTCAGAAAATAGCCAACAGAATCTTGTCTCTTGAAATAATCAGCCACTTTCAGCTGCTGAGTTAACTTAATCTTATAAAGAGTGGTAATGGAGAATTCTCTGTACTAAAGAACACACTATGTCTAATTCTTGGGAATGGCAAAGAACCGATTTCATTGAACTAATGGCGACATTGTTACAAACCACAGCAATATTTTGTTTAGATTGTTCACTACGACAACGCCCAGGACTTTTAATGTTCACTGTTGAACTCCTTTCATTGATTTTTCATAAATCTGTAAACTGGTGATTCATTTGGGCTTCATTTCGCCCTAGAATCACAAAAAGTTGCCTGACAGTTGCTGCATAACTTTTGCCGTTCTGATGAAAAGTTTTCATAATTAGCACATGTTGCACAACAGTAAACTGCTCTATGGCTAGACACAGACTGAAGAAACACACAAAATTCACACTATGGCGACAATCAGAATGTTTGTGGATATAGCAACAATATAAAACAATGTTGACAATCGACAGACAAAATTTCTTAAACAATTCAAGACGGCACACTTTTTGAATGACCCTGTACCACTGCAATGCATGAGTTGGAATGATACAGTAATATCCAAAATTTTGTAGAATTTGTACTTAAAATTCAGATGTAAATGTAATTAGAGAAATTCCACGAGCCACAATAAATTTCCTCAAGAGCCACTTGTATATATATAGGGCTTTGATACTTACACTTACACTAATTGACAACAAAAATTACATATAATGCAAAAAGTATTTCACATACCTGGAATAAATCACTGACTTTCAAAAGTTTAAAGTAGTTGCCTATAAAAGGAACTTTTTTGAACTTCCTTCTGAAGCCTCAAAAAATCTTTTTTCTTATTTTTGAAAAAAATTGTGCAGTTCTAGCTGAACAGACTGATATATGGGTTTCCATTGCTAATTACGCTCTTGAATAGCTATTTAATATGTAGTGTACCCTTTAAATGCCTTACACATTCATGCTAAAACGGTTTTTCTCAGAATTAAATTTTCTGTGCTTTATATTCCTAATGGCCAATCAGCGAAACTTTACAGAAACTTGTAAACATAATGTCTGTTTTTTTTTTTCCTTTCTTTTTTTTTTTTTTTTTTTTTTTTTTTTTTTCTTTCATAAATTATAATTTTTAGTAAACAAGAAAAGAAAACATTTTAAATGCATATGAGGGGCATACTGAAAGTCACGAGCAACCCATTGTAAAAATTTAAATTTCAACAATGTAACGAAACGAATTGCAGGATCGTAATCTACAGACTTTAAGCCACATGTTGACGTATTGTGATGTCATTAGCTTCTATCACGTGACCACAGACAGTGTTTGAAAAATGGCTGACATTGATGTTTCGTTTCGACAGTGTGCTGTCATTGAATTCCTTGTGAAAGAAGGAAAATCTGCTCCTGAAATTCATCTCAGACTTCAACGTGCGTATGGAGGTGTCTGCATGGGTGCCAGCAGTGTTAGAAGATGGGTGAAACATTTCAAAGATGGAAACATGAGTCTGCAAAATGCGCCTTGTAGCGGGCGTCCTCGAACTGCCTCTACAGAACGCAACAAGGAAAGAGTTGATGAGCTCATTACAGGAGATAGGCGTTTCACTGTGAATG
Organism: Hymenopus coronatus; assembly: GCA_030762935.1. Classification (NCBI taxonomy): domain Eukaryota; kingdom Metazoa; phylum Arthropoda; class Insecta; order Mantodea; family Hymenopodidae; genus Hymenopus; species Hymenopus coronatus. The sequence goes on from CM060897.1 coordinate 167,893,534, forward strand.
AAATTGCTGCGCAACTTGGAATAGGACATAGTGTAGTGCAAGGAATGATCCACAGCTTGGGTTATCGAAAGGTCTGTGCCCGTTGGGTCCCCCGTGCATTGACTGAAGACCACAAACTTCAGAGAAGAACCATTGCATAAAACCTTCTTCAGAGATTTCATAATGAAGGTGATGAATTTTTGACGTGTATTGTGACTGGAGATGAGAGCTGGTTCCATCACTATGAGCCAGAAACAAAACGTCAGAGTATGGAATGGCACCACTTGAACTCACCATCGAAAAAGAAAGCGAAGACAGTGCAGTCTGTAGGAAAAGTTATGGGAAGTGTCTTTTGGGATGCACAAGGTTGCATTCTGGTTGACTTTCTTGAACCTGGACAAACCATAAATTCTGCCCGCTACATCAAGACACTTCTGAAGCTCCGTCGGGCTTTGCATGATAAACGCCCTGGAAAGAGGATCATCCTTCAACAGGATAATGCGCGTCCGCATATTGCCCGTGCCACTATAGAGAAGATCAGGGCATTAGGGTGGGAAACTCTTCCACATCCTCCCTACAGTCCCGACTTGGCACCCTCCGACTACCATCTTTTCGGTTCTGTGAAGGAGCAGATGCGTGGCCGACGCTACGAGACACTGGAGGATATTCGGAAAGTAGTGCATCAGGGCCTGCAGGCAGCTGGAACGGATTTCTATCACAAGGACAAGGGCATTTTCAAACTTGTAGAATGATGGGAAAAATGTGTGCAAAACAATGGAGACTATGTCGAAAAGTGAAAGAAAGTCTGTAGATTATGATGATGTATTTGGTTTGGCTTAAAAATAAATATTAAGATTGTAAAACAGTGTTGCTCATGACTTTCAGTATGCCCCTCGTATATTTGCATTCAGTTGAAACCTGTCAGCATCCAACCATGTCATCACACCAATTGCTGTAGTTGGGCCCTCTCTATCTTTTTTCACAGTTTCTCTTAATGTAGTACATACATTTTGGCTGGTTTTGATCCCTTGACCCTTGGTTTGATAGGTTAGGTTCTCCTCTCAAGTCTCAGACCATGTGGCCATTAATCAAGGCATCAAGGTTTGTATTCCATGGATTTATCCTAAGCAATCTGTCGGTAAAATGGTTTAACAGTCATGCATTATCATATCATGTCCATATCACTGAAGCTGTTAATGGTCAGACCAGTTTTAGGATTTTTGGCAGAAATTGAAGGTTTTAACTGGTGTCCCCTTAAGAGATATTGGTATTGTACTAAAATGAAACACTTTTACTTATTTCAGTCACCTAATTCGCTTTAAGCCTTATTGTTTCAGAATTATTTCTATGGTCAATAAATTGTTAATTAAAGAATCATTTTCTCATTCAGCTGGTCAGCAATGCTCTACAATTCTTAGCTACTGTGGCAGATAGAGCTCATTATCGCCATTTGTTTGAAGATGTGAGTGTTCTGAGCAGTATATGTGAAAAAGTCATCATTCCTAATATGGACTTCAGAGGTAAGTTCTGCAGTTTTTTTTCTGATAGAGAATATTAACTGTTGTGTATTTATATATAAGTATATGCTTGTAGTGGGTAAAAATAGTCATTAGTGTAACACCAGAACAAACAAAAAAAAAAAAACTATTATAAAGTGAGTATCAATAAAAAGACCATAGAAAAGGATCTGCATATAGAGGGTAAATCCAGTAAGCTGATGTCCCATGCTCAGAATTTGGTCCAAAATTTTTTATACAGCGTGACGGTTGTGTACAATTTGTCCATACCATTCCCTGGGGAGTGTGTAGTGATCCAAATATTTCTCACATGCACATGAACAGCTTATAGAAAATGGTGGAGGTTGCTGATCCACAATTATTTACATTCGCTGTTGCAAGCTTAGTTTATGTATCCATTGCAAGAGCATATTATAATAGAAAGAAAAAATCAATAAAGAGGCGTTGGTGGACTGGACCCTGGCTGGAACGTAGGAATGCAGGTCAAGGAAGAGGTGTACTACATATGCTGCAAAGTGAACTCATTTCTGACCCTGTAAATTATTTTAACTTCCTTAGAACGGACAAAAATTTGTTTGTAAAGTTGCTGCCCTTAGTTGAGGCAAAAATTACTCGCCAAGATAAAAAGACGAAGCAGTTCATACCAGCAAATCAAAAATATGACCACGTTTTTATAGAGAAAAGAAGGTTAGGTACAGTGGATCCGAGTCATTATTTCATAAATCTCCCCTGCACAAAAAAATGTGTATTTCAATCGTAGCTCAGCTACTCTAACCCTATTATTTAGGACAGTCTTCAGATACAGCAAAGTTTCAACTCAATCAATCATGTGGGCGGGAAGGAAGGCCCAGCGCTACATCATTACCACCAGGTCGCTCATTGGTTGATTTCATACGTTTGGACCAAAAATTAGAAACCGGTGTATCATGTTGTAGCAAACAGGAATTGGACCAAAAAATAGCACAGATATTATATACAATGAAATTATACAATGTCCCACGATCCAATTTGTAGTTTGAATATTGGACCAAAATATTTGACCGTGGGACATCGGCTTCACAATAAACTTCCAAATGAAATTCAGAGCGACCAAATTTATGTGACGTTTACTGTGACAATTTTAATTGATGAAGTCACTGTTGTAGAGTGCCTTTATCTGAATAGGTGTGAGGACCTGCTGAAGAGTGCACAAAGTAGTAATGGAGAGAAAGAGAATCTGGTATGGATATGTCACTGCTTTTTGTATTCTGAAGATGGGTTACTTCTAAGAGCAGGCCTCTGTTGGGCTGGGAATGCGTTAATTTATAACTGGATGTTGCTATGCTAGATGTCCCATTGGACTCCTGTTTGGTGTCTTTTTGTTTGTATAGGTAATTATTACATCAATGTACCCATAAAGCCGTTTTATAAAATATCATCATGAAATTCAGGGAAAGTGCAACAAAATTCATGTATGTAGCAGGCACCATTGTAATAATGCATTTCTTGAAAAACTAAGACTAAAAATAGCCTTTGATCACGAAAATAAATGCTCAGTCATGTACACCATACCATCATAATGAAATTGACAGTTCATATGTAGAGAGTTCCGTTGTGTGTCATCTCCCAATCAAGGCATGTTCATTTCTCATCCACTTGGCAATGCTCTGGTAGGTATTGGTTTTTGACTTGGCTGCTAGATGGAGCCCTGGAGGGCACTTACAAGTCCTAGTAGTTCTTCAGCATGCATTAGGTAATTCTCTATAAGCATTAGTTTTATGTTGTCCTAGAAGGGCTGGCAGACTGGCACTTACGTGATTAGTTCAAATTTTGTTGCATTAAACTTTCAATAAATGTGGTCACTCAGTATATAACATTTAAGTGCCAACATGTTAAAAAATAATTAAAAGTATACTGTTTCAATGTTAGAATGGTCTGCATTTTGGCTTGTCAACCCAAAGGTCCTACCTAGAGCAGGGAATCTTTGTTTAACCAGAATCCTCTGCATAAAGTATAAATGTGAGTGTGTGCTTTGAGTATAAAAATGTTAAAAAATAAACATCAACAAAACTTAAAGTTCAACAAGTAATGACTAGGGGACGGACTTCTATCAACAAACTCTGATGTGTTCCATTCAGATATGTTTCTCTAGCTGTTCCACAAACAAATTTTTCATACAAAAATTATTCTTTTATCTATATCATGCTAATCTGGATAAACATTAGCAGAATTGGTTTTATTATTCTCCTCTTATATGTAGCAGGGAAATAAGGGAATACACTAAGCTAAAGCAATAGTCAAATCTTTTAAAGTTGGTCGCTATATGAGATAAGGTTCAGTTTGCTTTGCATGGTCCCATTTGAAAAAGTTAGTTTACAATTGAAATCAATAACAATGAATATTTTGAAAATGGACAGCTCTGCGAGAAAAAAGTGTATGACATAAATTGTGTGTTTTAACATGATCTATATATTTTGTGCAGTAAGTTTTTGTCTATCTCTTATGGTTTAACCATTATGCAAAATTTTGCAAATCTCAACCAGAATAGAGAGATCTAGAGGCTATTCCCAAAAATTCAAAACATGCATTTTATTTGTTATGTGAATATCTTTAATGAAAATTGTTAGAGCATTTTTGAGAAAATCAAAATTTAAAAAAATATTCCATATATGAGGGCCTTTTTTTCTCTTTCCAACCTCCGATAGGCTATAAATATAAGACAAGTTCATAGAAAACAATTATTTTATTACTAAAAGTTTTGTACACTTATGGCTACTTTTCAACATAATCACTGAAAAGATTGAGATATTTATTGTACCTGTGCACAAGCTTTGCAATATCCACTTCAAAAAATGTTGCTGCCGATGATTTCAAATAAGCATTGATATTGTTTTGAAGATCTTTGTACTTTATGACGTTTGCGGAGAGCCATTCAAAACAAACGAAGAGGAATGCTGACTTCAGGAATTGTGTTGATCCATGACAACGCTCGTCCACACTGGCTCCTTGAACAATTTCAATGGGACAGTTTTGATCATCCGCAATACAGTCTTGACCTGGCACCCAGCAACTTTCACCTTTTCCCTGAACTGAAGAAGTGGCTAGGAGGGCAGCACTTTCAAACCAACAAAGATCTTCAAAACAACTTCTATGAATTAAAATTTATTTGAGTCGATTTTGTAACACTACATCACTTACTTTTTTATTTCGGAAAACATGTTTCAGAAGCCATGTGCTTCCATTGTCAATTCCTTTGGTGTTACAAAATCGACTCAACTAAATTTTAATTGTTAAAACACATCACTGTCTCAAAGTCCACCATATATCAGGATAGCATCTATGAACTTTCTTTTAATTATAGCTTATCGAAGGTTGAAAAAAAAATGGCCCTCGTAAATGGTAGTTGGGGGATGAGGGGATTTTCTTGAAAATCTTCCTGTTGCATTCTTGGAAGATACTGAACCTCAATACCAAATTTGGTATTTAACAGCCTTTTCATTTTTAAGCTATGCTGTCCACAGACACATGCATGCGTGTAGACTTTTTCTAAAAATTCTTTTTTCAGACTCAGAGGGCCACAAAACGTATATTTCTGGTGAAATCTTGGTATAGAATTTTTGAGTGCAATACAGTACCTTCTCTATCCACTATGTATATTGTACATATGGGCTAGAGAAAGTAAACATTTATGACAAAAATCCATAAAAATATGACTAACCAATAAAACACAATTTATGACTTGATCAACATACCTATGCAATGTAAGAACATTTTATTACAATATTTTTATACCTTAGTGTCATAGAAAACATCTATGCTGATAAAATCTTGATGTGAAAATTTTAGAAATCGAAGCACTGTAGTTTTTAATTATTCACAAAGGCTGTAGACACAAGATATATTGAAGAGAGAAAAAATATCTAAACACTCAATAAACATAGTTATTCATAAAAAATAAAAAGAATTTGAGTCTGTTTTTGTAACACAAGCATCACTTATTACTTTCTCTATACACACTATGTACATAGTGAATGGAGAAAGTATTGCACTCCACCAAAAAATTCGATACCTAGATTTCACCGGAATTATATGTTTTAGGGTCCCCTTTATCTAAAAAAAGCATTTTCACAAAAAGGTCCGTGTGTGTGTGTCTGTGAACACGATAACTCAAAAATGAAAAGTCGGTAAAATACCAAACTTGGTATTTAAGTTTAGTATCTTCCAGGGATGCGACACGATTTTGAGAAAAATCCCCCCACCCGAAACTACCCTTTACATGGAACATTTTTCAAAAATTTTGATTTTCTAAAAAATGGCTGTAACGATTTTGATTAAAATATCATATACTAAAGATACTTACCTGACAAATAAAATATATTTTGAATTTTCTGGGAATAGCCTCTGAAGACTACTTTATTCTGGATGAATTTTGCATAACTACTAAACCGTAAGAGATGGACAAAAACTTAACACACAAAAAATGTAGAGCTCGTTAAAACACACAATTTATGTCATATACTTTTTTTCGTGGAGTTGATCGCTTTTGAGATATTCCTTTTTCTTGGTTTCAGCTTTGAAAAACATACTTTTCTCATACAGGAATTTGTCAACTCCTGTCCATGCAAACAAAGGAACATCAGTCACATAGCAACCAGCTTTTGGCTTTCACTTTAACCTATGGTACTCCCTTATTTCGCTTGTATTTACAATAAAGCAAGGAATAAGACTATTTCTGCTAATTTTCCTTGATTAACATGAAATAAATAAAAGATAAGCTTATTAGCAATAATATGTTACAGAGAGATAGAGAAAGTCATGTGAATGGAACACATCAGATTTTTTTTACTTACTGGGACCAGTTTTGGGAAACACTTGTTGCCATTTTCAACCCTTAATTCCGACCAAATCTTTCTTCGTTGGCGTCAACGATAGGGATGGTGGTGTATCAATTGTGGAGGCATCTGTTGCTAGATCTATGAATTTCCAGAGGTTGTTGTATGGTGGCAAATCAAAATTCATGATATGGTTCTTTTTCTTCATGATGTAGATCTTCTCCCAGACATCTAATTCTGTGGGTTTATATGCTGGTTTTAACAGTTTTACATTTGGTGTGATTTCGTGTCCTGATGTCCAAAAATGTTAGGCAACTGCTGATTTTTCTATTTGTTTGTATTTTAGGTTTCTCATGTGTTCCTTTAATCTGGTCTCCAAACTTCTCTTTGTATAGGAAGGACAAAGAAGGGTTGAAAATGGGAACAAGTGTTTCCTGAAACCGGTCCCAGTAAGTAAAAATAAGTGATGTTTATGTTAAAGAAAAACTGACTCAAATTCTTTTATTTTTTATTTAATCACATCACTGTCGCAAGCTTCTATGCATATTTGCAAGTTTTGAATAGTTATTCTTATTGGATGATGAATAAAATCAGTAAAATGGTGCTCATATGTGCTCAAGGATCTTAAAATTACTTGACATTCATCTTCTCACAAGACCCCACAAAAAACCTTACCTGGGTTTCTCACCCCAACTAAGGTTTGAACTCGGGAGCTCTTGAATGTGAGGCAGACACTACCCACATACTACAGAGGCAGGCAGTAATAAATATTTTGTCACCACATTTTTGTTTATACTGATTGAGCCCTTCACTTTAGTCATGTGGAATGTACACTGATTATGAAAATAGAATGATCGCTTATCAAAGGGTTTGAAGTTAGAAAGATGAGGTGAACAAAAATAGGAAGATTTAACGAAGAACACCCATATGTTTTTCTTCATAGCGGACTGAGAGAAATTGTACTTACTGGAAACTATACTTTCTAGTTTTATTTGTTGGGAAGAAAAATAGAAGTATTTTGAAACATCCTGAAAATTCTATTGAAAGAACTTTGCACAATGATTTTTCAAGGAAATATATACATTTTTAAAATAAAGTATTTCAATCTAAATACAGCTTATCCATATATTTATACCTTTATTTTGTGTGAAAAACTATCAATATATGGCATATTGAGGTTTGTCATAAATATTTCACCTAACATTAAATATATTGAAATATACTTACATGCCCAATTAAAACCACTTTATTTTCATCTGACTGCTAAGAAAAATGTTTATATCACTTTAAAACATTAAAAAATGGTAAGGGGGCGAAATATGACGTCATATAAATTTGCCATCTGTAATGACCATCAACAGATATTTAATAAAAGCACCAATATGACCATAAAAGCAAAAGGGTTCTATATAATCACTTATAAATAAATTAAAAAAAAAATGCTGTTGTAAATCAGAAGAATTATATATATATTTACTTATGAAAAAGCATCCTTTTTCACTTTGATAGTGCTTGAAACTTATAAAAAGTGATCAGGTAATAAAGATTATTATTATTACAGCTTCAGATGAGGAATTATTTGAAGACAATCCTGAAGAGTACATTCGCCGAGATATAGAAGGTTCTGATGTGGACACAAGAAGACGCGCAGCTTGTGATTTAGTCAAGGCACTTTCACGGTACTTTGAAGAAAGAATGACACAGATTTTTAGTTCATATGTACAGGTATATTTCTGTTTTTCTTTAGTACTTATATATAAGTTACAAAGTTCTAAACATAATCAGTATGTTTACTAACCATGAAAGTAAAGGAAAGGTGATGAAGTTAAGAGATTTTGTCATCAGGATTGTAGTGAAAACAAGTAGAATGCCCCTCCATATAGCTATTCTCTATCCAGCCTTACTTCACTGGTTATGTAAATAAAAACAAAGTTGCAATGGCTATGATTGATTGTTGAACATTTTACCACTTTTCTCCATCACAAAATAGTTCTTCTTAAATTGCCGAGTGAGTACAGAAATGTTGTATTAAACTATGCAATGTTGTCTAAATAGTACAGTATGAATGATTAAGGTACAAAATTTACTGATCATTTAACCATTATTTCTTTATGTAACAATGTATATCCATTGTGCAGTTCAATGGCTGTTTCTAGTCAGCAAGTAATGGCAGAAACATGTAATGCCAGTGTAGAGAAACATAAGCAAGGAAAGAATTGTTCCTAATGTATAATCTAAGTTTTGTGAAAAGTAGCTTACTATTTCATGAAGCAATATTATTAGCTTAACAGTAGAATTTACTGGCGTTTCCAAAAGCAGCATAAAGTGTGCAAAGCTTTTAAATTAGCCGAGGTGCAACATCTGTGTAAGCAGCTTTTCAACAAGTGACAACCGAAAAATGCAATGAATGTGTATCATATGTTCGGAAAGAGTAAGCAAAGTAAGATATGGAGGGAATGGTGGAAATTGTCGTTGGCCCCTAATTATGAATCTCTGTAATGATTCAGACAGTTCGATTGCAACTGACTCGTGTCTTGAAGTAGGACCAGTTCCATCTACAGATTAGCTCTTCTGTAAGTCATTGCATTATCATATTATGATAAAGAAATGTGCAGTGTATGATTGTCCATATTCATTCTAACATTTATTGGAGTGATTCACGTATGCAATAGTTCGGCAAACTTTCAAAACAAACATACCTGCATTTTATAATTTTACAGGAGAATTTTACATTTTGTACTGAATATATAACAACTTACTTACCTGTTTTATATGTACATATTATACATTTAATAGAGTTAATCATTATCTGTGAACAGTGAAAATAGGTAGCTGTTTCTTTTCCTGCCAACCAGCTTAGCACTACTTGGGGTGAGCACATGCATTTGCAGAAGAACATTCTGGTTTGTTTACATTACCAGTGAAGTAAGGTTGTACAGATAATCCTTAATAGCAGTTATATTTTTTCTTCTTCTTCTTTTCTTTTTAATTTTTATAATAGATGTGACTTTGCCTAAACTGTTACCACATGGGATTCCAGTGTCTGTAAAATTAAAAATAATCTGAAGTGTTAAATTCTCATGATTTTTCTCTACCCTTTATCTTTTGTTAGTAGGTATGCAAATTATTCTTGTGATAGCTTATTTTTCTATCTACCTCATTTTATCATGTTGAACCTTTACAGAAATAGCTACATTATACATTTTGTTATAGATACAAAAAGAGTATTGATAGTCAAATGTTTAATAACTGGACACTATTTATACTAAGCTTAAAATTACATACTTTTTCTGTATAATCAAGAATAACAAGTAAAAAGCAGAACTTAGAATGGAAATGTAAATGACGTGTTATTTATGAATGCTCTATAACTACTGTGGTTCTCAGCGTCCCATTGTAAATTGGGCATGAAAGACCACTTAATTTTGTTCAGAGGCCTCTCTATCAGGCTTGAGGTTCTTTTACATGCTGTAAATCTATGGCACTGTACCAATGGCTTTATTTTTCTTCCAAAGGAAGCCATGCTAAGGATTTTTACACTCAAAAAAAATCCATCAACCTCCGCCGGGTTTGAACCCTAGAACCCATTGAATGATTCGAACAACTAACAACAGATATCTCAGAAATGGTTTATGTCACAAATAAATTTATTTGGAATAAATTGTGTGTGTTAACGAGATCTACATTTTGTGAGCAATAAGCTTTTATCAACTCTAAGTGTTCTAACAGGTAAGTACATGGATTGACTCCAACATTCAGGGTAAACTGATGCCTTGAAAGTCTAGATTCGTGTATTTATAGTGCCAGAGTGAAGCTAGCATCTGATCGGTTTGCATGATGTTTTTAGGCTGTGAAGCAATTGATACTTAATATGGCTGACGTATAGGCCCAGACCTTGTAGAAAACTACATATGGTGGTTATACTCCTAATGCTGTGAACCTGAGCATGGATCTGTTTTTTGTCACCCTCCGTGGTGTAATGGTTACCATGCTAACTTCATATACCCAAGGTCGCGGGTTCAAACCTGGCAGAGGACGATGGATTTTTTCAGGTGTAAAAATCCTTAGCATGGCTTCCTTCGGAAGGGAAGTATAGCCATTGGTGCCATGTTGTAGATTTACAACACGTAAAAGAACCTCAAGCCTGATAGAGAGGTCTCTGAGCAAAATTAAGCGGTCTTTCATGCTCAAGTTAGAATGGGACGCTGAGAACCACAGCAGTTAAAGAGCGTCCATAAATAAAATGCCATTTTTTTTACAGAACTATTTAAAAACATGTGTGCTATAAAATATTTTGGAACAGGTTTGTGTTCAGGTTCACAACATTAGGTGTAAAACTGCCATATGTAGTTTTCTATAAGGTTCGTTCCCATTGCTCAGTCATATAAAATATCAGTTACTTGACGGCCAAAAAATATCTTACAAACCAATCAGATGCTAGCTTCACTCACGTGCTATAAATAATGTGAATCTGGACTGAAGACAATTTGCCCTGAAGACAAAGATGATGCACATCTTCAAAACAGAGACAATCCATGTGCTTACCTGGCTAGAAGCCAGAGAACACTTGAGAGTTAATACATTGTCAGGAAGGCTTCAGATCTTACTATAAGATTTTATCAATCTCTTACGTTTACCAGTTATACAAAATTCATTCAGAATAAAGTAGTCCTCAGAGGCTTTTCCCAGAAAATTCAAAATATACATTTTATTTGTCATGTAAATATCTTTAATATATGGGATTTTAATCAAAACTGTTAAGCCCTTTTTGAGAAAATCAAAAATTTCAAAAAATGTTCCATGTAAAGGGTAGTTTGGGTTGGGGAATTTTTTAAAAATCTTTGTGTCATCCTTAGAATTGACTGAACTAAAATACCAAGTTTGGTGTTCAATGGAAATTTTTTTAGAGTTATACTCATGGACACGCATGGACTATGTTTACTACAACCTTACTTTTTTGTATTTAAGAGACCTCAAAACCTTGGAATACAGTACAATATAATGGTGGAATACAATTGTTCTCTTTTAGTATATGTAGCAGATAAAGTAAAAAGAAAGAAGATAAAAATGTCCTTTTGTGGTAAAAAAAGCTTAAAAAGTGAACACTTACAATGATACATTGTATCAAATCAGTTTTCTCTTTACCTTTCTCCTTCTTCCTCCTGTAGTTTGGCTCTTATCCATGGCATTGAATGATATTGAATATAATCAATTTTGATTAAGCATTCCAGTATTTATCATCTTTAATTGATTAGCTTTTCTAAGAATTTCAAAAACTAAAATTTGGGGTTTCAATTACAGGCACTGAGTGTATTTTTATTGTTTATTACAGGTGATGTTGCAGAATTACAGAGAGAATCCAATGCAAAATTGGCGCAATAAGGATACCGCTCTGTATCTTGTGACATCATTAGCCTCAAAAGGACATACACAGAAGCATGGTATTACAAAAACCAATCAGCTAGTGGATCTCACAGTATTTGCTACAGAACACATTTTACCTGAATTGCAAAAGGATGATGGTGAGTTTGCAGTTTTAAAAGCATACATCTAGTTTAGCTGAAAAGTCCTGTGATTTTACAAATGTGGAAATTAAAGGGCTATTCACATAGAAACTAGGCAAGAAATGTATAACAAACACAAAATTACCTTGCCATTCACAATGACAGTAAACATTAATGTAAAAATAATTGATGTGTATCAGCAATTAAAAATCTGATGTGTTCCATTCATACTTGATGTGTTCTACAAAGTATTCGTAAAAAAAGATTATTCTTTTATTTACTTCACACTAATCTAGATAAACATTACCACAAATGGTTTTATTACTTGCTTCCTTATAAGCAGAAGGAAAATAAGGGAATACATTTGTCTAAAGTGATAGTCAAATTCACTTATATTTCCATGACCAGGAGTAAAACAATAGCGATACAGAACAGAAAAGAGCTTTTCCTTTGAGAAAAGAATGTATTTTGAAGCCAATAACAGGGAATATCTCAGAAATGGTTGTCTTTACAAAACAGCTGTGTAGGACATAAATTGTGTGTTTTTAATGAGATCTACATTTTTTGTGAGGTAAGTTTTTGTCTCTTATGGATTACCAGTTATGTAAAAGTCGTTCAGAATGAAGAGATCTTCAGAGGCTATTATCAAGAAATTAAGATATATATTTTTTTCTCATGTAAAGGCTAGTCCACAACAACTGGTAACTGTAACCAGAACAAGAACAGGAATGTTGAAATACATTAATTTCAGTGGAAGTGTTGACACTTCCTGGGCTCTGGGAACGAGAGGCAAAACTTGCTCAAGTTCAACTTTGATGTTCTTGTTCCCAGGCATGACATACATGATCCATATTGTGTATATCAGACTTTTGTTCTTCTTCACTTTAAGAACTCTTCAATGTAGCAGCTATTCCATGAAGCTGTGAAAAAAAACAGCCACTAGAGCTTTCTCTAGTTGCAATCACATGCTGGGAAAATCCAACAAGAAGGAATCCTAGGAAAAGAGCTTTATTTATATTTCAAATTGTTTGAGTGTCGGTTGTTTATCGAAAGCATACAATTTGGCTGCTTAAGAACATCTAAGGAGTTAGGCTAAGCTGGAGAGCAGGTGAAAAAATTTCATTGGTGAATAAGAAACAAATGAATGCATTCTTGTTCTCATTACCCGGTTATGGTTAATAAATGTTACCTGGTTTCCTGTTCTGGGTCTCGTTCTGGTTACCATTACCATTGTATTGTGAACCAGCCTGACATATCTTTAATATACAGCATTTTAATTAAAATCGTTACAGCCATTTTTTAGAAATCTCAAAAAATCTTTCATGTAAAGGGTAGTTTGTAATAGAGGGGATTTTCTTGAAAATCTTTGTGTCACATCTTTGGAAGATACTAAACTTAAATACCAAGTTTATATTTAACAGACTTTTCGTTTTTCAGTTATGTTCTCCACAGAGACACAAACACACAAAGACTATTTTTTTCAGGGGCCCTCAAATCATATACTCTTGGTATCAAATTTTTTGGGTGGAATGCAATACCTTCTCTACCTTGTGCATACATGCTTAGAGAAAGTAAAATTGGAGGCTGTAGTGATTAACGACAGTGCAGCAGTGGATTTTATATTGCTATAAACTTAATTAATTGTGAATGTGTTTCAGAATAAATATCCATAGGAATTCTTCTTTGCTTCTCCTTTTACTACCTATACTTCTGCTATTTCTTCTGTTCCTCTTTTTCCTTCCCTCCTTTCATCTTCCCATTCTTCCTCCCCTTTCCATCCTGTTTCCCCTCTTCTTCCCTTTCTTTGTTGGCTTCTTGCCATCCTCTCATTTCTTCTGCTCTTCCTCCTACTTCTGTTGCTCTTACTCCTTTTCTTACTTCTCCTCTTCCCCTTTTCTTCTGCTGCTTCTCTTTTCAATCTCTTCTTCCCCCTTCACCTTCTTCTTAACCCTCTTTCAAACCTAATTTGGCCGCAATTGGCAATTGTGTACTTTCAAATATGAAATATTTTTTGGTTATTCTTCTAGTTTATTTCTTTTGTGTATCACAAGGTCACATCAACTACTTCTATTTTGGAATGCTGATCCCTCAATAATACATTAAAACTTTATTGAGGAAAAGAATTAATTTAAGACACAGAAAACTTCTGCTCTGGCCAGGAATCAAACTTAGGATGTCTGAATTTAGATGACAGCTTGCTAATGATTGGACTGCACTGTAATTAATTTTGCAAAAGTTTATAAGATACCCAAATGCCCAAGCATAGAAACTAAAAAAAATAACTTGTTTCTTTCCAGTGGACACACTGCCAGTTCTGAAGGCTGATGCAATAAAATATATAATGATTTTTCGTTCCATTTTACCAAGAGAAATAGTAGTGGGCTCAATACCAAGGTTTGTGGTACATCTGAGAGCCAGAAGTCATGTGGTTCATACATATGCTGCGTGTGCCATTGAGAAAATTCTCATCATGAAAGCTCCTGATGGGAATTCAAAGTAAGTATACATTTTAATGTTCCTGTGGAAATCATGTCACATTTGGTCCAAAATGATATAGAAAACTTTTGGTCAGTCTCTTATGGCTTACTGGATATGCAAAAATCATCGATATTGAAGAGGTCTTAAGCATATATTCCCATAAAATTCCGTATATGTTTCATTTGTCATGTAAATATCATGAACACATGATATTTTAATGAAAATCGTTAGCTATTTTTTACCAAATAAAAAAAATTTCCATGTAAAAGGTAGTTTTGGGTGAGGAATTTTCAGTAATGTTGCTTCTTTTGCGACCAGGGCTGTGTAACATGAGGCGGACAACCTATGAAAATCAAATCTAGCAGAATTTCAAACTTTTTTATGAGATCTGAAGTTGGTACTACATATGCATAGCTTTCATAATGGGGTTAATAAGGTGGAATATTAACAATTAGTGATTTATATACAGTGTTGTTATAACTATCGTTAGGAAACATATTGATTTCAATGGAAAGAGAAACGCAAATATTTTTTGTTATGTTGGTGAACATATTGCATATTTATTCATTTCATTGCTAGGAGATGATTTAACAAAATAATGGCTGAAAATGAAGACAAGGGCATTTTGTGTGCTAGATTTTCACATACTCCAATTTGTTGTCACTGTAAACCCAATTTTAGAAGAAAATTTGGTGTTGGTCCACCCACAGACTGGGATATGTGAAAATCTAGCACACAGAATGCCCTCTTGTCTTCATTTACAGCCATTTTTCTGTTAAATCGTCTCCTAGCAACGAAATGAATAAACATACAATAGGTTCACCAACATAACAAAAAATGTTTGAGTTCACTTTCCAACGGTGCCAATATCATGTTTCCTAACGATAGTTATTGAAGCTTGTAATTGGAAAGATCATTTATAGTAACATTTTACATACAGGCAGCTGGCTGTGTATTGCATTGAGAATAAATGAGGTTCCTTGCTTATACATAGTGATGAAGTATAGCTAATTCATGTGCCACATAATCTGAAGTAACTATTAAATCATAATCTTATACATTTCACAATACTAAATTAATGTTTGTTTACTTTACATATAATACAAAGTTGTACCATAGAGTTACAGTTGGCAGTGTGCTTGACAGGGTATGCTTTTAGAATTACCAATCTAATTGTGATTCATAGCAATTTCTTCCTTTCTAAAGTTATGATTTAGCAAGATTACGCAGCACCTGAATGAAAAGGTTTGCAACATTACCGAATTTTCCTGACAATTTTCTTGCCGCATCTGTGCAAGATGCTGAACAGTTTAATATTGACTGACTTTTTATCTTTGAGTTATGTTGTTCACAGATACAGGTCATGAGGTGAGACATGAACATATCTTGCACATAGAGGAAGTGTTTTTTGCCAGTTTGGCATAAATAAAACAACCACAACAGCATGCAGCATTAAACAATTATTGCAGTTCACTTAAAAGTAATTGTTGGCACATATCCATAGTTGGCTGCACTGAGGTCGAGTGATTAGACCACTTGCCTCTCACCTAGACAACTTGTGTTCAATCCTGTGAGATTTATGGTGGATTAATGTCACTGCCTGTGGTGCCACAAGTAGTAAAAGTGGGCATTAAACACAAAAAAAAAAATCCATAGTTATAGTGAAATCCTTTTGATTGTTGTAAAGTTAATTTTATACATATGTAATATGTCATTACAATATGTAGAGCGTGAAACAGTGTGTTCTGTTTGATGAAAGGTGTATATGTTTATTTTTGGTAGTGATCCAGCTTACTGTTTCTACAGCCCAATCTGGCTCATTGCATCATCATCTTTGTCTTTATAACCAGCATTGGCCTTACTGTCTTTTTCCAAGCTAACAATAGTATACTAGTGTTTGTTTGCTTCAAGACTAAACTGTGCCAAACTAGCGCTAGCATGGACGGAAATGCAATGACTTCTGCGCATACATGCTAGCACAACTTCTCCCACCATAAACCTTTCAGGTAAAGGATTGCCATTGTGCCACTTAATGTTTTGTTCTTATGTCACCTCAATACCCCTATGTAGACAGCATGACAGATGCACTCGACTTTTGCTAAAAAAAATTTGGGAGTATTCAGGGCTTCAAAATTTATATTTACTGTAAGTTTGTAGCAGAGAATATAATAAAATGGATAATTTCTCCAAATTAGTCTTAATACTGTAATTTATTAAAGTTAGCAATTTGTTGAATCTTTTGGTTTTAAATTTTAGGATTCCTGTCTGGGTTAAGTGATATCTGAGTTTTTGCTGTTTATTCGAATTGAGCAATAATAAAATAGATATTATTTCTATTATGAATTGTAGTAATGTAAGGCAGATGCCAAATTACAAGGCTGGTCAACAAAGACTGAGACTGATACTTTTTTCAAGATGTTTATTACTTCATTTCAAAGTAATCCCTTCCTATTTCAGTGCATTTTTATAGTATGTATACAAGTACTTGAGCACATGGTGCAGACCATTCTTTGTCATGTTCTTGAGAATTGCCTCACTTTTGTCGAGCACTGCTTCAGTTCTCAAATTGAATACCCTGAAGCTTTGTTTTCAGTAATGTTAATGTAAAAAAAATCTTTCTCTAGCTGTTCCACAAACATTTTCTTGTAAACATCATGCTAATCTAGATAAACATTATCTGAATCAGTCTTATTACTTCTTCAGTGTAAGAGAAGGGAAATAAGGGAATGCATTAGGTTAAAGCGATAATCAAATCTTTTAAAAGCTGGTTACGATGTGAAAAAATTGAGGTTCTGTTTGCTTTCCATGGCCCTGTTTAAGAAAAGTTAATTACTTTAAAACTGAAACCAATAACAATGAATATCTCAAAAACAGTCAATTCTACAAGAAAAACATATATGACATAACTTTTGTGTGTTAACAAGATCTACATTTTTGTGTAGTAAGTTTTTGTCTTAACTCAGGGGACCTTAAAACATATTTCCAGTGAAATCTCGGTATCAAATTTTTGGATGGAGTACAATACCTTCTCTATCTGCTATGTACATTATACATACTGGCTAGAGAAAGTAAAAATCACAGGCTATAAGGTGGATACAGCACACAGAATTGAGCCAGAAACTGCATGGCCTCCTCAGTTTAGCACATGAAATTCTCAACACTACACTGAGCTTACATAATGTTATCTGTGGATCCTCATGGACAATGTTGACTTCAGTCACAGCAGAAGCCGAAACACCAGACCCAAATTGCTTAACACAAACAAGTCGGCCTTCTTTGAAGACCTTGCATTGTTGCATCTGCATTCTATATTTGCATCTTTTCATAAGTTTCAGTGACTATGGTTTAAGGTGTTCATGACCTTTTAATTGCAGTACAAAGAAGATTTAGGCAAATGGTGCAAATGATCCAGATCGCCATACCATTGTGAAATAGCGTAATCAGCTGTTGGAAACAGGATCTGTGCTGAGGAAGAAGGGAAGCGGCAAAAAACAGTGTCCGCAGCTACAGTTGAAGAAGCAAGTCAAGCATTTCAGCTGAGCCCAAGGAAGTCAATTCGACGGGCCAGTTTAGAGCTGATATTCCAAAGACAACTGTTCACATGGTTGTCCATAAAAGGCTGCAATATAGAGCATACAAAATCCAACTTATGCAAAAGTTGGCAGCAGATGATAAACAGAAACAAGCCAAGTTCACTATTGCATTGTTATCCAGCATTGAAGATGACAATGAATTCCTCAACCACATCGCATTCTCAGAAGAAGCAGCATTTTACCATTATGGTCCACAGGGATTTTTCTTTGCTGAAAGTGCAGTAACAGGGACAACATACCTAGATATGCTGGAGAACTATGCAGTCCCACAAGTACTCTCAGTACAAGACTTGGCTGACCTCTGCTTCCGTCAGTCACCAGTAATGCTGTGGAACACATGGAGATAGAGTTCCGTCTTGATATTCTTTGGACCACCAAAGGCACACACATGTGGAGATTTATTGAAACTAGGCGAGTTTGTCTAACTTACAATCTAATTCCAGCTGTTCTGTCTCTCTTAGTTTCATTGTGGTAACTATTCAATGGCAAACACTGTAGAGATATATATTCATATTTTTTTTTCCAAAAAATTTTAAATTGTTAATGAATTTTTGTAAACTTGTTTTATTTGGTTCAAGACATTGATAAATATGTGTAGATGCCGAGAACTTGAGAAAGTTAGGCATGTACATTTTGAGCTTAAACTCTTTTTCCCAAATATGTTTCTAAGTTTTGTATAAATTTTTGTGTTGAGCTATTTTCCAAAGTTTTTTTTTAATGTGCTTCAGAGCATAGGGTATTTAATTTCCTTTAATTAGATATAAGATACAGCCATTTAAGATGCAATGAGATGGCTCTTATTATTTTTTTAAACTAGAAAAAATGCATAAACATCAATAAATTAGAAAAAGAAAGGACAACCTTTTGGATTCTGGTTAGTCTTCACTGCTTTCAGTTAGAAAAATGCAAATAATCGCCAATTAAAACAAATATCATCTATAAACTATATATCTTTGTACAGTGGAACGAACAAGAAACCAGAAAATACCAACATTTAAAAACCAAAATTTTGAACCAAAATGTTCATTTCGAAGGGTGTCATGGAAAGCCTTAAACAAAAACAGAATTGTATTGTGCCGTAGTGCTTCTCTCATGTCACTTACATTTTGTGTTGTACAAAATGCAAGTAGGTCTACAAAATAGAGAATTACTACCAACTTATCGATATGAGTGCTACTGCCAACGAACATTATAAATAAAAACTTGCTCTTTTCAAATATTCATGTTACCAATAGGAAGCTACAGGAAAAAATCTGATGTTTACCATTCAAATGACTTCCTCTAAATCTCTGTGACAAATTATTATTAAAAAGCTTATTCTTCTATCTACTTCATACTAATTGAGATAAACATAAGCAGAAATGGTCTTATTACTTGCTTCCTTGTAAGTAGAAGGGAAATGGAAGCGATAGTCAAATATTAAAAGCTGGTCGCCATGTAGTTGAAATCTGTTTCTGTGAATTGCTAAGAGTTGACAAATTCCTGGATGAGAAAAGTTTAAGTATTTTAAAACTAAAAACTAATATCTCTTAAATCTCTGAAATAGTCAGCTCCAAGAAAAAAATGTAGATGACATAAATTGTATGTAGTGACGAGATTTACATTTTTGTAAGTTTTTGTCTATTATGGTTTACCCGTTATGCAAAACTCAGAAATATTCATTCAGAATAAAGAGCTCTTCAGATATTTTATTTGTCATGTAAATATTTTTAATATGCAGTATTTTAATCAAAATTGTTCAAGCCATTTTTGAGAAAATGTTCTTGAAATTTTATCCATGTAATAGATAGTGTGGGGTGGGGTGATTTTCTTCAAAACCTTTGTGTCACATCCTTGGAAGATACTAAACTTAAATACAAAGTTTGGTATTTTAAAGGCTTTTGGTTTTTAGTTATCCGTGCACACACGCATGCATGCCTTTTTCTTCTAATGCTTTTCTGGATACAGGTAACTCTAAATTGTGAAATTCTGGTGAAATCTCAGTATCAAATGTTTAGATGGAGTGTAATATCTTCAGGACAGAGGGGACTAGGAAAGCTTACCTAAAAACAAGAAACGAATACAAAAATGCAGTCAATGAGGCAAAAAGACTTGATAACATTAAGAGTATAGAATCCGCTAATAATGAATGTAAGACCGCTTGGGGTTTGATCAACTCCATTGCTAGAGATCATAAAAAAGAATCTATAGACATTGCCCCAGATGCTTTTAACAATTTCTTTATAAATTCGGTAGAAGAAATTAGAACCAACATTAAAAAGCCTAAAGAACACATGCAAGATCTAATAACACAACACAAGGTGGAAATTAATCAAAGAGATTTTGTTTTCTCTGAAATAAATCCAGACATCGTATTACAAACTGTTAATAACTTAAAGTCATCAGACAGCGTCAACATATATGGATTGTCCAACAATTTAATTAAAAAAGTCATAGATTGCATTGTATTTCCACTTGCCTTTTGTTTAAATAGATGTCTTATGGAGAGAATCTTCCCAAATATGCTTAAAACATCGAAAGTTATCCCAATCTATAAAACGGGAGACAAAAACTCGGCAGCCAGTTATCGTCCAGTATCACTAGTTCCCATATTTTCAAAAGTATTGGAAAGTCTTATTTATGCTCAATTATATAAATATCTAGACAAAGCCAACATATTTAATAAATCTCAATTTGGTTTCAGGAAAGGGAAGTCAACAGTGGATGCTGTAATATCACTGGTAAAAAGGGTACTTACAAGCTTTGAATCAAAAAATTGTGCACAGGCTACCTTTTGTGACCTTAGTAAAGCATTTGTTTGCATAGATCACACACTTTTAATTAAAAAGTTAAATTACTATGGAATAAATAGCCCCGCAATAAAATTTTTTAGATCCTACCTGGAAAATCGTAAACAAGTAGTATGTATAGGACACAAGAAATCAAGTATGGCAGAAGTCAAATCCGGCATTCCACAGGGCTCATTACTATTTTTATTAATGATAAATGATCTCCCATCCTGCTTACCCACTCACTCAGTCCTCTATGCAGACGACACTACTTTTCTCGTTGTTAGCACAGACTTGCAGTTACTTCAAACCGAAGCAAATAGTACATTAATGCAAGCTGATATATGGTTCCGAGCTAATGGTTTTTTACTTAATGAGAATAAAACACAAAATATGTTATTTAATTTAAGAGAAGTCCCTTTTAATAATAGTTCTGAGAACGTAAAATTTTTAGGTGTAGTAATAGATAACAAATTATCGTGGACACCACACATTAATTACATAACGTCCAAACTCTCCAGAGTAATTCACTTGATCAGAAACTTAAAAGTGCATATACCTGAAGCGTATATTAGATCAGCCTATTTTGCATTTTTCCAAAGCATAATAACATATGGAATTTTACTCTGGGGAAACAGCTCACATGTTAACGAGCTACTTCTATTACAAAAAAAGTCATTCGAATCATTTCTGATGTACCTAAACTTGCACACTGCAAACCTTTATTCATTACACTAAAAGTAATGACTGTAATAAATTTATACATTTACACTGTATTACTGTACATAAAGAGTCACTTACCTGAATTCTAAAATAGACAAGATATACATACATACAATACTAGAGGGGGTCAACATATTAATATGCCATACCACAGGTTAACCACATCCCAGAAGAGTTTTGAAATATTAGGTATAAAACTTTACATTAATTTACCCATAGCAATAAAACAATTATCAGGATCAAGCTATAAGAATAAGCTCCATGAATGGTTAGTGGCTAAACCTTATTACTCAGTACAGGAATACTTTAAAAGGTAATGTTACTCAAAAACATGCTAAATAAATTTGCTTCTCAAATGATTTTTATGTTGTTACCTTATAAGATATTATGTATTTACTTTTCTTAAATTTATCAATCACTCTGTTCTTTAGAATTTTGTATGGATAGGAAATAGTTAAGCAATTTAATTCATGTATAGCAGCTTGGTTATCAAATATTGTAAATACTCATTATATCTTAGTAATTTATTTGTAAACATATTGTTCTACTGAGAAGATTGTATAAAGGTTTTGTAATTTTGTGACGTCTATTGCTGTACAGCTCAATGACAATAAAAATTATTATTATTATTATTATTATTATTATTATTATTATTATTATCATCATCATCTTTGTACTGTGTAGAGGAAGTAAAAATCAGTCTCAGTCTTGGTTGATCTGCCGTCTTATAAAGCTTGTATTATTATAAATATACTAGCACTAAAATGAAATTTGTTTATAATTGTTTACTGATTTCTTAATTTTGATGGAATATGTACTACTCAGTGTTACTGAGTTTGGCCACTATGAAGGTTGGGGCAAAAGTCATGACAACTATTTATTTTCTTGAAGATACCAGTCCAGTTGGAAAATGTGACATGTACAGATGAAAGCACGAGGTGTTAATTATATGTGAGGACAATGACAATGAATAGCACTGACTAATTTATTATGGTAGTATACAGGGTGATATGGCCTTCATGGTGTAAAAGAATGACAACACAGTACACATACAGTTGATATGACAAACCTGGGCCTAAAGACCCTCAAAGTAGTCCCCTGCTACCGTCACCACATGCTGCCAACGATGTGGGAGATGCTGAATACCTTTTGCTGCAGCATTTGCTGCACCATGTGTAAATTGGGCATCTGTTCGCGCACAGCATCAGCAGAATCCTCTCGTGTTGCAAACCACCTGCCACGTAGTGGTTCCTTAATCTTTCGTATGAGATCAAAGTCACAGGGCGAAATGTCGGGAGAGTTCAGTGAGTGCTCCAATTCTTCCCATCCCCAACATCGCAGTAGCTGCCCTACACACTCTGCTTTATATGGTTTTGCATTGTCGTGTAGGATTATTGCACTGTCCACAAGATCTGAACATATCTCTCAAATGCCACGTCATATCTGTCACACCAGGAAGTCGCTGTAGTACTGTGTGGTCACTGTTCTGCCATGTGGAACAAAGTGGCAAACAATGACACCCCTGACGTCATATGCGACTATCACCATCAATTTGATTGGGGAAGGATTCTGACGGAACTTCTGCCTCCTTGGTGATCCAGCATGTCACCACTCCACGGACTGAAATTTCAGTTCTGGTTCGTATACCCTGGCCCAAAATTCATCGATGGCAATTATTCTTGACAAGATGATCGCTGTCCTGTTGCCAGCATGCAAGTTGGTCGGAGGATATTGCATAGCACTCTCACCTTTGAACTACCCACCACAATGCGATTTTGTGTAGTTGCAACTCATTACGCAATATCCTGTGGACAGTGTGTTTCTTGATGCCACTTGCCCTCTCTAATTCCAGTAGCGGCCATCGTGTGTCTTCATCCAGGAACTGCTCGATGATGGCACATGCCACTGCCATGTCGGTCTGCACTCTGACAGGTTGTCCCAAATGTTACTCATCACTGGTTGACACATCCTTATTGAAACTTTCCTACCATACTGTACAGTATGTAGGGCATTATTCCCAAGGGCTTCCACTAATTCACTGTGACATTCCATCGCACTTCTCCCTCAGAGAACAAGGGTTATTTCCATCTCGCACAACAATCACCAAGTGACTGATTTGACAGCCCTCGCTGTGCTACTACCAGTTATCACAGAGCCATCTGTTGTTCGCATACACACTATGCCTGCAGAACTTCCACATGACACATATACGTTTGTGATCCGTTCACATATCTACAAGAAAAAAACACTAGTTGCCATGACTTTTGCCCCAACCCTCATATATTAATTTGAATCTAATATCTGTTGTGCTCAAAAAAGAATCAGCTTTTGTAATCACCTGGTGTTTCAGAGCATTTAATAACAGGGGTGTAGGTGAAAAAGCAAACATTAATTTTGTTATTAAAGATTTTAAGCTTTCTTGATGTTGGTTATTCAAGATGACTTCACAGGATAACAACCAGTTAAATTGGAATTGTAAATATTCAAACTTTCAACCATCTTAACTCTGTGGTCTTTGTCAGGGAACTGGCAAACTGTAGTAATAACAAATATTTATAACTTATAGGTGTACAAGTAGTTGTGCTCAATCCCAACTAATAGGTATGATCTTTTGACATGAGATCTGTGATATGTTAACATGCAGCTCTCTGCATGGTGTCATGTAGCAGTCTTCCACGCAAGTACTGAGCTGAGAAAGGCTGCAGAGCTAAGATGGTCTAAAGCTTGGAATTTTAAGAGTCCAGTTTAATTTGGTTAGTATCCCATGAAGTCATTATTAATTTTGTTAATGACACAGATTTGTTTATCTTATTCCTTAGTGTAAAAAGTGAAGAACTAACGCCACTTGCTCCAGACCTTTTGAAAAATTTGTTTGGAACCTTAAATTTCCCTGGTTCTCAAGAGAACGAGTATGTAATGAAAGGTGAGTATCAAGAGAATGTACATATTTACATGATTAACAATTTTATATCTTTATAATAAGCGATGCTGTATCATTTCAACAGCAGAGTTTGGCTTGCAGCTGATTAGGATTATGTTTTGCTTTTGGGTATGACAAAGCTTTCCATTCTATGGATGTCATGTTTATTAAGCCACATTCACAATGAGATGTAACACAGCATAAGTGCAAGGGAAGAGAACAAGAAGCTGGCACAGGTTTTTAGATCTGTATTACATGCGGATATCTTCCAAGTTTCAAATTGAATAACAAAACCCACAATATCATATAAACAAAATCACTCAATCGTTTACAAATAAATAGATAATAAAAATTACATACTAGCAACTGATGCTTGCGGCAGTGAAATTGTTTATCCAAGAATATTTAAAATGATGCAAGCAGAGAGACTACAGAAAGCGATAAAGCTGCACATTTAATGTAATGTGAGCTATCTCTTTGCGCCTTTCGATTTTTGAGAGCTAAAAATTCTAGACACATGTTGGGTACATCCTTTAAATCAAATAAGTATTCAGCAAGGAGGCTGCCATAACCTCTAGAGGGAAATCCGACATGGTACGGCACAGCCAAATAAAGAGCATGTATGTACAGTGGGTGCTGTAAAATCTTGCTTTGCAATCATCTGCCATTGAACAGCAGGCAATGCATAGAGGAAAGAATACAGAATTCTTTCTCTATATACAGAATAAAGTTTGGAGTTTTCAAACTCTTGCATTGTATTCCATTGCATAGCATGTTGTATGTATGTGTGAATGCTTATATTGAATAATATGGAAGCAAAGTTATGTGCTTACACTACATCTGCACTTAACACCTCAAGACAAATGAGGCATTATGACATGATAAATCTAGGTCTGTAAGGTATTTTTGTGACATATGCAAATATTTTCCATTGATGTGGCTGCATTTATTGTATCCATGTATGCATGTGTGTGTGTGTGTATGCGCTTATATATATATATATATATATACACACAATCAAATATAAATAGGTCTTTCTTTCCTAAACACTTTTATTTGATGCCAAAGATTTTCAAAGTACACATCACTTTTCTATAAAGTCTCCTGCTTTGGATATGCACTTAGCCCAGTGTAATGGCAGCTTCTTGACGCTGTCGTGTCATCAGGCAGTTGCGCACAAAACCTTCCACACCAGTGTCATTCTCAAATCTTTGGCCTCCCAATGCCACCTTGAGAAGCCCAAGCAGGGCAATAAGTTCTGGACTAAAGGAAGGGTGGTCATGTGGTGTCCAACTCCATTGAGTACTCTCATGCCAACTTCTGTCAGGAGGCGAGGGACCCTACGGGTGCACACTTTATGAAAACCTAAAATGTTTGTAATGATGGCATGACAGCTCCCAAAGCTTAATCCAACCCAATGAGAAATTTCTGAAACCATCAGACGATGATCACCTTCAGTAACGATAGAAATGTCTTTGAATGTTCGCCATAATGCTTGTCCTTGGGCGATGATCATGACTCTCATTTTTGACTTGTTCACAGCCTTTCATGAATGCCTAATGCCAATCAAACACGCAAGTGCTTGAAAGTATTTCCTCATCAAACTGTGCTGCAAGTTTTACACCTTCACAAGCCAGAAATTTAATGATGATGCGTTGTGCAATTGAAGCATGTACTTGTTATTCAGATGTCTTGAACAAACTTACAATTGGCTCTGTAGAGCCTAACTCCTGCTCATCCCCATTCCTGATATCTCCATCCAAACTATGATGACATCTCACACACACTGTTGAAAACTACATGCTCAAAACAA
This sequence comes from Hymenopus coronatus, assembly GCA_030762935.1. Classification (NCBI taxonomy): domain Eukaryota; kingdom Metazoa; phylum Arthropoda; class Insecta; order Mantodea; family Hymenopodidae; genus Hymenopus; species Hymenopus coronatus. Next base: position 167,919,640 of record CM060897.1, read on the forward strand.
AAAGTTCTGTATATGTTTGATTGACCCTCGTATGTATATCTTAAACTTGACGTGTACAATAACAAGAATTTGTTTCAGAGGATGAATAAATAAAAAAAGTAATCCTTTGAAGCAAAGTGGTTATGGCACATAAGCACCTTCTCAAATCTTTCTTCCCACTTACACGTTGGATACTACAGCAGTACAGTCATTGGCCTCTAATGAATAAAGGAAAACTTTATTGCATCTAGTGCTTTCTCTGCAGTATGTACAAATCAAGATGGTTATAGATAAATTTATTAGATAGATTTATTATCAGCCTGAAGAAATACAGATTCTATGGCATCGTTAAAATACAATGGAATTTTGTTACATTTGAGTTGAAATATATTCAGAATTTGTAAAAAGAAAAATCCAAAATAGTTTTCTGCCAGTGCCAGGCTCTTTCCTACTTCTGCAGAATGGGACCTGTAATGACAAACAAAATACGACAATATCAGCACAAGAGAAATATGGTCACAAAGATGATGATGATCATAATAATAATAATATAATGATTTTTAGTTATTTAATTTGTATTCTGTGGAACAAGTTAGAGTTTCTGATTGGAGTATTCATTAATAGTGAGAGTGGTAAATGACTTGAGATGGTTCTTAATGGCCATTCTAAAAAGTTTCTGATTAAGCTTTTTAACACTGTTTGGAAGATGATTCTATAAATGTATACCCTGATGTGATATAGACTTAAGACACCTGTTGAGCCTATGAGTGTTGAGATATATATGACTGCAGGCTCTTGTATTATGGTCATATAGGGCTGAGTTTCTTTTAAAGACATCCAAATTTTGATGTATAAAAGAGATCGACTCTGATATATATGCAAGGTAAGAGTAATATAGATAGTTCCCTGAATACTATCTTACTATCTGATCGAATTGGTACCTGTTTTATGATTTTTAGTAATCTTTTCTGAAGCTTAAGTATCTGCAAACTTTTTGAAGATGCCCCCCATGCTATCATTCCATATGAGAGCAGTGAATGGACATATCCATAGTTCGCTGACTTTAAGCCCTCCAAGGGCAATACTTTTGAGAGAACTCTAAATGCATAGCATAGACAGTTGAGTTTCCTGCTTAGATGATGTATGTGTGTTTCCCATGTCAGGTTTGCTTCTATCCATATGCCCAAGAATTTTGTGGATTCTACTTCGGTAATTTGTACATCATTGAAAGAAACTTGCATTGGGTCTTGTTCATAATTATGGAACTGTATATACACAGTTTTTTCAGTGTAAGCTTGAGCTTATTGGTCAATAGCCAGTATTCTATTTGTTTTAAAACCTTGCTGGTTTTATCCTGCAACTTATTTTTGGCAGGATTACTAATTGTAATACTCGTGTCATCTGCAAATAACACACTTTTTGCTTGAGTAATATTGGGAGGGAGATCGTTTATGTATATAAGAAAGAGTAGTGGACCTAATACTAAGCCTTGTGGGACTCCATGCTTTATAATGTCATTTGATTTAGCTGAAAGTAGTTCAGCAGGTTGATATCTGTTACTTAAATATTAACTAAACCATTCTTCAGCTAATCCCCTCACCCCGCATTTGTTAAATTTGTGAATCAATATTTTATGGTTAACCATGTCAGAAGCTTTGCTAAGGTCTAGAAAGAGCCCAACGGTCTTTTCTTTGTCATCCTGAGCTTTGAATATTGATTCTAAGAATGAAAATATGGCACTGCTAATGTTTTTGCCTTTACGAAATCCAAACTGAAACATAAAACGCTGCATGCCTCTAGGAAAGGCATTAACCTGTTGTACATTACTCTTTGAAGTATTTTTGCAAATACTGATAGGAGAGATATTGGGCAATAATTTGGTACATAGTCTTTTTCACCTTTTTATGGGGTGGTTGTTATGATGATGTGTTGCCATATGAAAGCAGTGCCAAGGTTTAGAATTCAAGTTTTGTAGAAAAATATCTGAGGTAGGTATTATGAATGCTTAGGGCTTCTACAAAATATTTGCTTTTCTGGAAACAATTTGCAAGGGTGTTGTCATACTACTGTTTGTGAGCCTTGCATGATAAACATCATTCACAGCTCAGGTAAATCAAACCATCAAACACTGAGCTGTATCCCAGTCATGATGAAGAAAGTCAAAACCTTCCTCTCGGGCAGTAAACAATGAGCCATTGTATGCAAGTTACGAACCTCATTAAAAACTTAACAGGGAAAAGTGCCATAAAGACAGAGCACAAATTGTTGCCTTATCACATAATGTCTCAACTCTCCAGTGTTATATATCTGATTACAAATTTGAAAAAACAAGTGCCTGAGGTACCGTATTTATCTGAATACAAGACTGCTTTTTCCAAAATATTAATGTTCAGAATTGGGGGTTCATCTTGCATTTCTGATGTTTTCTGAATACCATATGGGGAGAAAGTAAGTTTCAAACTTCAAGGGTATGGCAGTGGCGAAGCCTGGGGGAACTGCTGTAGATTACTGCCAAGATTGCATCATATGCTACAGATTTTGAGCATTTCATTTCATGCCAAAAATTAGCTGTTAAGAAGCGTATGAGCATTCTAACTGGAGAAAAGGTTACTCTCTAAGACTAAAATAAAATTACAGGGCTTCAAATACAAGTAAAAACATAGACTTCACTCAAACTCCACTCTTGAAATAACTTCGGACATGTTTCGTGGCTTTTGCCACCATTTAAATATTGTTCTTTGCTTTATTTCAAGAGTGAAGTTTGAGTGAAATCTATGTTTTTACTCCTATTTGATTAGTTACTTCACTGTGCATTCCCATGAATGGTCTAATTACAGGACTTCCTTTCAACTCTGTGATTGCATGTAATATTGTATTGGAAGTCAATGGTCAACAGAAAGGGGTTAGCTGCGCATTTCCCCTCCTTGGGCCGCTTATGTATCGCAATGTGAATTTACGTGCAAATTCGAATTAGGTAAAATGTTTTACGATATATCACATTAAGCATGTTGTCTTAACAGAAAATAGGATCCATAAATAATTGTTACAGCTATGGTGCCACTACCACCACGTCACGTTCTATCATCTCCATCTCTCCCGCACGAAATGTGAATTTCTGCATAAATTCAGTTAGGTAAAAATATTTACGATGTGTTGTATTAAGTATATTGTCTAAATACAAAATCATATCCATCATCGTTGTTACAGTTACATCACTGCCATGTACCATCACACCTATACCATACATTTCTATACTCTCCTCTCTAGCAACCGCTCAAAATGTGAATTTCTGCACAAATTCAAATTAAGTACAGTAAATAAATAGACAATTAAGGGACTTAATCAGCTTAAGTGGCCATTAGTTTGTTCAAAATATAAGGCAAACCTTTAAATTTCATTTTAAAATTCTTCTTTTTATATACTTATGTCTTTTAAACATGTCTTGTGTAGATGATATGCTAAATTCAAAAATTAAGTTCTGAAAAATGTGGATTTTCTTGTATTCAGATAAATTCAGTGTATATTCAATCAGTATTTTTTGCGTTTTCCAAAGCATTATAGCGTATAGCATTTTACTATTTTACCATTACATTTTGTTTCCAAAATTCATTTACTCCAGAAAAAGGTTATAAGAATAATGTTTGATGAATCAAAACTAGCTCACTGCAAACCATTATTTATTAAATTAAGAATGACAGTAATATGCACACTGAGTTATTGTATATAATAAGCCGAACATCAGAACTACAAAATAGACAAAATATACATTCCTATAATACAAGATCAGGCCTACACATTGATATTCCATATTGTAAACTGAATGCAACTCAGAAAAGTTTTGAAGTATTAGGTTTTAAAATGTATAATAAGCTATCTTTAGACTGCAGCAATTTTTGAGCATAAATTGTATGACTGACTAGCTTGTGCAATGCCGTTTTATTCTCTTCAAGAATTTTTTGAAATATAATAAGTACATCTGCTGTAATACTGTTTTTCTTTGTTAGTGTATATTAGGACTTCGTAGTAATCAGTATAGTTCTTAATTTTTTAACATATATTATGCTACATTCACAATGAAATGCAAGTACAGATGCAACGTAAGCTCAAGAGTTTGGTCTCATATTGTTTAATGTAAGCATTCACATAGAAATATGCAAGATGTAATGCAATGGATGTAACACAAGAGTTTGCAAACTCCAAACTTTCCTTGCGTTGCATGCAAAGAGGTGGAATTCTGCTTCTTTTCTCTATGTATTGCCTACAAATTCAATACAAACAATTGCACTGCGAGACTTTACAGGGCCTACTGTACATTCATGCTCTTTCTATTTGGCCATGCAGTGCCATGCCATCTCTTATTTCCCTCAAGAGGTTATGACAGCCTCCATGCGAATCCTCCTTTGATTTAATGGATGTAACCATCATCTGCGTCTAAATTTTGGTAATGTTGCCGAATAAGGGTCTGTTGAATGCGTTAACGTCAGGCAGCCAATCTTTGCATCTGAAAAGTGCAATGTTCAGCATAATGGGGCATATATAGTTGGTATTGCGAAAAGGAGGGAAGGCAGCGCAGTCATAGGGTAGTGTGGAAAGCATGACATTTGCAATTAACAGTATGCCTTAGGAAGCGTAACTATAGCAAGGCGGGGAAACCCAGAAATATACAATGATATTTGGTTAACCTAAAATGGCATATTATCTGGATCCCCTCATTTCTCCGAATAATTATAGCAATAATAATATTAATAATAAATAGTAATAATTTTTATTTATTACTAATGCTCCTGTTTTCGTTCAAAAGAAACAAAGCAATCGATAAGTTCTTATTTAGCAGTAGCTTTGTGTATTAAATTTCTCCATTTAACCCAAAATATTACTTGATCAAACGTATTAAGAGTCCCGCAATTGCAGTTTGACGTAAATGGGCTTATCTTTATGTTTTGATGAAATTGCCTTTAGCTAGCTCATGTACCACATAGCCTCAAATAACCAACATCTGCAATAAGTAGGTTAACCTAAAACAGCATATTATCTGGATTCTGTCATTCGGATTTCGAGAAGGATTATTGGTTAATGTGTATAGTTTATAACTTGTTAATTTTAACGCTTTTATTTCTTTATTTAAACAATGTTGCCAAGGAAACAATAGTTATTTTATTTTCACTGTTTTCTTGCATCATTGTCTCCATAATCAGGTGCATTCCTTTAGTGTAGAATAGGGAAGAAGAATAAAGCAGTACTGCGGCCACCTAGTGATAAATAAATAGGTTTCCTTCTCCTTTATTTTAAACAATAGGAGCATGGAAATGACCGTTAATACATGAAAATATATTTGAATTTCACTGTTGTGTTGTGTCATTGTTATCTTAACATTGAATGGGGAAGAATAAGAGCATTATCAATCCCATTTAGCAACGTATAACCGTGCTACTACTGCCATCTTGCGGCTGTTAACTGGTTGCATTCCCTTGGCACTGTGTGCTCAGTTCTACAGCAGGTTTTCAATTTCTAAAGTTGGTATGGTTTTGCAGCATTGTGCAGTAAAAAGACCCTTATTCGGCAACATTACCTAAATTTCTTGGTTCTCAAGAAAGGGGCAGAGAGATAATTTAGTTCATTAAATGTGTATCTTTATCACTTTCTGAAGTCTATGCTTGTACTATTTTTAATAATTTTGAATGAGCAATTATTGTGATACCATTGCCAAGAGCGTCAGTTGTTAGTATGTAATTTATTTTATAACATGTTTATTTGCGAAAGATTGAGTGAATTTTCTCATGTGATATTGTTGATTATGCTATTCAGTTTGTAAATTGCGGAGCGCTTGGAAGATATTCGCATGTAGGTAACTTACAGATCTAGAAACCCGTGCTAACTTCTTGTGTTGCGCTTATGATTGCATTGTGAATGGTGTCTCCTTGCATCTGCGCTTATGCTACGTTGTGTCTGAGCTTGCATCTCATTGTGATAACTTTGTATAAATTGTACATTTCATTCCTATGGATATTCTGTATTGTAATATTATCTATAATTATTATTGCTCATGACTTTCGTTATGACCCTCGTTATTTTAGCAAAAGCTTTAGTTCACCTCTTCAATGGTGAATAATTCACAGATACATTTACACTAAGCAGTAGTTTAATTTGTTGCATAATATCATTTTAAATGTTAAAATAGCACATGGTAAAGGTTTAAAACAAAAAATTGATTGTTATAACAAATATGAGAGCACAATTTTTTTTGTTTTATTGCAGCAATTATGCGCAGCTTCTCCATTCTTCAAAGAAGTGTAATACCTTTCCTTAATGAACTGTTACCAAAGTTAACGGAGAAGCTGTCATTGGTGGCAAGAAACCCAAGTCGTCCTCACTTCAACCATTATCTGTTTGAAACTCTTAGTCTCTCTATCAGGTAAAGCTTTTTACGATATTGAGTAATGCTGTAACTTTTATGACTTATCAGTTTAATTCCTGTATACAGCAGAACAAAAGCGATGTTGTTAACAGGAATGTTTGAAGAAGCATCCCAGGGGAAAAATAGAGTTTAATTAAATATTTCACTATAATTTTTGAGGCTACTGCCATTAATTTTCTTATGTTGTAATTATAAGAAAATAAATTAAGGGCTCCACTGCATAAGGGAACTATCTCATAAGACTTTAAAAAATTGAATATGTTATAATCTTCTATAATCCTTTACCAACTCTCTTGTGTTTATTCTTGTATCTTAATAATACAGATAAACCTTCATTACATATTTACACAATACAGTAGGTATAAGGAGGATACAGTAGATTCTTTTTAAAAAAAGACCATTCTTTGCATTGTTTCAAGATAAAAATGAGTAGCAAATTATCATTTGAAAACAATATTAGTATTTTGAAAATTTAAATCAAGACAAAGGATGTCTCATAAATAGTTAAATCACAAATAAAATTTAATTTGTAATAAATTGTGT